>OX375870.1:927407-1072720 GCA_947359475.1 Heligmosomoides polygyrus bakeri | reverse complement strand
ATTTCTCATGGCATTGCTTCTCGTTGACGCACACCTGCTGTCTTAATCTCAATAGGCTCGTTTATACTTCCGACGCCGAGCGACGCGACGGCATGTATTGTGGCCAAATTGATCGATCGCGTCGCTCGATCAATGTGGCCACTATGCGTGGCGTCGCATCGCTTGGCGCAGAAGTATAAACGGCCATAAGTACGGCTTGGGCAGAATCAGCTTTGACGTCATCCAGGATC
This sequence comes from Heligmosomoides polygyrus bakeri, assembly GCA_947359475.1. Lineage (NCBI taxonomy): Eukaryota > Metazoa > Nematoda > Chromadorea > Rhabditida > Heligmosomidae > Heligmosomoides > Heligmosomoides polygyrus. The sequence continues at coordinate 1,072,490 of OX375870.1, read as the reverse complement.
AGGAATGTCTGCTGGCGATCGAGCTGCACTCAAAAAGAGAAGGAGATTAAAACCAGCCTGTTGGCACGGCTTTCAGCCTGACGCATCGCAAATGGAACCACTCGTTCGGACAGCCCTCGGCATCGCAACCCACCATTGCACCGTCCGACTGCTGAACGGATGGCTATCATGCTTCATACAACAGTCCTAGGTCGGTGCGGAGAGAGCCTCGTGTTTTATCTTGACGCCCTTGAGAATAAGAGAAACAGCAGATCACTGACCTGTTGACAGTAGCAGTAGACTCGATCGGAGTCAAGCTCGATAATGGCGTCACTATCCGAATTCAGGTTTGCATCTGAAGGAAACTGGGGGCCCTGAACCGCGACCTTTCGGCGACGTCTCTTCCTTGCTGGCGGTCGCGCCTCGTTATCCGTTCCTGCCTGCTGAAGAAAATTACGTTGGCGCATTCGGTCTGCCTTTTCGTAACCCTTCGCTTACCTTTCGTTTGCATCCGTCATCGCTGTCCGAAGAGGAATCGTCGGCAGTGTTTGACCCTTTCCTTCCAGAAGACTTCTTTGAATCTGGAATTCCACCACTTCAGCTCACGCAAAAACTGGAAGAACGAAAATCTATACGAACTACCGGTTCTGTTGGTACGACGACGCCCCTTCCTTTTCTTGGACTGGCTCGCTTGACTTGTCTTCAGCTCGCCTCTTTCAACAGAAGCGGTTTTTGCGGATTCACTAGCCAAGTCCTCGCCGTCCTGGTGGTTCTCAGTGCCGTTACTAGCCAAGTCCTCGCCGTCCTGGTTGTTCTCAGTGCCGTTACTAGCCAAGTCCTCGGCGCCCTGGTGGTTCTCAGTGCTGTCACTAGCCACGTCCTCGCCGTCTTGGTGGTTCAGAGTGCCGTTTGCTGACGCCGGTGCAGTGCCATCGTCCTCCTCTCCGGAACCCGACTTCCGGACTTCATCGACGTAGTAGGTGTTATCGGCGAGGTTGAAGCGAACTGAAAGTGCTTTCTGTCTCGATCAAACTTCTCCTGGAGATTGAGAATACCACAAGTTACCTTTTCGGTGAGTTTCGGGTTCGAGATTCTCCACCGGTTGTTGGGACGGAAGGGGGGATTCTGCCGGAGAGTCCTCACCTTCCTCAGTATCACTCAGGAGCATAAGTTTGCCGTTACGTCCGATATACTTTTCAGGGTCGCGTTCCTTTTCCTTGCTAAACACGTCCTTGACCATATCGAACTCTGAAATCCAACGGTTAAAAGGGGATTCAGGTCTAGAGGCAACATAACAGAATATGATTTCGAAAAGGATTCCAACAAGCAGTACGTTTCTTCACACAGATCGAGCATCTGGTAGTTATTGCACCTACACGACAAATGCAAAATGCTTTTGGTTGACAACGAGGCAACACTACCTTGTTTTTGGAGTCCGCATTCAACGAACTTCTTCAAGACTACTGCTCCACCAGCTTGCAGTGCCTGTGCCCTGGCATCAACCGCTCTGCGGCACTGTATGCGAGACTTCCTGACCATCTCCTGAATGAAATACATGAGCACACGTCGAGATGCTTGTGTGAGAAAAGGAAAGATCAAGCATTGAAAACCGGTGACATCAACAGCTCTTGAACTCTGGGAGGTACATTCGCCAAAGCCAGAAGTTGACAAAGGAAGAATGCCAGGTCGCGGTGGCACTTCGAGATGAGACGTGCATGTAACTGCTGTGTGCTCTGTGTCTGCAACGGGCATCTGGGAAGAGAGTCTCTGGTCATTCTCACTTTGATCACAGAGGTCTGTCTCAAGTGGAATCGAAACATTGATGGCCGAGTGGTGGTGGCGCAGCGGATAGAGAAACGGAACGGACCTGGGAACTTCTTGTTCGACTCGCCAGTGATGCGGGGTTTTGCGCATCCTAAAAAGGTTTTCGGCACGATCAACCAGAGCTCCCTCTGTGAAACCGCCAGGAAAAGGTCACCGGAAGGGAAATTATATTCATCGGTAGCGTCTTGTTTCGTGATTCCAGAGGTGGAAACATTTTTCGCCCAAAACGTAGCCTCAAGAGGTAATTTAATGCGCTGGTAACTTGGGGCTTGTTCTGTCACAAAGTATGAACAGGCCCTTATATGAGGTCAGTTTTTTTTTAAATTTCGATCAATAATGGTAGGCTACTGTAGGTGTGGGTGAGTAAGAGCGGTAGGGTCGGAATTAATGCCGAAAACGGACTTCTCTTGCCGAAGTTCGAGCGGAATCGATGCTGATCACCTCACCACTGATGCCCACCCATACCTGCCATAACCCACCGTAAACAACCACAGTTTTAAACTCTTCACCACAATATGTTGTTGTTTTTTTTTTTGCCTACCCGTCACACTAGCAACTCTTACTGGTAAATATCCCTGTGAATTAAACTAAATTAGGAAAGCTGATCATCTGTCAATAAATAGTGAAAGGGAGAGAGTTGTCTAGCAATATCACGAGGGAGGTAAAACGCACGTCATCTTTAAAAATGGATCTCATTTAAGTGATGAGCGCCATGAATAGCCCCCTTGAGCTATCATTAGGCAAAAAAAGAACTCCAATTATCGTTATTAACAATCGTAAGAATAACACAGGTGGGCACTATTGTACCTAATGTACCGCACTAAATCTTGTTCAAAATAGATCTACTAGGGGTAATCTATCATGAATTCGGCTACATTGCACCACCGCATTACACAGCCTGTCGTAAATTTGGGTGTGTGGTGCAGTGTGTGGTGCACCACACACCCAAATTTACGACAGGCCGTGTAATGCGGTGGTGCAATGTAGCCGAATTCATACTCATACCATACCGAAATCATACCGTAGCATGCCGTAGCGTGCAGGCGTGGCGACTAGATACACACAGCGAATGTAGATGTAGTCCAGATTCGGGTCTTATTTTCTTCCGAATTGGGCTAGGGAGGGAACTCTAGGATGAAGGCAATTTTAACACGGGCTGGTGGGCCCACACCCCGGAGTCCCTTCCCCTGCCCGATCTTGTGCTCTCCTCCGCTGACGCATAGGAGAGCACACAACAGCTTTCATGGCTTTTCGAGATTTCAAGGCTTCTGCCCCTGGCTAAGCTCTGCTACAGACTATAGGCCTTCGCACACTTTCGCCGCCACGCGGCAGCCCTATCTTTAGGCATGGGGCAGAGACGCAGAATCGCCTCGCGAGGCAAATCGATATCTATGGCAATCGTGGTGCCGCGCCGCGTGGCGGCGAAAGTGTGCGAAGGCCTTAAAGACGGCGAAGTAGTGCGCATCGGTAGGAGGCGCGCACTCTGCGTCTCTCCCTAGCGTGCGCTATTTCGCAAGGCCTTGAGCGATTCGACCTTAATATAGCGGGCTTACATGACATTTCCGCAAAAAATGACCATGATATTCGTTCTTCTCATGGCAGATTACCCCTAGTAGACCTATTTTGAACAAGATTTAGTGCGGTACAGTAAGTACAATAGTACCACATATTGTTTCCGCCTTTTGTTTGTTTCTGTTTTTGTTTAAATGTTTCTGATACTGGTTGGCCTTCCCAGGGGGCATTGGGGGCCACCTTGTAACTGGACTTCCATCCGAGGACGCCCAAGTCCAGTATATGGTCCCCCCCCCCTTTGGGATTGCACCGTGATACAATAGCACAATGAATTTTGCTCCCTTTCTGGCGACTGTTTTCGTGGCCATTCTGAATAGAAAGCTTTGGCTGATGGTATCGAATTTTTTAGGATGTGCGGAACTCCTGCATCACCGGGAAGTCGAACAACAAACCGCTCCGTGTCCTCGTTCCGCTTCTTCTCGATCCACTGCGCTCCCACTGCTCGACGACCGCAATCAAAGTGAAAATGGCGTTCAGCTCTGTTCCCAGATGTTGTTGAAGGTATGGAACACACACCCTTGGAATCGCGTACGAAGCTGCATCGTTCAACACTCGTCTCATCGCTAAGTGTCCCCTTCCCCCCACCCCCTTTTTTTTTTGAAGCAACACCCACCGCTGTCGCCTGGTAGCTTCGCTGGCTCTCCTCCGGGTCGGCTTTATGGTCGTAGTCCCGAACGCGATGACCCAGACCATCCATCATGTGTATGGCCTAAAATCTGAAGACATTCGTTAGCGAAGCGGAGAAGAACGTACCTACAGACTCGCCTCTTCATGTGCCTCGCGATCCGCCTCAATGCGTTGATTGGTGGCCGGTCGAACGCGCCTCTCCTCGCGGCGCACCTTCACGTTGCGGAGCTTCGTCATGACGAACTTCTTTGGGCGAAGACCACTGCACACGCTGAGCTGACGGAGCCCGGTTGACAACCGACCGCTCGGCGAGCTGCCACGCAGAAGAATGAGCGCCCGCCGGCGGCGCGTCGCCGGCCAGCCGTTGACGCGTTCAACGCGTCTGACACGTCGCGCGGGCAACGAAAGTCCAGTCGCTGCCCGAACCTTCACATCCTGCAGCCGGATCGCCGTCACCACTCCACACCGTTGCCAATTACGAATCCGAGGCCCGTTTTTCGAAGCTCATGCAGATTATGGTAGGTTGCGGTAAAAAGTGGGTGAATGAGGACGACTTGGCCAGCCACAGACACCAAATTGGACAAAATCTTAAGTAGGGTTGGGGGTGAGGGTTATTTAGGGTGCTGAATACGAATATGAGGTTAGTTTTTGAAACTCAGACCGATTACTGTAGGTTACAGTGGGAATGGGTGAATAAGGATGACTAAGCCATAAAAACGAGTTTTCCTATAGGTCCTCTAAGCGGTTATGTGGGATGCTGAGTACAAATATGAGGTCCTGTTTTTTCTCAATAGGCGCGATTACGGTAGGTTTCGGTAAAAAACGGTTGAGTAAGGGACTATGCAAGAAGCGCAAAATTTTACCAATTCTCTTATAAGGAGCTACTTGGGGTTCTGAACACAAATGCAAGGTCAGATTTTGGAATTCCGTTTGATCACGGTAAGAATGAGTGAGTAAGGGTGACTAGGCCATAAACACTGACTCTGCTGAAGGAGGTTATTTGGCGTGCTGAGCCTGAATATGTGACCGTTTTTAGAAATTCAGGTTAATTAGGGTAGGTAACGGTAGGAATGGGGTGAGCAAGAGTGACTGTCATCACTGGCCAATTTCGCCCAAGCGTCGCCAGGGGAGGGGTTGCTTCAAGTGCAGATCACGAATATACAGTGCGCTTTTGAAACTCTTGTTGGCTGCGGTAGGTCATGACAGTTATGGGTGAGTAAAGATAATGGAACCATAATCACTGATTTTGCTCAAGCTTCGCCTGGGAGGTGCTCTATGTATGAAAACGTACTCAACATTTTCACGTCAAATTCGATACCCTCCAAATCAAATTGAACACATTCAAATCAAATGTCTTCCAAAGAGCGAGTTAGTGCCTGATGGAATGGGGCAACGTGACAGGAGGTACATCCGCCGCCGGCTGGGGGGGGGGGGGGGGGGGGGGTGGCGTCAGAAGGTTACACCCGCTGTTCTGAGGACCGGGAAACTTTGCGCCTTAATGGTTTCGTAAGGCAGCCGTTAGACTCTAGGTGAAGCTTAGGGGGTTGGGGTTGGTGAGCAAAGGGTATTAGAGAGAGATTGCATGCCCCCCCCCCTCCATCCTGACCGTCCCCTTCAGAATCAGGGATGGGCGGAAATTTTAAAAATTTTCCCAGAATGCAGAAAATCGCTTTCTTCAGGCAACAGAAATCAGAAAACAGAAAATCAGAAAAAGAATGTTTCGAAATTATCAGACCACCTAATTATTCTACACATAAGATCCATTTTCCAGTACCAGATGGTTTTGTATGACTAGAAATGTGATCGAGGACAAGCATTTTAACTTGTAGGCGTTCACTAAAAGTTGTAGTACACTCAAAATTCAATCACCTGTATTACCTGTCGTCCCGTTGATCATCGACTTGCTCGAGCGGCGCCAGCAGCGTCTCCATTCGTCCCTGTCGCGTGCCAGAGTGCTCCAATGGATCCTCCTCGCTCGAGGGACACGAAGAGCGTCATAGCGGTCGTTCAGGGGTTTCACGAAGAAGTCCGACCAACGCGTTGGTGGGCGTCCCGGTGTTCTCTTGACATCCCGCGGAATCCAGCCGGTGACGGCTCACTCCCAGCGGGTGTCTGCGAAGCGCATTACGTGGCCCACCTAATCTTCGACGACTTGGCCCATGCGACAGCGTCTCTGATCTTCGAACGTCGGCGAAGCTCGGAACTCCGGAGGCCTTCTCTCACTTGCGTGAGTCGTGTCACTCCGAGCATCGTCCTCTCGATTCCACGCTGCGCGACGCTGATCGCGTGTCCTGCTTTCGTATGGCCCAGGTCTCTGATGCGTATGTTAGGGCAGGAAGAACAGTGGAGTCGAAAAGGTGGGCACGGAGTCGGACGTTCTCCGTCTTCTTCGCGACTTCTTCAACGCTCTTGAAAGCTCCCCAAGCCGCTCGTTTCCTCCTGCTCAGCTCTGGCGCTAGGTCGTTGGCCATATTGACTTCGCGACCCAGATAGACGTAGCTGGAGCATTCGGAGAAGTTCGTTCCCTTGAGCGAGAATGGGCATCAGAAACTTGTCCGTTCCTCATGAACATCGTCCTCGTAAGATTCAGCTGCAGTCCAGCGCTCCCACATACACGATCGAAGTCGGCCAGCATTCGCTCCGCCTGGCTGATGCTCCGTGTTATGAGCACGATGTCGTCAGCGAAGCGAAGATGATATAGTTGCGGGCCGTCGACCTTCACTCCCATGTCTTCCCATTCTAATTCGCGCATGACGTTTTCGAGGGTGGCGCTGAAGAGCTTCGGGGATATGGTATCCCCTTGTCGAACCCCTCTCTTTACGTCGATGACGACGTCGTTGTAGAATGGTGAGATTTTGGTCGTGAATCCACTGTACAGCTTTCGAAGGACTCTGATGTACTGAGTAGGAACGCCCTGAGTGAGCAGTGCGTCGATGACCGCTTCAGTTTCGACGGAGTCGAATGCCTTCTTCAGGTCGATGAACGTAAGGCACAGCGGCAGCTTATACTCTCGCGACACTTCGATGAGCTTCGTAATGGTGTGCATGTGGTCGATCGTGCTGAATCCTCTCCGAAATCCTGCTTGTTCGCGTGGCTGTCCTTCGTCCAGCGTTCTGCTGATCCTATTCAGGATCACTCGAGTGAACAACTTGTAGACTACGGACAGCAGGCAGATCGGGCGATAGTTGCCAATGTCGTGCACGTCTCCCTTCTTGTACAGCAAGACGGTCTTGCTGGTCTTCCACTGGGATGGAACCTTTCACTCCGACAGGTAACGCGTGAAGAGCCGCGCCAGGGTGTTGATGAGAGCTGGCGGGAGGTTCTTCAGGTGTTCGTGTCTGATCCTGTCGGGACCGGGTGCTGTACGTTTCTTCACCGACAAGATGGCGTGTCGGATCTCGGAAGGGGGAGTAGAGGGGATGACGTATCCATCCTGCGGAAGATGGCGTGGGGTCAGGTTGACGTAGCTATCGAAGAGATCGGAGTAGAAATCGTGGATGACCTTCTCCATGGTCCTTCTGGAAGAGGTGACGGTTCCGTCAGGACGTCGGAGAGCGGTCATCTTGGTCTTGAAGTTGGCGAAGTCTCGGCGGGCATTGCGTATGCTCAACCCAGCCTCTGCAGCTTCTGCCAACACTTCCGCCCTTCTCTCCTTAAGATCCTCCTTTATCGCCTCTCTGCATAGCTTCGCAAGCTCGGACGTCAGTTGGTAGTTGCCTGACGCTCGTGCTGCTCTACGCTGGCGTATCAGCTCGAGAGTTTCCGGAGACAGACGTCTCTTGGTGGTCTTCAAGCTCTCAGCGTCCTTAGCACTATCGTGGAGATGGTGCACGAAGCGGTCGTATTCCTCGTCGACGTTGTCCATGACGGCATCTTCCCAAAGGCCGGCAAGAGAGGTGTAGAGATCCCAGTTGATGGTCGTTCTGGGACTCCTCTTCTTGAACTTCGCGGCCTTCTCTCCTTGACGCAAAAAGCGGAACCTTGCGCGAAGGAGGCGGTGGTCCGATCCCGTGTAGAACTTGGGGACAACGGAGACGTCGGTTAGGCAATACTTGCGGTTGAAGATGATGTGGTCGATCTCGTTGTGGAACTGGCCACCGGGAGATTCCCAGGTCCATCGTAGGGAGGGAGGCTTCTGGAACTGCGAGTTTCCATGGATGGTCTTGGTCGACATGATAAACTCAGACAGCCTTTCACCTTGCTCGTTCCACTCCAAACCGTGGGTTCCTATGTGAAGTTCTTCCAGCGACCTTCGTGATCCGATCTTGGCGTTGAAGTCGCCGACGATCACCTTGTAGAAGGTGTGATCTTCCTTATAGAACTTCTCCAGCTCCATGTAAAAGGCTTCGACCTCTTCGTCGTCGTAGTCGGATGTTGGGGCATGCGACGAACACAGTCAAAGCTGGCACGGATCCACATCACTTCAGTCGCAGACGTCCGATTCGGCTTGTCAGAGACTCGTACGAATCGATGTTCATGGCCAAGTGCGTGTTGACGAGGACACCAACGCCGCCTACTCCCCTGCTGTCGCATGTTCCGAGGAACAGTTCTTCTCCGGAGTCGTAGGCGGCGTGTAGGGGGCGGTGTCTTCTCGTCTCGGTCAGTCCGATGACGCAGTACTTGATCTTCTTGGCTAGCATCATCAGGTCCTCGACGGATGCTTCCGATGCGAGTGTGCGGGCGTTGTAAGTACAGATCGTCATCCTACTCCTTCTCAGTTTGCGCAGCCTGGTTAGGCCCTGAGATTTTAGCAGCCTCTCCGTACTCGTCCTTCCCATCGCTGCAGAAATGGGGGCTCTTTCGGGGTCAGGGGGATGAGGCCCTGTAGTGCTGTTTTTGACTGGAATACAACACGGGTAGCTAGTCAGGCTCTGTCGTGCGGGCGGGGTACTCCGGGCAGCCAGCCAGACTGCCCGAAGGGACGGGGCGAGACTTAAGGCGGCCTCGAATCGCCTTACGATGTACTCCCAGTCTACCGAGCGCAAGCTTTTGGCCGAGCCGACACAGTTACAATCCGCGCAGTCACGGACACATCCGCGCACACTGTGCACGAACATGCCGCTCCCACGCACAAGGAACGCATCGACCCGACACAGCAGGAGCAAGGAGTCCATCCTCTGCATCCCACCTGCGTCTCTGGGCAGTACACGGACGCATTTGGTTCGCGTTTAATTCCCCTATCCACCACCCGGGGACATTTTCGTGCCCGGCGCGTTGTTTAGCGCGATTCCAGATGGACTAGAGTCTTTTTCTCCTTCTTCTTCAGCGTTTGTCCCGCATCGTAGCGGGGTCCGCTATTCTGGTGTTATGACGCCACCTTTCCCGATCCAGCGCTAGATCAGGGTAAACACCAGTAATCTTCAAGTCCACACCAGTAATCTTCAAGTCCGTATCTAACCAGCGCTGCTTCGGGCGCCCTCTAGGCCGCTTTCCAATTACCTCGAAGTTAAGGCCTATCTTGCGGACGCTGTCTTCCCTTCCACGCAGAACGTGGCCGTACCATCGTAAGCGAGCTTCGAGCATCTTGTCATCTATCGGCGCGACACCAAACTTCTGCCGAATCACATCGTTTCGGATGCGGTCCATGCGCGTGACTCCAGCCGTCCAGCGCAGCATCTTCATCTCCATGACGCTGAGGCGTGTTTCAACTTCCTTGGTCGCAGGCCAACACTCAGCGCCGTACATTGCTACCGGCCGGACGACTGCCCTGTAGATCTTCGATTTGAGCTGCTCTGGCATCTTCCTATAGCACAGCACGCCAGTCAACGAGCGCCACTTGGACCAAGCTGCACTCACGCGTGAATTCACTTCGACCATCAGTTTGCCGTCAAACGCGACTGCTGATCCCAGGTACTTAAAGACCGCAGTGCGTGGAAGCTCGATGCCGTTAACCTTGATGGAGCTGGACTCAGTAACGTCTGCCGTTAGATACTCGGTCTTCTTCACGTTCAGTTTGAGTCCAAACCGCTTCAAGCGATCACACCAAGCTTGCACCTCTCGCTCAAGTTCACCTTTATCCTCGCTAGCAAGCATCACGTCGTCGGCATAAAGCAACGTCCAAGGAACGGACTTCTGAAGATCTCGTGTGATGGCATCCATGACGGCAACAAAGAGGAAAGGGGAAAGTGCAGAACCCTGGTGTACCCCGACAGAAATGGGAAACTCCATCGAGGTTCCGGCTGCAGCTTGAACTCTACTCTTTGGGGAAGAGTAGAGGAATCGCACCCACTCTATGAGCTCTTCAGGAACTCCATGTTGGCGCAGGGCGTACCATATCACTTCACGCGGTACGCGGTCAAAGGTCTTCTCCAAGTCGAGAAAGGCGATATGCACTGGGCTCTGTTTCTCGCGATGCTTCTCTATCCGGATGCGGGCGTGAATGGCACGGTGCCACAGCCAGCTACAAAGCCGCACTGATTGCTAGAAAGCTGGACGATGTTTCGAATTCGTCCATCGACAATTTGCTCAAAGATCTTCATGCTGTGCGAAAGCAAGCGAATCGGACATAACTGGAGCAGTCTGCAGGACTGCCCTTCTTCTTCCAAGTCGGAATCGTCGTACTTTGGCGCTAGCACTCAGGCGCCAGCACTCAGGCGCCTTCTTCTCCACCACAACTAAAGGTCTTCGCCAACCACTCAGCAGGGTACCAATACTTGGACCTCCATAAATCAGCTGCAACGTCATCGGGCCCAGTCGCTTTGCCTGGACATCTTCTTCCAATTTTTTGAACGGGGCCGTGGGTTGGAGCCGTAGAAGGGATGGCTAGATGAGGAAATTCTACCGTAGAGATTTCTTCAAAGTAGTCGCGCCATCGCTTCAACGCCTTCTTGAGGTCCATAAGAAGACGGCCATTCTCATCATTGATGCCGAAGAACTTCTCGATGTCCTCGGTCTGCCGATGGCGAAACTTTGCAAGTCGATACAGATACCGCTCATGATCGCGTGACTCAAGCTTCTCGTTGACATCTCCATAATGAGTGACTTTTGCAACAGCCACGGCCTTCTTTGCAGCTTTCTTCGCTTCCTGGTACTTCTGCCAATTATCGGCTGTCTTTTCGCCGAGAAACACGTGATAGAGTGACTTCTTCTCTCGCACTTTTGCTTTCACATCATCTGTCCACAGCCAGGCCTGCTTGTCGACCTTCCGTCGCCCAGGCTTCGTAATGCCGAGTTCTGACTGTGCAGCTTGACGAATCGCGTCGGTCGCCTTCTTCCAAGTTTCGTCGACAGTCGTGACTGTCGGTAACCGCACGCGAGAGATCACAGCTGCTTCCTTCTCTCTGATTCGCCACCACTTAATTCCAGCTGCACCGCATCGCTCAACCTGCTTCAGCCTCGGAGGAGCGATCTTCAAAGTGCACATCAGCGGTCGATGCTGTGGGGCGACCGTCTACGGCACGATCTTCGCGTCTGTGACAAGATTCCGGTCGCGATCTCTCACAAGGACAAAATCTATCCGTGTCTTGGTACTCACACTGTAGTATCAGACAAGGTGCGAGTCGCGTTCTCGGAAAACAGTGTTCACAATGGTGCGGCTATGCGATTCTGCATACTCAAGAATACGCTCACCATCGGCGTTACGAGACCCGTATCCGAAACCACCACGACAGCTGTACCCGTCTTTCGTAGCACCTACGTGCCCATTAAGGTCACCAGCGACTATGATGACATTTTTCGACGGTACCTCTGCTGTCTTCTCATCAAGCAGGCTCCAAAACTCATCCTTGGCTTGATCGGAGCAGCCATTCTGCGGAGCATACGCAGAGAAGAAATGATAGAGTCGCTCCTTAGCGGCGACAACGATCTTCATCAACCGATCGTCAAAGCGCTCGACGCTTACAATCGAGTCACAAAATCGTTCGGAGACGATTATTCCGACGCCACTGGTGGTACAGGGACTTCCACACAGAACGGCCTTGAAGCCACGTCCTATGCTCCTTGACTTGCAGAACCACCTCGTCTCCTGCACCGCACAGGGATCAACTCTTCTAGTGCTTCAACCTCCAGTGCTTCAACTAACTCGCACCAGCGGCCCGTTAACGTACCCACCTTCAGCGTTGTCGCGCGGGTCCTGTTTACGTTACGGGACTTTCGGACTAGCTCACTTGCCCCCCCCCCCCCCCCCGATACCGTCCTCGCACCAGGGGTCAGGGACCCTCGCATACTTCTCACACTCGCCGGGCTTTGCGAGTGCACGTCGGCTCCCGCGGACGCCGTAGCACTATAACCTCTCCGTTTCTATCGTATCCTCCAAATCCGCCATGGGCAGTGTGGCACGGTTGCGAATGTTTAAAGGACCGGACGTGCGCCAACCCAGTGGCGGCTACGGTGGCAGCCAGTTCCGGTTGGCTTCTATAATTCAGTATCTGTACTCGCTCTGTTGGAAGACCGTTCCTGCGCTCTCTCGCTAGCTGCAGTTACCCGGCGGGAATGGGTGCCCATTGCGCGATGCATCTCGGCAAACGCACGATCGCAGAACTTCCCAGCCGTAATGGGATGCGCTTCGTACGTGGCCACGCAGAAAGCGTTGTGTTCCACGGCAAAGTTATTGAAGACTAGTGGGGCGCTCTTATGGCATGGTATTTGCATTTATTGCTGTTTAGTTTCCTGTTTATTAAGGCTCTCCTTTGTTTTTATGTTTTCTGCAAACCCACTTGCAACAATGTCCGGGTGGAATCCTTAGTGATGCTGGGTTGATTTCTCATTACCTAGGCGTCGTATAGCATAGGGCGGTGCAATCCTAGTTGTTGGCGGCAGCTCTTAAACGATTTGCCGACATAATGAAACACATCGAAAGGGCAACTGCATGTAGAAATAAGAAAACTACGCCAACCTGGTTGGAGGGGAGGGGCACATTTTCCGGCACAACTTGGAATGTTTTATACTCAAGTTAATGCGCATCGCGGAAGAGAGGTATTTCCTCCCAGTTTCCTGGCGGAAGAGTTCGGATGAGGCGCCCAAGGGCGTGTTCATACTTCGCGACGGCAGAGGGGGGAGCGGGCTCCAGGACCTAACTCCAACGCGACGTCGCGTGCTAGCCGCATGCGACGTCCGGCGCTGAAACCCGGACGTGCGCTCGGTGACGCATGGTTAGCCGCGGAGCACGAAATGTTCTCAGTGTTTAAGCTCCCAGACCACATCTCTAGCAAGGAACTTAAAATCACACATAATGTGGTAGACAACAGTCTGCAGTAGGACAATTGATCCGAGAATAGGTGATAGTGACCTTTTTCCGTAGTATAACCATAATCACGGGTAAGAATTGACCGAAGAAGTTGTAGGTGGCAAATTCTGACGCTAGAAGCCATCCACATGACCAGGGTTCCTGTATAAACTGTCGCTGATCGTCCTGTTGAAACCACATTCATATACCATCTCCAAGAAACGTTGAAATAAGGCAAAGGCGTGCCGCATGTCCCTGTAGGAAGCGTTTCTAGCCGTCGGAAGCATCGGACCGCGACAACTCGTCCAATTTTTCCGCGCACCGTGTGCGACGCCAGGGGGTTCGCGCGGCGTTGGAGTTATGTCTGCCGCCGGGGGGAGCGACAGAGCGAAGGTTACGTATCGATCAATGCAGAGCCGTTGCCTGGTAAGATCGATAGGTATGCTTTGCTTTGTCGCTCCTGTCGCTCCCGTCGCGGAGTATGAACAGGCTATAGTCTGCAGGGGTGCTCCTGCTTTTAAAAGACTTCCGATCCTTGTGACTTATCGTTTGCAGCCTTATGAGATACAGAACATATCACTTCCATACAGCTTTTTATATAACACGAAAGGAAGCAGAACAATTGCACAACAACAAACTAAACAACAGAACAGTTGAAACACAGCCTTCAACTATCTTCTAGCACAGATCACCAAAGAACGCCGTACAGTTTCAAAAACCCGCTAATATCTGAAAAACTACTCACAACAACTTCCTCATTACAGACCGAAATATAATCAACTAAGCAACATTCACGGAAAAAGAGCAGTGATGAGACCAGAGAAGTCAATGAGATTCGCTGAAAACTTTTGAAAAACGGTACATCCAACATTGTACATTGCTTCAGAATGTTGTGACGGTGCAATGCTGGCCCAAGCCGGCTAAGCACCGAACAAATACATCAAACAACTCATAGATCACATGGAAACAACTAGGAATGGCTACAACAAACACGTTGTTCTGGAAAGATTTCGTTCAACAACAACATAATTTACGGAACAAAATACTAGAGACAAGAACAAGCTGAAAGCGAAGAGGAGTCCTCGCTGGACACGAGTTTTCTTTTCTCTTGTCCAGCATTTTAAGGAAAACTTCAAACAAGAGCTAAAGGAAATCGACAAACTCAGCAAGACTTGCGTAGCACTCACAACTTTGCGACCCGTTACATGGATCTCTCTCAGTCATCCGTCAGAAGAGGTCGTGTCGAGCGGTCAGACGTCGTCGTCGCTCACCATCTCCTGCTTGATTATCTTGTTCGGATCGTATGCGACCGGTGCAGCTGGGGCCCTCCCGTTCGCTACCGTGTCAATTCCGCGCACCCGACTTTCTTCCTGCTCTTCTCCGGCACCACGCTCTGCTGTGCATCTGGGGCATAACCATTCCTCTGAAATGCATGGCTTAAACCGACTTTGTCGATTTCGGCAGGGACCTCGCTGTTCAGAGATAAGAAAAAATTGGGCAAGCCAGCATTTCAAGAATGGTGCCTGCAGTCGGCTCTAGTTTACCCCATACACATTTATGCTCGAATGACCTATTCGAATAGGTATTCGAATAATTTTCATTCGAACTTGAATATTCGAATTCGAGTATTCGAAAAATCGCATAAGAGAAAATTGGGCAAGCCAGCATTTCAAGAATGGTGCCTGCAGTCGGCTCTAGTTTACCCCATACATATTTATGCTCGAATGACCTATTCGTATAGGTATTCGAATGATTTTCATTCGAATTTGAATATTCGAATTCGAATATTCGAAAAATCGAATTTTTCGAATGTATTCGAATTCGAATAAATGTATTTGAATTCGAATGCTCGAAAACTTTCGGTATTCGAAATCGTCCAAAATTCAAAATTTCCCAAGAAACCAAAATTATTCGAGTTTTCGAGAAGTGTCACTCGAATGCCCAACGCGAATTTGTGTAAAGACGTATTTTGAAGAGGCTTGTCAGATTTTTCGGGTAATTTGGATCTCCAAAACGCTTCTGTCTTTGATTCAAAGATCTGGTGCGATAGTGGCTCAGTGTCAGGATAGCACCTCTTCTATTCACTTTCCGAAAAGCAGTTCTGTCAAAAGGGAGAACTTTCACAACGTCTCACAATGTTGAACGGCATAAATTTTTCCACGCAGAATCGCTGCAGTGGTGAATGAAAGAACGGGGAGGCCTAATCGTCATCAGCAAAAAAAAAACTATGAAACAGTTGGCTGATCGATCTCCGACGTCTTCTGATTCACATCTCAGGGTTTCTGAATCCAGACGCGCGTTGGACATCTGTAGCACGATTTCTGGCTCACAACGCGCACAGTATACGTTCAAAACGTCGATAATATCGATCAGTAGGGAATGTGTAACCGAAAATTCCCCCCCCCCCCCCCCGATGTGAAGCCTTTCCGTCGGCTGCCATATTCACGAGACTGCCACCCCCGATGAGAGAAAATCGACCACCGATAAAAAGATCGGTAACATCGGCCGATATTGATTGTCTCACCGATCTCTGACACTGTCTTCTGAATTCCAGCGCTCGCTGGAGACGTCTGGTGGTTTTCCGGTGTGTGCACCTTCTCCTTCTTCTTCTTCATCATCATCTTCTTTGTTCCGCTTAGCTGCGGGGTTCGTTTTCCTGGGATGCTGGCTTTCCCGATCAACTGCCTGATCAGGGTGCAACCTAGCCATCATCAAGTCCTGATGCAGTGTATCTACTAAGCGCTGATCTGGGTTCCCTCGTGGCCTCTTTCCGGGCACCTCGAGGTTAAGGCCAGTCTTTTGGACAGTGTCAGCGTTTGCGCGAATAACATGGCCGTACCATCTCAGACGAGCTTCACGCAATTTCTCAATTATCGTGGCGATAAGAAATCTTTGCAGAATGGAGTCGTTGCGCACACGGTCCAAACGCGTAACTCCGGCTGTTCACCGCAGCATCTTCGTTTCCATTACGCTGAGACGCCCTTCCATTTCTTTAGTGACGGGCCAGCACTCAGCCCCGTAAATGCTACAGGTCCGACGACTGCTCTGTAGATCTTCGATTTAAGCCGCTCTGGTATCTTCCTGTCGCAGAGCATTCCCGTCAAAGAGCGCCATTTGGACCACGCTGCACTCAGGCGTGAGTTGGCTTCAACGAGTAGACCGCGATCTGAATTGCTAATCCCAGGTACTTGAATACCGAAGCACGTGGCAGCTCAATGCCGTTTGCCTTAATGGAGGTGAACATCTTCGTCAGCCGTCAAGTACTCGGTCTTTTTTACAGTTCAAAGCTTAAGTTTGAGTCCAAAGCTTTCCAGGCGATCGCACCAGGCTAGTACCTGCCGCTGTAGTTCAATCTTAACTTCGCAGTCGAGCATTACATCACCAGCATAAAACAATGTCCAAGGGACTGACTGCTGAAGACCACGTGATACTGCATTTATAACGACGATGAAGAGCAGTGGGGAGAGCGCAGACCCTTGATGTACTCCGAGAGAAGTGGGAAACTCCATCGACGAACCTGCTGGCGCTTGCACTTTACTCCTCGGACAGAAGTAGAGTAACCGCACCTACTCTGTAAGCTTTTCGGGGACGTTATGCTGTTTTAAAGAATGCCATATCACTTCACGCAGAACACGATTGAAGGCCTTCTCCAAGTCGAGGAAGGCAAGGTGCACCGGCTTCTGTTTCTCGTGGTGCCTTTCTAGAAGTAACCGAGCGGCGAGTATGGCATCGTTAGTGCCACACCCGGGTACGAAGCCACACTGGTCGGTAGAAAGCTGGACGACGTCACGAATGCGTCCATCAACAATTCGCTCTAAGATCTTCATGCTGTGCGAAAGCAAACGAATTGGACGGTAGCTTGTGCAGTCTGCTGGACTGCCCTTCTTCTTCCAAACCGGAATCGTCGTAGTTATCTGCCAACTATCAGGTACTGCCTCCTTCGCATTCACCTGGTTGAAGAACATCGTCAGCCACTCAGCTGGTTAACAGGATTTCGACTTTCACAAGTCGGCCGCCAAGTCATCGGGTCCGTTTGTCTTGCCCGGCTTCATCTTCTTCAGAGACGCTTCTATCTCCTCTATGGTGACTTTTTGAACAGACCGTATACGGGAGGGGCAGAGGCAATGGCTTGATGGGCAAACTCTACCGTCGAAATTTTCTCGAAGTACTTGTATCTATTCAACGCCATATTTGCGGTCCATTAGGAGATCTCCATTCTCATCGTTGATGCCAATGAACTTTTCAACACATCAGTCTGGCGATGACGGATCTTGACGAGCCGATAAAGAAATCGCTAACCAACACGCGACTCAAGTTTCATGTTGACATCGTAATGAGTGGTTCTGACAACGGCCACTGCCTTCTTGGCCGATTTTTTCGTTTCCTGATACAAGCGCCATTCTCTGCTGTCTTGTTGCTGAGGAATGCATGGTATAACCTCCTCTTTTCACGGACTTTTTCTTTAACTTCATTAGTCCACAGCCATGTCTGCCTGTCAGCTTTACGCCGTCCCGGTTCTGCTATCTATTTTATGATGAAAAATAGATGAGTAACCAGGCGGATGGATCCAAGCAGTAAAACCAACATAGGTATGTGGATATGTCGGCCGTACACCAGACTTCACAAAAGGCTATGTAGATTGATCGGCTGTTATCAATCGATTTTATCGATTGATAACCCTGAGTTGGCCATTGGGAGTGGGAGTCGTCTAAATATGTCGACCGTGAATATGCCTGACTTCACAAAAAGGAGGTGGTGTAGATCGATTAGCTGTTATTTGTCGATTGATTTTTGTTGAGTTTATCGTTTAATCAATATGTTGGCTGGAGAATAGTTACATCACAGGTTCATCGCAATTAAGAAATATCTGTTTCTACCACTTGTGCGAATCAGCAGAAAGAAATGAGACCGCCCTTCATGGCTGGCTTATTCCTAGCTGTCTGTAACAAATTTTGTGGCCGGAAAATTGACGATGTGATATTTCATCTTTTTAGATGAGCAGGACGGATTTGCTACAGTTTTGCATATTCGTCGTCTGCCTATCATTAGCTGCCATTAGGCGAAAGCATTGTTTCGTGAAATTTCTTGAACAGTCAGTCAGTCAATTCCAAAATTGATCGTTTTGAAATGACCTAGAAGCTTACAGTAGCTCAAGCAGATTGTGTCCCCTTCAAATGTCTTGTAAACCTTTCGTTTGCTCCTCATGAGCAGCACTTAACAACATGCAAATACTGCTTTAAGAAAAATTCGTCTTCCAGCAAACAAGGAAACTAGACGCTTCACAAGACCTTTAACCGCACTATGTGTAAGTTCTCCATTTCATTTTTACCATGCACAAAGGGGTTTATGAGGCTTGTCGATGCTTGTGTTTAACTAGGAAGGAATCCCTTATGTCTTGTTCCACTTTTTGTTCTGGGTTGTCATCTATCATGTTCATAACGCATCCTGATTTTTCATTCGAACTCGAATACTCGAAAAATTGCGTTTTTCGAACGTATTCGAATTCGAAACTCAAAAATTCGCGTTTTTCGAATGTTCGAAAATTGTTGGTATTCGAGATCATTCGAATTCTCGAAAATTTTGCAAGAGCATAAGTATAGCCCCGTCAGCCCGCGGTCCAAATTTGTCATCCATGCCCACCTTATGGAAGGCATTTCCAGTAACTTAACCAGAAACTGTGGAGTGCGAATTACAACGCGAATGAAAGCATGCCTATCCTTCACCAAACTTAGCAAACTTTGGAGGATCTGCTTGACAACTACCGCAACCCTCTAGTGAAAGTCGGCCACCCTGATCGTGATCAAAACTAGCAACATAGTGCTAGTGCTAACTTTTTTAAAAGGCAGTCGGTAGAAGGTAAATACTAAAACTTGCCTTCGGGAATTGATTTCAGCCCGGCGCAGCTGAGATGGAACCAGACCAACGCACACTCCTCACCATGACAAGCCACCATCAACTCCTGCGAAACCTGAACGGATCCACAGTACCCGCAATGACGCAGATCTTTGAAAACGTGTGGTTAGTGAATAGGAACAACGAATCCATATTCTGCATCGGTAGCGGATGTGGGAACTGACCCTGCCGCAGATGCAGTACAAACGTCCATCCTCCACCTGCACGATCGATTCAAGCGGTAGCTGTATGCCGACTCTCCCGCGAATCAGCCATTGTCGTATGAATGGGTTCGTCACCTGAATGAAAACATCACGGTGATATCTACCTTATTACTACACTCTTAAACATATTGCGCTCACCAGTTTTTTCGTGTCCTCATCCTTCATTGTTGGCTTGTGATTAATGCTCAAATCTTTGATGCCCTTGTCCGACGCAGCATCGTGGTGCTGTGGAGTGTGTTCGGACCCGTCACCGGACGCACTCATCTGGCCGCCCTCGCCAGCTGTTTCGTTGTCGCTAGGGACTTCCTCCTTGATCACTTTTAGGAGCTCCGGATTCGGCCCCCTTTTTAGCATTGGTATCGCTCTGCCGGCGAACTTCCCTTGACATGTCGGACAGAACCATGGAGCTGAAATGTGGTATGCGTTTCTCGCACGACATGAAAAAAAAACTCGGTCAGAAAGCTGGTAACAGTTAGTGGGTAGGAGGCGAAGTTCGGTCTCTACACGTACTCAACCCCAAATGGATGAGGTCAACTTTTATTGAAGCCAGTTTGCGTCGCATCATATAATATCCCATTCGACTTCGGATCCCAAACCCGACTGAACGCCTCTTGAGGCTGCCCACCCGTCACCAAGATTGATAGGCTTGCCAGCAGTTGCGTGATGTATCGTCAAGTACCTCATCAAGTTGTACCACCTTTTTAGCCACCGAAGTACTGACTGAAAGGACGCAACCCAGATCTCGAATCCGATGCTTTACTTCCAAGAACGCGCAAAAACTACTGGTAGATGCTGCCAGAAAAGACTGCCCGACTTTCCATGAACTTCGGCATGATGTTTCGTGTTGAACTGCTAGTTCGTGAAGCTGTGCACCGAGATTGTTACAGCACTTTACTCGGCTTACGTTTCGGCGGTTTCGCCTTCCAAATAACACTTGAAGAGCTACTCCTCCAAAGGTCATTTCAGATTACATTAGAAATTCAAAGGTGAATGGAACGAAACGATATGAAGAAACGACAGAGGGTTAACCTTTGTGGTGGAACCCAAAGAGTTTTGTGGGATCGGTTTTACCCTACAGGGTCATGCTTTAGGAGGTCCTTAGGGTAGGTAGTCCCTATAGCTTAAGTCATTCACCAACTTTCACCTCCATCTGACGGTGACTGGTGGAGCTCCTCAGCTTCCACCACAAAGTTTAGTCCTTCGTCGTTTCTCCGCATGCCTTTCTTCATTCCATTCACCTTTGAATTTTTCTATGTAGTATGAAAATACCTTCGGGGAGTAGATTTTCAAGTGTTACTACTTGACTCTTTCAGGCTCCGAAGAAGGCGAAACCATTGAAAACTAAGCCGAATAATGTAACAAACTCGATGCACAGCTTCACGAACTGGCTATCAGAAAAGCTGGCAGGATGGGAGCGAACCACTCAAAACGAGTACAGACAAGGCATTTGGTTACGAATCACATAATTGGGCCCGGATTCATCAACTCATTGTCACTGGGCCAGATATTAGCAGTAGAGCGTTACCGGTACTTCACCGTGTCGTTTACGCGATGCTTTACCCGGGTAACCGTTCTCACCGGAAACCTACTACGCCGCGCGTTGACGAATCTTGGTACGAGGCGGTTTTGCGGAAAGTTCCATCGTTAGCGGCCGGTAGGTCGTTGGTGAGTCCGGGCCCGGAGCGAAAACGTCGAACTGCACCCCTTCGCTGTGTTCTTTGCAAGGGGCTTCAGGCTGGAATGCTCTTTTATGTCCCTAACTGCTTGAGGCTTGGTTAGGGTCATCGTTTAACAGAGTCGCGTACACACACCCCATGCCCCATCGCCCCACATCCATTTGCTCCCTTCCAAATCACGAAATTGAGCGTACCTTCTGGAATTTCCTTCAGCCCCATGCAGCGGATGTGATACCATTCCGTTTTGCATCCTCGTGCGTGGCATCGTGTCATGGGGTCGTAGGAAACCTTAAATTATCATGGTTAAGCAGATCTGAACCAGCGAAGATGTGTCGTGGAGGTGCAGGATGAAATCTGGGCAAAACACCACTGACCCGGTCGCAGATGCAGTAGATTCTTTCGTCATCGAGAACAATAACATCAGGATCGGAGTCGTTGCCATAAGCACGCAGTTTTCTCTGCACGGCTACTTCTCTTCCTGTTTCTTTCGTGTTCTGCAAAGTGAGGGAGGTTGAGAGGTATTTAGAGTGTCACTCAATAAGACTTTCCCACTGTAACTAGACTTTTCCTATCTCGCAAACGCTTACGAGTATTACTGCGACTAAATTGGTCGGTAGAAAATGCTATCTGGGCTCTATCCTAGTCGGGGAAAAGAGGAAAATCCTAGAGTGACTGTTGTGTCTACACTACCACCTCACTCCGCCACCTCACTTGAACTTTCCCAAGACTTGTCCATATCACAGAACAGCAGGTGAAGTACTTTGACAACTTGAAGGAGGGAATTGCGAGTAGAACCACCTCTTGCCACCCCTGACTAGGATAGGTCCGCTATCTGCATTCCTGCCATTTCTTCTTCCAGTTGCGAGCTGAGCACGAACGAAGCACGAGCTCACCAAGGTGTTGTTCCCCATTCCGATGTTGTGGTCAGCATTCTGGTTCTGCGGGAAGCTCATCTGCTCCTCACCATCAACCACTTCCACCTTGATCACTTTCAACTGCTCGGGCTGCCTGAGGGGGATCGCCTCGCCGTACTTCTTCTTGCAATCGCGGC
Source organism: Heligmosomoides polygyrus bakeri (assembly GCA_947359475.1). NCBI lineage: Eukaryota > Metazoa > Nematoda > Chromadorea > Rhabditida > Heligmosomidae > Heligmosomoides > Heligmosomoides polygyrus. Next base: position 1,050,482 of record OX375870.1, on the reverse strand, counting down.
AAAACCATAATCCTGAAATGCAAACAATGCTGGAGGCCATGTCACTGTTTTCACAGCAGCCATGTAGCAACGCTCTGTGATGGAAGGGAGAAATGTATAAGTATAGGAATATTTCTCATGGCATTGCTTCTCGTTGACGCACACCTGCTGTCTTAATCTCAATAGGCTCGTTTATATTAGGTTGGAAAAAACGTCTCTTCACACTTCGAATTTTTTTTACCCTTCCCCTTGTAAACGCACTAGCCAATGTTGATTGCTGATTTCGTAATCCTATCACACTTGTCTACTGTTCGCACGCGGACACAGGTTAAGACTCTTCTCGTAATTCTTTATCCATCCAATCTTCCGAACTCATTGCCAGATCTACCTCATGGCCGTTTTCAGCACGGCATTCTTCATGAATTCATTAAAGAATCCACAGCACTTCAGGCAGCAGGCCAAATTAACCATATATATGGCATGGGATCTGCTACTCATCGCGCCTGTTACGAGTGGTTCGGAAAGTCTTTAAAGGGGGATTATTCACTGAGGGCAAAGCATGGTCAGGAAGGCCAACTGAATTGGACGACACAGAACTACTCCATCTTCTTCGTACCAATAGTAGGCAGACGACACGTCAGCTGGCAGAGAAGCTCGAAGTGTCTCATAGGATAGTAGGAATCCATCTGAAGAATCTTGGCTTTCATGGAAATTTGGAGCTTGGATTCCACATGCCCTGTCAGACACTCAGAAAGGTCGACGGCTCTCCATCGCTGCTTCTCTTCTGTCCAGATAAGGAAGAAAATCGTTTCTTCCGCAGATTGTGACAGGCGAAGAGTCCTGGGTTCTGTGTGCCAACTTCCGAGGAAAAGGCAATGGGTACAAAAGGGAGAGAGCCCTAAGTCTGATCTCAAGCCCAATGTTCACGAAAGGAAGATTCTCTTCAGTGTTTGGTGGGATATCAGAGAAGTGATTTATCGGCAAACTCTCAGAAGTGGAGAGACACTTACTGCTGTCACATACTGCGGCCAACTCCACAAAGTCGTCGCAACTCTCTAAGAAAACAGGCCGGAGAAGTCGAAGGTGATGATCCTGCATGACGATGCAAAACCACATGTTGCAAGACTCACAAGAGAAACAATAAAGGAGATGGGCTGGGAGGTAATGCCACATCCACCGTATAGCCCTAACCTCGTTCGTGCCGACTACCATCTCTTCCGTGCTCTCAAGCAAGAAATTGGAGAGAAATATTTTGGAACGTATGAAGACCTCAAAAATTGGATTCATCAATGGTTCGACTCCAGAACTGCAGTCTTTTAAGCGAGAGGAATTGGAAAATTACCCAGTCTTTGGAGAAGTGTAGTGGGACGAAATAGAGTTTATCTCAATTGATTTGACTTTGTAGTTGTAAAGTAATAAATCTTTGAAAAAAATGAAAAGACTTTTTTTCCAACCTAATACTTCCGACGCCGAGCGACGCGACGGCATGTATTGTGGCCAAATTGATCGATCACGTCGCTCGATCAATGTGGCCACTATACGTGGCTTCGCATCGCTTGGCGCCGAAGTATAAACGGCCATAAGTACGGCTTGGGCAGAATCAGCATTGACATCATCCAGGATCAGGAATGTCTGCTGGTGATCGAGCTGCACTCAAAAAAGAGAAGGAGATTAAAACTAGCCTGTTGGCACGGCTTTCAGCCTGGCGCATCGCAAATGGAACCACTCGTTCGGACAGCCCTCGGCATCGCAACCTACCATTGCACCGTCCGACTGCTGAACGGATGGCTATTATGCTTCACAGAACAGTCCTATGTAGGTCCGGAGAGAGTTTCGTGTTTTGTCTTGACGCCCTCGAGAAACAGCAGATCACTGACCTGGCCGCAGTAGCAGTAGGCTCGATCGGAGTCAAGCTCGATAATGGCGTCCATATCCGAATCCAGGTCCGCATCTGAAGGAAACTGGGGGCCCTGAACCGCGAGCTTTCGGCGACGTCTTTTCCTTGCTGGCGGTCGCGCCTCGTTATCTGCTTCTGCCAGCTGAAGAATATTACGTTGGCGCATTCGGTCTGTCTTTTCGTAACCCTTCGCTCACCTTTCGTTTGCATCCGTCATCGCTGTCCGAAGAGGAATAGTCAGTGTTCGATCCTTTCCTTCCAGAAGACTTCTTTGAATCTGGAATTCAACCACTTCAGTTCACGGAAAAATTGAAAGAACGAACATCTATACGAACTACCGTTTCTGTTGGTACGACGACGCCCCCTCCTTTTCTTGGACTGGCTCGCTTGACTTCTCTTCAGCTTGTCTCCTTCAACAGAAGCGGTTTTTGCGGATTCACTAGCCAATCCCTCGCCGTCCTGGTGGTACTCAGTGCCGTTACTAGCCAAGTCCTTGGCGTCGTGGTGGTTCTCAGTGCCGTTACTAGCCAAGTCCTCGGCGCCCTGGTGGTTCTCAGTGCTGTCACTAGCCACGTCCTCGCCGTCTTGGTGGTTCAGAGTGCCGTTTGCTGACGCCGGTGCAGTGCCATCGTCCTCCTCTCCGGAACCCGACTTCCGGACTTCATCGACGTAGTAGGTGTTATCGGCGAGGTTGAAGCGAACTGAAAGTGCTTCCTGTCTCGATCAAACTTCTCCTGGAGATTGAGAATACCACAAGTTACCTTTTCGGTGAGTTTCGGGTTCGAGATTCTCCACCGGTTGTTGGGACGGAAGGGGGGATTCTGCCGGAGAGTCCTCACCTTCCTCAGTATCACTCAGGAGCATAAGTTTGCCGTTACGTCCGATATACTTTTCAGGGTCGCGTTCCTTTTCCTTGCTAAACACGTCCTTGACCATATCGAACTCTGAAATCCAACGGTTAAAAGGGGATTCAGGTCTAGAGGCAACATAACAGAATATGATTTCGAAAAGGATTCCAACAAGCAGTACGTTTCTTCACACAGATCGAGCATCTGGCAGTTATTGCACCTACACGACAAGTGCAAAATGCCTTTGGTTGACAACGAGACAACACTACCTTGATTTTCGAGTCCGCATTCAACGAACTTCTTCAAAACTACTGCTCCACCAGCTTGCACTGCCTGTGCCCTGGCATCAACCGCTCTGCAGTACTGTATGCGACACTTCTTGACCATCTCCTGAATGAAATACATGAGCACACGTCGAGATGCTTGTAGGAGAAAAGGGAAGATCAAGCATTGAAAACCGGTGACATCAACAGCTCTTGAACTCTGGGAGGTACATTCGCCAAAGCCAGAAGTTGACAAGGGAGGAATGCCAGGTCGTGGTGGCACTTCGAGATGAGACGTGCATGTAACTGCTGTGTGCTCTGTGTCTGCAACGGGCATCTGGGAAGAGTCTCAGGTCATCCTCACTTTGATCACAGAGGTCTGTCTCAAGTGGAATCGAAACATTGATGGCCGAGCAGTGGTGGCGCAGCGGATAGAGAGACGGAACGGACCTGGGAACTTCTTGTTCGACTCGCCAGTGATGCGGGGGTTTGCGCATCCTAAAAAGGTTTCGGCGCGATCAACCAGAGCTCCCTATGTGAAACTGCCAGGAAAAGGTCGCCGGAAGGGAAATTATTTTCATCGGTTGCGTTCCGTTTCGCGATTCCAGAGGTGCAAACATTTTTTTTTTTTTTGCTCAAAACAGAGCCTCAAAAGGTTATTTAATACGTTGATGACTTAGGGCCTGTTCATACTTCGCGGCGCGAGCTGCGACAGCGATTGGTCGGCCAGGCAGGTCATACGTATCGATTTTTGTTGGGCAACCGCTTGGCAAAAATCGATACCCATGATTTGCCCGACAGACCAATCGCTCCCGCAAAGTATGAACAGCCCCTTATATGAGGTCAGTTTTTTTAAAATTTCAGTCCACTATGGTAGACTACTGTAGGCGTGGGTGAGTAAGAGCGGTAGGGTCGGAATTAATACCGAAAACGGACTTCTCTACGCGAAGTATGAGCGAAATCGATGCTGATGACCTCAGCACTGATACCACACATACCTGCCATAACACACCGTAACCAACCACAATCTTCGGCACAATGCTTTGTTTTTCTTTTTTGCCTACCCGTCACACTATTTCTTACTGGTAAATATCCCTGTGAATTAAACTAAGTCAAGAAAGCTGTTCTTCTCTCAATAGATACTGAAAGAGAGGGAGTCGTCCCAGGAAAATTGCTATGCTTTTTCTAGCATGCTTTTTCTGAAGTTGTCCAACGTGAAAAATAAGCACCAGGCAGTGGCGTTCTCCAACAATGTCACAAAGGAGATGAAAACGCACGTCATCTTTAAAAATGGATCTCATTTTAATAATGAGCGCCATAAATAGCCCCCTTGGGCTATTTTTAGACGAAAAACTCCAATTAACGTTATTAAGAATCGCAAAAATAATACGGGTACAATCCCAAGGGTGGGGGGACCCAATAATCACTTCTAAAGCATTCCTATTTCATGATAAACACAGACAACATAAAATATGAACGAGCTTACCAGTTGCCTGATCAGGAAATAGGGGTCCTATCGCTGGAATATCGAAAAAATTTCGTTATAAAAGCATGAAGAGGCTTCAGCGGCTCCGCTCGTAATCCTCGATTAAATTCCAGCGCTACTGAATGCGTGCATGTCGACTTGTTCACCATGGTACACGATAGAAACGGACACGTAGAGGTGACCCGGGGCGCCTGGGGCGTATTTTTCGTGCTTCTGTTTCTGTTTTTGTTTAAATGTTTCTGGTACTGATTACCTTTCCCAGGGGGCTTTAGGGCCATATTGTAACTGGACTTCCGTCCGAGTACGAGCAGTAGGACGTCCAACTTCAGTATAAGTATAAGGTCCCCCCCCCCCTGTGGGATTGCACCGTGATACAATAGCACAATGAATTTTGCTCCCTTTCTGGCGACTGTTTTCGTGGCCATTCTGTCTAAAAAGCTTTGGCTGATCGTGTCGAATCGTTTTTTATTCAGAACTCCTGCATCATCGAGAAGTCGAACAACAAACCGCTCCGTGTCCTCGTTCCGCTTCTTCTCGATCCCCTGCGCTCCCACTGCTCGACGACCGCAATCAAAGTGAAAATGGTGTTCAGCTCTGTTCCCAGATGTCGTTGAAGGTATGGAACACACACTTGGGATTGCTTGTGAAGCTGCACCGCTCAACATTCGTCTTATGGCAAAGTCTTCCCCCTCCCCCCCCCCTTTTTTTTTCTAGAAGCAACACTCACCGCTATCGCCTGGTAGCTTTGCCGTTTCTCCTCCGGGTCACTCTTAGAGTTGTGCTCCCAAACGAGATGACCCAGGTCATCCATCATGTGTATGACCTAAAACCTGAAGACCTTCGTAAGCGAAGCGAGAGAAGGACGTACCTACAGACTCGCCTCTTCATGTGCCTCGCGATCCGCTTCAATACGTTGACTGATGGCCGGACGAATGCGCCTCTCCTCGCGGCGCACCTTCACGTTCCGGAGCTTCGTCATGACGAACTTCTTTGGGTGAAGACCACTCCACACTCTGAGCTGACGGAGCCCGATTGACTATCGACCGCGCGGCGAGCTGGCACCGCAGAAGAATGAGCGCCCGCCGGCGGCGCGTCGCCGGCGCGGTCGCCGGTTGACGCGTTCAACGCGTCTGACACGTCGCGCGGGCAACGAAAGTCCAGTCGCTGCCCGAACCTCCACATCCCGCAGCCGGATCGCCGGCACCACTCCACACCGTTGCCGATTACGAATCCGAGGCCCGTTTTTGGAAACGCAGGCCGAGTACGGTAGGTTGCGATAAAAAGTGGGTGAGTGAGGGCGATCAGGCCGTAAACACAAATATTGGCCAAAGGGTTATGCAGGATGCTGAGTACGAAAATTAGGTGGGTTTTTTTCGGAATCAGTCTCATTACGGTTAATTACTGTAAAAAATTGGTGAATAGGGATGACTAAGCTGTAAACACCAGTTTTGCCCATAGGTCCTCTAACATGGTAAGGGTCTGAAGCGTATGTCTGAACGGGGGGAGCGAGTCATATAGGAAGAATCCTCACCCCTCAATTTGTATAAAAATGTGTTTATTTTTTGCCAAGTCGTTAAACCCACGGAATAGGGGTCCTTGAAGTCACAATAGAATACGCCGCATCATGAGTTTGGGGGTCTTGTACGCCCATGATGGCTCTGCCGGCAAGCGGTTCGGAGCGCATTGGAAGTGGGGTTGCTTCATACAAGTTAGGTCGCGGGTTTTCTTTCCTGTGCGCTGTTGCGTTTTTGCATTTCAACTGACTGGTTGAGATTTGATGATTCTGACGTCTACACCATTTCAGTCGTTTTTATGCCTAATTTTCCAGCTGAATGCTGTGATATTCAACATGGTGATGTAGAAATGTTCACCATCAGTGATACACAGGTACAAAGTGCATGAAGCAACACTGAGCACAATACGGGCAACGTATAAAGGCTACAGGCTTCTCACAGTCTGTTTCCATACATGAACCAATGACCTCGGGAAAAGCCATCCTGCTCGGATTCTCAACAAAGGCCAGGATGTGACGTCGGAGGTGGTTCAAGTGAGAAACGCGGTCTATGGATCTCGAAAATTAACCTTAACGGCGTCGATATACTCTTTCCCTCATCTTTGCCTATCACCTGGAAATCAGAGGTCTGCTGAAGGTTTTCTAGAACCTAACACCAACAATGACCTCCGACGGTCGAGTGGTGATCCACCTGCTCACGCTGAAGTGTGGCCCACCTTTGGACAAGGAATCTTGGAGGGAAGAAATCAAGGTGGCCGAACGAATGGCCAGCATACTCAAGGACTTCGAAGCACGTCAACTTGAAGTTGACGAAGACGAACAGCTGGAAGTGGTGGAAAAAGAAGAGGAAGATTGGGATCCGCAAGGTGAACTGATGGACGTGAACAGGCAAGCAAGCAGTGGGCATATGATAACGTTTTCGGGTGGAACTCTTGTTTCGGGGAAAAGGGTACGTCTTCAATTGGATTTCGGTTGCGTGCTCATAACCATGGAGGAAGACACCGCGATTCACTACACAGGCACTTTGTACCTTTGTATCACTGGTGCTGAACATTTATCACCATGTTGAATACCACAGCGTACAGCTGGAAAATGCGCAGAAAACGTCTGAAAATGGTATAGTCGTCAGAATCCCCAAATCTCAACCAGTCGATCGAAATGCAAAAATGCAGCAGCGCGGAAGAACCGAACCGACCTTCACCGCTTAAAGCAACGTTACTTCCACTGCGCTCCGAGCCTCTTGCCGGCTGGGGCATCGTGGGGGTGCAAGGCCCCCAAACTCGTGATGCGGCGTATTCCATTGTGACTTCAAGAACCCCCTACTCCTCGGGTTTAATGACTTGGCAAAAAAGAAACACATTTTTATATTAATGGGGGGGGGGTGGTGATTCTCCCTATAATATGACTCGCTCCCCCCGTTCAGACATACACTTTAGACCCTTCCTTTGTAAGGGATTATTGGGATGCTGAGTACGATTATGAGGTCTTTTTTTCTCAATAGGACCAACTACGGTAGGTTTCGGTAAAAAACGGGTAAGGGTGACCATGGAAGAAACTCAACATTTTAAAAATTCTCTTGTAAGGAGTTATTTGGGATGCTGAACACGAATGCAAGATTCACTTTCGAAATTCAGCATGATTACGGTGGGAATGAGTAAGGGCAACTAGGCCATAAACACTAATATTGGCCAAATCTTATCCAAGGGGTTATGTAGGATGCTGACCAGGGAAGGGTCTCAGGCGTAAGTCTGTACGGGGGAAATGGGTAGTACTGCGAGGATCTCCACCCTTCATGTAGTAGAGAGACATGTTTCGTTTTTGCTGAGTCGTTGAACCAAAAGAGCTACGGGCCCTCGAAGGGGGGTGGGGAGCTGCAGTAGCGCACCGTCAGCACGTGCGCACGTGCATGCGTGCGCGCGCTGTTGTATGGGACGCGGCGAAAGGCTCTGCGGCCAGCGAGCTACTGCGCAGGTGCTAGGGCAGGTGTTCGTCTTCCGTGCTATGCAATATTCTTGCATTTTTTCATGATTGCCGCCTTCTTTACCAATTTGCTTCCCACACATCTCCTGAATATTTATCTCACTCTAAATTGTCAAATAAGGATCAGATTCGTACTCAATGCGAAGTTTGGGCAAAAACGGTGACCATGACTTTACCATTAATCACCTTTACCTACTGTAATTTAACATACTCCAGGTAATACGGAAAACGGATGTCAGATTTGTAATCACCATCCCAAATAACCCCTTGGGAGAAGTTTGGGCGGAATTGGTGATTATGACTTCGACGGCCCTAGTCACCCGTACCTACCGTATCGGCCGAAAATTGAAAAACGGATGTCAGATTCGTGATCAGCACCCCAAATAACCTCCCTGGGCAAGGTTTGGGCGAAGCCGGTGATTATGACCTCAGCATCTCTACTTACTCGCACCTGCTGTAACCCGTACCTGTTGTAAGGTCACTGCTTAACGTTCGCTGAAAAACACAAAACATTGTCTAATTCAGAAACTCAGAAAAGTGAGTGAAGCACAGCTCACCGAAACCTTTATTTGACAATTGAGAGTGAAATAAATGTGTATCAGATGTGTAGGAAGTAAGCTGATTTAAACCACCATTGAGACACTATTGTACCTTCATGACTTCAGAGGTCGAGGGAAGGTCGAAAAAACTTTACGCCCAAACCTTGCCCAGGGATGTTATTCGGGGTGCTGATCACAAGTCTGACATACGTTTTTCAAATTTCGGCCGATTACGGTAGGCTACGGTGGGTACGGGTGACGATGCAATACTGTATCCCCAATTTCGAAAGCCCGTAGCTCTTTAGTTTCAAGGACTCAGCAAAAACGAAACATGCTTTTCTACTGGGTGGAGATTCTCGCAGTGCTATCCATTTCCCCATTCAGACCTACGCCTGAGACCCTTCCCTGGTGAGTATGAAAATGAGGTCCGTTTCTTTGCCAACACGTAGGTAAGGAAGTATAAGCGGGGAGGGAAGAGGGGGGGGGGGGGGGAATGAGGTAGGGAGAGTGACTATGGGATTCGGAGGAGTATTACTGCCGTCGGACCGTAAACGGTGCCGACCTGTCGACCAATACCCATTTATTTTAATTATGTTTCTGCGGATTAAGCACTTAAGATAGTACTCTCATGATCTGTTTCTCGCCACGTAGAGAACGGGCGCTTCGGAGAATAAATCGCATACACGCGATCAAGGATGGATGAGTTTCATAGAAGCAATGAAGATTCTGCCCTACCATGTCCCGCTGCACTAACCTATATACATAGTAGAACCGGTGTTTTGGTTCATAAAAGTAAGAAGCCCTAAAGGAGAATGGAGGACGATAGGGGTTGTTCTATTCTCGGGGTATTGGGGCGAAGTCCCCAACCAGACATTTGGCGGCCGCTGGTGGAGCATAATCACCGATTTTCTTCAAGCCTGGGAGGTGCTGCTATGCCAACGTGTTTAACACTCTCACGTCAAATTGGAATTCAAAATTCAACCCTCCAAATCAAATTGACCACTTTCAAGTCAGATGTCTTCCAAAGAGCGAGTTAGTGCCGGATGTCAGGTTGGGTGACGCCCCACCATCTGAAACCTGCATGGAGCAAATATGTGAAGCCAACTCTGACAGGCAGTGTGCGTACGTTCGCACCAGTCGTGCATACCAAATTCATTCCGGGTGTTCTTATGAAACAGAACCCACCCCAGGTTATGACGTTCGGCAAGTGAACACCGAATCCGCTGCACCAACTTTGCTTTTTAGCAACTCGATGCTTCTATAAATCTGACTGGATTGTGGAGAAAAAGGATATGGAAAAACTGTTTTAGGTTCATCAGAGCATCCCTTTCCGTCATCATGGGCAACGGAGGTCATAACTTCTCAAACCTTGCACACCCTGAACCGTAAGCTCACGCGAAGGACTTCGTGGACCACACTATGTCCCTTGGAGATTATGTTCAACTACAAGTTGTGAAAAAACCTTCATCATTCATAAGAAAATCCTAACGCTATAGAACAAATCCGTTACGAAATGGTGATAGAAATATGAACAAACACCGAATGCGAGAACAATCAAAACCATTCAACGACTTCCAGAGTAGAGATGTAGGTTCAGAGGAGCTTGTCTAACAGTTCTAACCGCTTCAGAAAATGACATACGAGCTAAGCGACTGTGCACATCTCGCAACTGGAGTGCCTCGTCGGATGGGGGAATCATACGTATCGATTTTTGCTGGCCAATTGGTCGGGAAAAATCGATGCGTATGGTTAGCCGGGCCGATCAAGTTCTCGTTGCAAAGTATGGACAGGCCTTGAAGAATTGTGTAAAAAAAGAGAACAGCAATAGCCTAATAACACGTTCTTTATTCAAAAACCCATAGAACAAACATAATCTACGCACGACAGGTTGACACAGTTTCAAGTGGCATGCAAAATCATAATGAATTGAAAATAATGAACTGTGGTTAGAGCGAAGACCCATCTTTGGCAGCAACCACTTGGCTGACACGATGTAGGTTTAGATATGTTCAGTGAAGTGACTACATCGGCCGCAGAAGAGCACCTGCAATGATGTGACATTGAAGACGAGCAAAGATAGAAATGCCCAGAAATGCAGTGAGTCTAGAATAATGTCAGAAATGTGGAACACTCTAGACTTTTCTTTCGAAAGCGGTAAACACCATTCAGAGGACCACTTTTGGAAACTATTTATAGCATTTTCAAGAAGTTCAACATCAGAATCACTTGCAGCTGGTCGATAAATCTTCAAGTCGTCTGCGAAAGCGCAGTATGTTATCCCACTACAAAAATAAATGGTAGTGAGAAGGAACCATGCTTGTAGAGTACAGTGGCCGAGGTAGCACTTTCCAGTCTCGCTCCTGAACTTCCTCGTGGCTTACTTTCACGACATGAGGACGTGCATCGTCAAACAGAAGGCATAATACATCTGCCGTTTCGTGTGCCTTCGGCTCATAACGCGGCCGCAGTCTGAAGCTGGGGGATGTGAACAATTTCCTTACTGCATGCAGCTCAGATATCGCGGACATCAGTCGAGGAAGAAACTGGGAATTCCACACTGGCAATTCTATTTGTTGTTACACTAGGAGTAGGGAGGTAGGAAATGCAGAATACGGCCTTAAGTGAGGCACAGCCCAGATTTCCTGTCTTGCTCAGTACTAAAGCGCAATGCTGGAACACAGAAGTGTATAGAATAACTTTATGCTGCTCTTTATCCCTCCATAGGTGTGTTGCAGCACAGCGGAACTGACCCATTTTGTCGTAATAAGACATTAACGTTAACGAGCACGATGCAATGATAAAGAACAACGACATAAACATACCCAGAATATCGGCTTCGTCATACCCAAAGTTCAGAATCCTTCCTCTCCTTCAGCACAATCTACTTCTCCAAATGAGCTCGATAAATCACACTGCACCTCACCTCCAGAAGGGGACCTGAAATCAAGCAAAACAGTGTGTACCAAACAAGCAGCTAATGTCACGAAACATAAGAAGGAACAGCTGCCAAGAAATACAGAAGGGTCATCGCTATAAAAAGCGAAGCAGATGTAAACAGTGCGGCCCCTCCCGACTAGGAAATTGCAAAGAACCGCCCTCTCCTAGGGCAGTTCACAGTACTCTCTTTGTAAACTAGTTTGCTTCAGGTTTTGCCGCCATTGTCCAAAAGTCAGAATGGAGTGCCCCCCCCCCCCCACTAGGACAAATTCGAAAAATGTATTGGAACGAAACTGCAAACTAGGGGCGTGCTTACTTCATCTCTCGAACCGGGAAAAAGCGTGTACGTTTCTGACTTCCTTCGACATCAGAAACCGACTCAGGAGCACCGCTGCTATTCGAATGCATATCGGTGTCTAAAACAAAACGTCGGATAATGCGCCGCCGTCATGCGGGAAGCGAATGCGAACCGAGAAACGAGTAGCGGACGAAAACCTACCTAGGTGCCTACCTTTGTCGAATTTGCCACCTTCGCCACGCACACGAGCAAGGGCATGCTGATGACGGGACTCGTGGAGATACTTCTGGATTTAAGAATGATTACGTTAGAAGCAGCTACATGAGGTAAGCAGAACGACGACCTAACCACTCACTTGTCTCTTCTTCGGCAAACGTCCCTCCGCTTCCAGTTTTTGGCGAGCAGCTCTTCTCTTCAAAATACGGTGATACTGTCGGGCGTTAACGTATAACGGTTCCTGAAGCTTCAATGAAATAACGGAATGAAATTCGCAAACACACCTGGAAACGGCTACAAATACGAACATCTTCCTTGGCCATAGAAGCAGCAGACACCACCATGTAAGCCGACTCGTTAGAAAGGTGTCCCTTAATTCATCTAGTAGTTGTCAAGCAAAGCAAAGAAACATTCGAATTCGACTCACATTTTCAGCTATTTGCATGACAGTCCCAGTACTGTGCGAGTTGTTGGACTTCTGGCATGATGTCGACGCTAAAATGAAGCCACCACTGACCACATAAAGAATGTTAAAAACAGAACCGAGTGTCTGCTACGAACCTAGCGCCACCGCCTCCTCTATCAAACAATGACAAAAACGTCTGATGAAAGGTCTTCTATGAGGGGAGAGATACAAGGAGAACTATTGTGTAAAACGAATAACAATGTGCACATAGAAAAGAAAATGGGGCAAGCAGGTAATGCTCCGTTCCGCGACTGACGCAATTGCACTTGTACTTCAGACGTGCTGCGTGTGCTGATTAGAGCGCTCTACCTTGCACGATTGAGCAAAGTGCACCGTCACAAGCAAAGCATTTCGCCAATTTAATATAAACAGACAACCAGATTCCTTAGCATAAGCTATTCTATGAGAGCTGGTGCTATTCCTAGGCATCGCTAAATTGAATTTAAAAAAAACAACAGATGTGGGCAAATAACCCCAAAACGTTCTATCACCTAGGTGCATCATTTACGGGATAATTTTTAGCCAAGATCCTGAACCCCAATTTTCCTATTTATACTAGGTTGTCCCATAAGTCCCCGCCGTTTTTTTTCAACGATTCATTGCGGATTTCGCCGGTGGTCTCTTGCATAGCGCTATACAGCTTTCGAAGGAGAATGATTTGCTCTATTACAACATGTATTGCGCTTCTTTTTTCACCCTGAATTCAATTTTCAATTTCAATCGTCAATCGTCAGTGTTTTGGTTGTTAAAGTGAAAAGAGAAAAGGTGGCCATCTGCGCAGTCGCTTCTCTCCGCTTAGGTATGGAATTTTTGCACAGTTTTTTTTATAGCGTTCGGAAGATAGTGTTCTGTACTACAAGAATACGTGTTGGCACTATTTGCTCACTTGTCCTTTATTGATTTTTAGGTCATCGAATTGGGACGTCCGACTTTTCCGTCCGAATTTTTACCGACAGCTCCTGCTTCGGTGAGAACTTTTTTGCTTGTAGTATATGTCGTTCGGAAGAGGATGTCTTGCTCAATAACAATCTGTGTTGCGTTTATTGGCTCATACTGATTTCTATCGAAGATCAACAAAATTACAAAAAGAGAAAAATCATCTTCACAAACAGCTCCTCCAAGTTCAGCTGTTGATATTCGACAGAAATCAGCATGAGCCAACAAACGCGACACAAATTCTTATTGAGCAAGAGATCCTCTTCCGAACGACGTATAACAACAAGCAAAAAATGCCAATCACAGAGCAGGAGCTGTCGGTAAAATTTCGGACGGCAAAGTCGGACGTCCCAATTTGATGACCTAAAAATCAATAAAGGACAAATGAGCAAATAGCGCCAACAGATATGCTTGTAGCACAGAACATTGTCTTCCAAATGCTATAAGAAAGCGCAAAAATTCCAAACCTAAGCGGAGAGAAGCGACTGCGCAGATGGCCACTTTTTCACTTTTCACTTTAACAACCAATTGACAAAATTCAGTGGGAAAAAAGAAATGCAATACATGTTCTGATAGAGCAAATCATTCTCATTCGAAAGCTGTATAGCGCTATGCAAGAGACCGCCGGCGAAATCCGCTATGAATCGTTGAAAAAACGGCGGGAACTTATGGGACAACCTAATACTTACTACGCAACAAACAATCCACATGCGGATATCCGAAAGCGAGTGATGTGACCAATAAAGGTGAGTTTGTTTAAGAAGTTGTAAATACGTTCCCATATCAGTGCCTACGTGAGAACAGCGGGGAATCTGGTCTAGGTTGAACTGCTGCCTAACTCTTGGAACTACCGTTTCAGGGTTTTTACGTTTTCTGTTGAGTCTAGTTGCTTTCTCCGTTTATTCTTTTACCAAGAGACTATCTCAACGGTTGGTCGGAACGGCCCAAGTGTTATATATGAGCAGAATCGTCTCCTTCTAGGAAACACAAAAATGTAAATATCTCGACCCCAATGCAAGTCTGCGCTGAGTTAGGGGCGACGGAATTTGGGCCGTTGGCGGCGTTAGCCCTCTGCCTACACTCGGAGGGCGGGCTCAAGTTGGCTGGAAACAGCGATGACGAACAAGCAGTGGTGGGTAGATGGGCAGTATATCCCCATGATCACTGTTTCCAGCCAACTTGAGCTCGCCCTCCGGGTGTAGGCAGAAGCCTAACGCCGCCAACGGCCCAACTTCTGTCGTTCCTAACTCTGCGAAGAGTTACATTGGGGTCGAGATATTTCCATTTTGTCGTTTCCCAGAGGGAGGCGATTCTGACCATATACAACATCTGGCCGTTCCGACCTACCGTTGGGATAGTCTCCTGGTTAGTCTTTTTTACTTTAAGCCCCGAATTCCTAGCTAGAGCTCGTCACAGAAACTGAACGAGGGACACTAATGTTTCACAACTTTTTTCTGCAACTTTCATTCGAATTTTCAAAAGAACAGCTCTGATTCCACGAAATAACGCTATTGTGTAAATAAAAGGGCCTTCGAAAGTACACAAAAGCTTCCGCTCAATCTCGGGAAGGAGGCATAAGTGCCCACAAGGACGGTCACCGGAGTAAGACTATCTAGTCTGCTGTTGGAGCTTGGACAGCGATGTCCTGCACTTCTATTGTCTTCGTCCATATTGACGAGGTAAATGAAACAAAGGTATGTCTAAATGACAGAAACGAGACTTACATCATGACTTTGCGGGTTTTAAGCAGTAACGAAGCCAGGAAAACGCCAATTTTGCAGCAAAAATCAGTGAAGAGAAGTATAAACGAGCGACTGAGTAGAAGTCATTGCCAACGAGTCTGATCGTGAGCATGACAACGGTTGTCCGTTGAAGTCCTTTCTACTAGGTCGGACTGAAAGTTTTCGCCGATCTAGAGTTTCGAATCTTGCCGCTCTAATTTAATTATTTTACTACAAGACTTAGTAGAGGTTTTTAAATAATAAATCCTTAGACAAAGACATCCAGGTATTAAAGCATTTCAAACGTATGAGGCCTTGTAAAAATTAAAGAATTCAAACCCCTCGTCGTAAGAGCTGAAAAGCTCGATTTCCGTGTCCTATAGCCTTATGGTCCCAATCTTGACAATGAAACAGAATTAAGACAAGAAGAGGCAAACTAAACCAGGTCGGATCACCATCCTTCGGAGCAATACTTGCGGGAAATGCTATCGTCGGATTCAGATGGCTGCTACCTTACAGTTCCTCCTTCAGAATCAAGAATAACGAACACCTTCAAGAGAAGAACGCGACAACCGCCATACCTGAGTAGCCGTTCTGAGAAGACGACGACGTAGGCGTTGCGCTGCTGCTCTGAACGGGAACGTACGAAGTCGACTCGGTCACCGTCACGAACTGCATCGCCGGAGGAATCGTGTTCAGGGCCTGCGTCAGCTGTAAGTGCGCAGCTTCACCTCGTGAAGTGAGAAGAAATGCGAAGGTTGGCAACTGCTGACACCACGTTCACGCTAATCCTTCTAACCCGACACTCCTTTCAGACCAACTTTACGTTTTAATCAAGTTTCCACTGCAGCCTAAATATGCACGGTGTGTGTTTCTGAATTCAAAACGAAATTCCTCTCGTCTCCGACATTTTTTGGGTTTACTCAAAGTGGTGACAACAATGCAACGATGACGCAAAAAAGCTTCGTTTGGCCATTTTGGAGACTGCGCCATGCCAGACTCGTTGCAATTGCTTCTGATGTCTTCAAATTTTCATGCGATTATTTCACACTTCACACTATCAATCCAATAGGCATGTATTTCAATGAATAACAACAGTACGGCGCAATCTGTGCATAAAAGGATAAAGGACGGCGTTACTCAATCCCTTCTGGGATGCGCCAGCGCATTCTACTTCTACGGGATGTCGTGGAGGCGACATGAATGCGTATTTGGCCATACAATGACTTGCGGTGGCCAGCCGATGAACAAGTCAGCGCTCTATCCTTCCCAGACAAGTCTGGTACCAATTCACCGACCCCGGAGGGATGGAAGACTTGGTTGGCCTGGGCGGGAAATCCGAACCAGGAACCTGGTATCGGGTGCACGCGACAGTCGCGCCTCCTCCGACTGCGCTATACGCGCCCTAACATGCGCAGTGTGCATAAAACATGGAAAAAAATTTTGCTCCAATTCTCAGCACTTTAAGATAACAAAAACGGGAAATAACGTAGGTCGTCGTACTGCCATAATGTAGGCATGGTCGTACTGTATACTGTATGTTTCTATTCATTTCTACCATAATTTCACGAACGCATAATGACTATAACAGAAGAGAGACATAGAAATTTGCTACGGTTGCTCCCTAGAATTTCGTCGAATTTTTGATGTAAGTCCCCTTAAAATAGAAGACTACTTTGACTTCCTCAGAACGTGACTATTTGTACTTTACGCTCTAATGAGGTTTGGAAAGTGTTCAGTCTAGAACGAAAAGAAATGAATGCACCAGTTCCAGTTCAACTAAGGGGTCGTTTAGTGTGTGCGCGACGCAAGACGCGATGCATGTGTAGTGGCCAAATTGATCGAGCGACGCTATTGATCAATTAGTCCACTACACATGGCATCGCGTCGCAGATCGCGCGCATACTAAACGGCCCCTAAAACTGAAAATGTTGTAAACAGCTGCCAGCTTCGAGTCATATTCAAATCTTGAAGAAGCTTAATGAGCTCAATGTCACTGACCTGAACGTCAGCAATTGAAGTGCCAGGAGGAAGCTGGAGGTAGAAATGTCGCTGCTTCCCGTCTCCCATGTTTTGCGTGACTTGAAACGTCTGAAAGTAGCTGATGGAAGACAATTAGTTATTCGTTAACCTGCGGCTGCTGTTTGAATTTGCAAGATAGGCTCCATAGATGCTCGGCTGAATTACTGAGAATACCAGGTGTGTTCAACTCCTTTAGGCTTCGTTACAGAAGAAGACTGATATTGTCTGTACTCCGACAGCAGCAGCTGTAGGCGATCCCTCTCGATTCAAATTTTTATGAATTGTCCAAGAAACAGTGGATGGCCATGCTATTTGTAACAATTTTGTAAAATATGATCTAACTTGAGTATACGTAACCTTGCCGCTTTGTATAATAGGACTAATCACTAATAGGATGCTATAAAAATAGGCATTTGTTGGTGACTTTTGCAGAAGATCTTTGAGAAATTATAGGGCCATTGCGTTTGGACAACAGAATCCAGCCATAAAATCCGCTTTCTTCGAGCAAATCTGCTGTTCCAACACCTATTTTCATCATCGGATTGGACTCGTACAGCACTGCCAATCATCTCCCATATTTCAGTGCATTCTTAGCAACGCCATAACAAACAGATTTCGCGCCGTTTTGGGATTCAAACGGCAGTCTCAGGTCGAGGAATAGCCACCTTTCAAGTGATGAAACAGACAACTGGCATCGGTGATAGATCAAAAGCTTTAGTCAAACCACGAACGGAATCCAAACAGCATCCGCGAACCATATTGGGGCTTTAGCTAGCAGCTAATACGTACAGCAAGGAATCCGAAAACTCACAAAACCCATCTCGTGCTCACCATAGCGGTGTAGCGCTAATCCCAGTAGAACAGAAAGAGAAACTGAGTAGAGAGTTTCGGAGGAATGTGGCTCAGGGAAGGAGGTCACCGTACAGTGGTTATTCTGTTTTGAAAGAAGGCACAAGAACGCCCAACTAACGTGGTCCGCCTGAGTTCATCACTGGAGTAAAACACGTCGGTCCTGCACAAAGCTTTAAGCCCCTGCAACAGGCCATACATGGTGATCCCCTCCTTGATCCACCTGGCGCCAAAGTTTCAAAATCGCAAGTGAACCGAACGAACCTGGCCGCATTCCTGCTTCGAGACGCAGAGCTGTGCATGATCGGACACATGTTTAGCTGCTTCCGATTTCGCAAATTGGTTCGGCAAGTTGTTCGTCTGAGCTTTGTCGACTACGCTCCTAAAATCGAGAAAATGCTCTAAAAACGAGGAACACTACCGATGAAAAAAAAAGCAAAAGGCATAGAAGCTAAGACTACACGGCAACGAAATAGAAGCACATTTGGGAATACAGGCTTTATATTATCGACACAGGTCACAACGCCAACACACCTAGAGGATGCTTAACAACTTCGTGCAAAATTTGGCGGATCTCCAATTCTACTTACATGTTATTGGCTGACGAGTCGATGGCCGGGGGTGATTGGCGGGGACAGGCCCGACATCCAATCATAATCGATGTGCGAACCACGCCTCCATAATGCCGTCCTTTAGATGTGAGGGGAACCGAGCGTTCCTTTAAAGCACAGCGAGAACCCTTATTAATGGAGGTTTCACGAATTTTCCACATACGGTAGTAGCAATAGGTCAAAACTGCTTCATTGTGCTTCCGTTTCATTGCCGTGGATCACTAGAACAATGAACTGAAATGACTCACAGTGGTCCCGAGGCGAAGGCCACCCGCGGAGCGGGGCCGCTCGGCGTCACGCCGCAAAACGGCGGCGGAGCGCTCTCGCGCGCATCGCTGTCTGCCGGCAGCCAGAGGTGGAGGAGCGTCGGCAGCGGTCTGTGTAGGTACGGGGTGACCTGGCCAGACGGAGCAAAGAGGGCTGGCAGCCACACGTACGCGAGCCTTGGCGGTCCTGTCAAATAGTGGTGCGTACGCACCGGAAACAGTCGAGTCAGCCGGCCTTCTGACGGCAGAAACACGTCCAGGAAGGCTGACGCCTCAGTGCCATTCGGGGCTGACCATGGCCACTGCTGAGTCGGCTGGTAGGGCGAACCCGTGGCGATCTCCGGCCGCACAGCGAGTGGTCTCAGCGGTTCGACGCAATTCCGCAGCAGGAAGTCTTGGAACTGAGAGAAACTGACAGCGTGGCTGGGCAAAAACCCGAGGATCCGCAGCGGCACATTCCTGGATACTGGCTCCTCTGTGTTACCTGAACTTCACGCATGTACAGGAATTGCAGTCGAAAAGTAGATTTTATTCATTTATTCATTTATTTTTTGTTTTTATGCTTTCATTTCAATTTACAACCTTTTTCATTTATCTCATTATTCACGTTACTTATAAAGTCTGATAGAATTAGATTATCACAAAGAAACTGGGTACTAAGCGGGCTGCTGCCCGCTGCACACCGACAAGGTATCCTGGAACGGGTATGTTAGATCAGCCAGACCACGGAGTTCCTTCCCTAGTCCAGTTCTGTGCTCTGAGAGCACAGAAACCGTGCTTATGTGAGTGTTCAACGACCATGTGCAATCTCGGAGTGGGCACCAGCCCGCTAAGTACCAGTAATTGTCCTACAAGCGATCACCAGATGTGTATACCCAATAATAAAGGCATAAGTTAAACCCATGGCTTCATTAATAAAGGATAAAAAAAGGATAAAGGACGGCGTTACTCAATCCCTTCTGGGATGCGCCAGCGCATTCTACTTCTACGGGATGTCGTGGAGGCGACATGAATGCGTATTTGGCCATACAATGACTTGCGGTGGCCAGCCGATGAACAAGTCAGCGCTCTATCCTTCCCAGACAAGTCTGGTACCAATTCACCGACCCCGGAGGGATGGAAGGCTTGGTTGGCCTGGGCGGGAAATCCGAACCAGGAACCTGGTATCGGGTGCACGCGACAGTCGCGCCTCCTCCGACTGCGCTACGCGCGCCCCTCCGACTCCTCCGACTGCGCTACACGGCTTCATTAATACCTATAGAAATTGCCACATTTATTGAGAAACTGCTTAACTTATCCCTGGATTGATTATTGGAAAATCTTCACTCCTCCAGATACAAGTTATGCATTTATACATGTAGGTGTAAGTCTCATGTGACCACTTCTAACCCCTTGGTTACTGCCTTTAACCTTTGCCCGGCGTAACTTGGGAACCTTTCGGTTGGTCTGGTTGTGTCTTGTTCGTACTTTCCATCCCGACGGTCAGTATACTCGCGACTAAACCTACTGAAGTAGCGACGAGTTCTCCGGGGAAATGTCGAGCTTCACGCAAAATTGGACGCTCTTCTAAGGAGCCCTAGTGCTATAAATAATTGAAATCAAAATGAACATCTTCCAAAGCAAAACAATCTCCCACCTTAAACTAGTAACTCTCCAAAAAGGTTAGAATTTTTTGTTTAAGGAAAATATTAGGGTTAACTTTCTTTGAAGCTTTAGTTCACTTCTTAATAAGAGAACATAATGGATAAGGATAAAGGACGGCGTTACTCAATCCCTTTTGGGATGCGCCACGCATTCTACTTCTACGGGATGTCGTGGAGGCGATTTGAATTTGTATTTGGCCATACAATGACTTGCGGTGGCCAGCCGATGAACAAGTCAGCGCTCTATCCTTCCCAGACAAGTCCGGTACCAATTCACCGACCCCGGAGGGATGGAAGGCTTGGTTGGCCTGGGCGGGAAATGCGAACCAGGAACCTGGTATCGGGTGCACACGACAGTCGGCGCCTCCTCCGACTCCGCTGCACGCGCCCTAAGAGAACATATAGTTTGAAATTTTATAAAAAATTCATTTTTTTGAGAAAAATATTGGCTTAATGCTTGTTTTAAAGAGCAGGAAGGCTGCCATTCTTTTTTGTCAAAAGGGAGATTGCACCATGCTATGCTCTCGTGCAAGTCGTCGCGATTTTGATTCGATTGATAACAAAATTTCTTGACACCTGTTGATGGTACAACAAAACAACTGTAGAGTACACACAAGTCCTCACGTTGACGTCATCTAAGCAGCATCTACTGTATCGATCAAATAAAAATCGCGACCGTCTCTCCGAATACACGGCGCGATCACTTTTAATGTAATAAATGATTGCTGTCTTGTTGCGCCTTATAACAAATTTCAATTTATTATTTTTTCTAAAAAACAACAACAATTAATAAAAAATTAAAATACAAGTAATTAAAAAATAGTTAATATACTGCATTCATTCGGGTAGCTGGACTAGAAAATTTCAAAGAGTTGTACCAAATTTCCTTTGAACATAAAATTATTTTAACCATGACGGGTGTCTGTACTTTAAACTGTAAGAAACTCGTTTCGATTTGGAAGCCATAGAGTTATGCTATGGACTCTTATATCCGTGAGTTTGATGATTAGTTTATCCAAAGGGACTTTGCCTAAAGCCTTCATAAGTTCAAAATAAACTACATCCACATCAATTTTTTGTTCAAGAGCTTTTGTCCAATCATTAAGCGTAGATAACATTAGCGTTTCAGTGGATTTACCTGTTTGAAAGCCATGTTGATCTTACCATATATAATCCGCTTAATTTGTCGGTGATGTTGTCAGTCACGGGGAGGGGAGACTGAAGCCAAGAGATGCCTACAGTGCGGCGTATGCCAGCCTGGTTTTCTTCCAGCTTAACCATGGGAGATCCTTGGCGGTCCAAGTTAACGATATTTTGCTCAGGGTATGGATGAGGATCAAGTGCCGAGCGCCGCGGATCAGAAGTCGTGCAGATGACGTCGTATAAAGTGCATCGGGATTCAGAATACATGCCCCAAACGTCATCGAACGTGCGCAGTGATTCAGAAGACGTGCCTCAGACGTCGTCCAACGTACGTAGGGATTCAGAAGACGTGCTGAAGACGTCGTCCAACTTGCGAAGGGATTCCTAGTAAGGGGACCAGTAGAGGGGGGGGGGGGATAAGGGGGACCGGTATATTCCCTCAGTGTCGTCCAATGTGCGTCGGGTTTCTGAATAAATCGCAGAATTCGTGGCAAATGTGTCGAGCTGCAGAAGTGTCATAGACGCCGTGGCAACGTGGTGACATGTGAGTCGGGACTAAGTGTCACTTGTGCGCGCTTGACTCTCACTGCGGTAGGAAGAGTGACTATGGGATTCAGAGGAGTATTATTGCCATCGGACAGTAAGCGGTGTCGACCAATATCGATTAATTTTAATTATGTTTTTGAGATTAAGCACTGGATTGGGACTCGCATGACCTCTTTCTCGACATGTCGAGAACGAGCACTTCGGAGAATAAATCGAGTACATGCGACAGAGGCTGGATGGGCTTTATAGGAGCAGTGAAGATTCTGCCCGACCACATCCCGCTGCACTAATCTATACAGAAATCCCGGTTTTTACTTGATAAAATAAGAAGACCTAGGAGAATGGAGGAAGACTGGGTTGTTCTACTCTCGGGGTTGGGGGCGTAGCCCCCCACCAGGCGTTTGGCGGCCGCTAGGCCGCAGAACGTCTGGTCATTAGGAATACGATTATCAAACTCGAAATAAAATACAGGGGCTGCCTTGAGTTCCCTCTCGAAGATCCTAGCAAAAACTGATGTGATGCTAACTAGGCGATAGTTTGTACAAGATGGTAGCGAGCCTTCTTTGGGCAACGGGATGGCACTTCAAGTGGCATATAACTGGCATTGAATATGTGCTCGAGAAGGTAAGCAATAGCGATGGCAGTTTTCCTGTTTCCTTAAAGTAGGACGGTGCTTCGTCCGGAGTAGCCGCATATGCAAGTAGGTGGTAGCTTACCATCATAAATCTCCTCCTTATAGAATGAAAGCAGTTCTTCCATGCTGGAATTATTGTTCGGATCGACAAAGGAGTCGGCGTTGTAAGGAAGCTCTGCAAAAGTCTTTTGAGAACATTCAGCTAGCATTGACGCCTTCGTTAAGTCGCCTAATTCTGCGACTCCCGCCTCGTCCTTCAGTGTACGGATTCGTTCTGAGCGTTTCAGTACAGAATTTACCAGTTTAGACAGGGATGATTTGTGAGGAGCATCGAGCATTTTCCTCTCAACATACTTGTGGTACTTGTTCCAAGGTCTCTTATTAATTGTTTGAAAACGGTGAAGACTGCCTGAACTTGGAGAATATTGATATGTCCACCACATTTTTTTTGCTTTTGTCAAAAAAACCTGTCTAGGTTGGGTGGAAGTACACAAAAGTGCTCTGGTAGCTTTTCAACAAGTACAAGCTGGTCGATGCAGGTATGGAGAATTGACATAAAGAACTTGTATTTGTCATTTACAGTAACGCGTCCCTCAAACAGGTTCTCCAATCTATTGAGGGTAAATACTGACAGATAATGTCGTAGTTTGCTCTGTGAAATGCTCTTAGAATTCAATGCTCTTCATCGTTTACTCAGAGAAAATTCAGTTCTAAGTGAAATGCAAGAGTGGTCCCAGAGGTGGTTTTTCCAGAGGTGGTTGGAATAATCTCTCATTTTATAGGCTTAGAACATCCGTTAGACGTAATTCATTCGCTGTCAGGGCAGGACTAGCCTATTCAAAGCTTACTAGCCAGAAGACTATCTCAAAGGTAGGTCGTAACGGCCCAAGTGTTGTATATGGGCAGAATCGCCTCTCTCTGGGAAACAACAAAATGCAATAATCACGGTCCCAATACAACTCTGCGCTGAGTTAGGGGCGACGGAAGTTGGGCCGTTGGCGGCGTTAGTCCTATGCCTGCACGCGGAGGGCGGAATCAAGTTGGCTGGAAACAACGATCGTGGGGATGACGCCGCCCCTCTACCCAGTGCGCCACCGCCGCTCGCTCGTCATCGCTAGGCTAGGTTAACGCCGCCGACGACCCAACTTCCGTCGCCCCTAACTCTGCGCAGAGTTGTATTGGGGTCGAGATATTTGCATTTTGTTGTTCCCCAGAGAGAGGCGACTCTGCCCAAATACAACACTTGCGCCGTTCCGACCAACCGTTGAGAAAGTCTCCTGGTAAGGCTGCTGCTTCTCCCTGCTCACTTCTCACGTTCAAAAGGCTTTCGCATACAATCACCACCTAATTTAGATTTCGCTTCACTTGAAGGCGTCACATGTATTGTCTGTTTGGTACTCCTTGCTTTACAGACGTTGTTAGTTGTTCGGTTCTAATTTATATTGACAAGTCGCAAACGGCTGCTGAGGATAATGTCCAGCAGATGGCCATAATGAGTGGGCGTCGCAACATTATTATTTCGACTTCAACACTGGGCCCCTATATAAGGAGCCTCGCTTCGGTGACAACCAACTTTATAGGCGCACCTATGCAACGAATTCTTGCTGAAAGTGCGATTGACCGTACTGCGAGCAAACGAAAATGTCACGAAATCAGATACGAAGCATGAAAGCGGCGGATAAGGCCCCGTTTATACCTCGTCGCGGCGCGACGCGATGGCCACGCAATGAGGCCAAATTGATCGATCGCGTCGCACGATCAATATGGCCACTATAAGTGGCGTCGCGTCGCGCCGCGACGAAGTATAAACGGGGCCTAAAGACCGTGAATGCTAAACACGAACGGTAGAGGGTACAATTTACGAAACACGCTTTCGAGCCGCATCACCTTCGCGCAGTCGTTGCGGGACCAGCGAGCCTGCGAATTAGGCGGATTCATACTTAAGTCGCCCGGCGTCGCGGTGTTATGAATGCAGTATCGGTCCGATGCCTAGTTTTCGTAACACCGTGTCGCCTAATTCATATTCGTAGCTTTCGTAATGCCGCGCCGGCTGGCGTATGAGGTATAAACCCGCCTTGGCCTGCTAAATCTTCCCACTTTGATCGTTCCTCCTCCTCCGTTGCAAGACATTTTGCCACATTCTGACATCATTTTAGGAAGGAACTTCGCAGTGCGTCTGTCTCAACTGTCTGAGAAACGATTCCGGCGAAGACACCCCCGAATGGTTACCGTATACCGGCTGTCTGCGCCCTCCTGTTTAGAGATCGCGCGCCGGCGTCCGCGTTCTCGATTGATCGATCGATGTCTTGTGCGCCCGTGACGGCACCGCTGGCAAGTGGGTCGTGGTGCAGTAGGTGGAGGGTTTCCTTCATGCGAGAGATGTCGGTGGTTCGGTTCCCGTGCGTCGCCGCGTTCTTGCATTTCAGCTGAGTATCTGAGATCTGGGAGGTTTCGACGTCTACACGACGTTGCGACTCTTTTGCGCATTGTTTTAGCCGTATGCGTTTCGCCGCTCGAAGAACGCAGAATCCTGCTGCGGAGTCCTCCTGAGCGACGAAAGCACTTTCCACACGAGCATTTTGGATGGCACCCACCCTGGAGTCCCTTCCCTAGCCTGATTCTGCGCTCGAAGAGCGCAGAATCCAGTTGAGGACTCCCCCTGAGCGATGAAAGCAGTTTCCACACAAGCAGCTTGGATGGCACCCACCCTGGAGTCCCTTCCCTAGCGTGAACCCAGATCCGCATTCCCTGAGCCACGAGAGGTTCGCGTGTGTAATGCTAGGCATGAAGGATTTCGCGCGCCACCGCCAACGCGCGCCTATAGGATACGGTAACCATTCGGGGGTGTCTTCGTCAGGATCGTGCTTGTTCAACTGTCTGGTCAATGCGCCTTTATGTTCGGAATTCTACCGTCAAACTGGGATAGCCACGATCCCGTTCCGTCCGTTTACGATCACCTGAGGAGCTTCTCATCCCATGTACGTGGATTCCCATTAAATATCGTGACATTTTGGATCTCTGTATCGAAGAACACCGAATATGAAGTGCTTTGACTTTGCTTTGACCATTAAAAGGGTTGTCCTCCTTTTTAGAATGGCTGATGCAAGACATACCTCTTCTAATTAGAAAATAGCTGCTACCGCGTGTAAAGGGGGGGGGGGGGGAGGGGTTCCGATGCTACGAGGAGCAGTTGTCGCGATGCCGTCTGCCGCTCGGTGGCTACATCAACTTTAACGATTAATTTTAACTATACACGTTCGAGAATTGCTCCCACTGAAGTGAGAGGGGGGGGGGCAGTCGATGTGGTGCTAATGGCGGCATGCCGCAAAACTCTGTTGCAGAACGCTACAGACACGACGTAATGATTTGTCCCGTCTATGATTATTGGTACATCAACGATGAAATCGCTATCAAATTAGTTTTTTAGTAACTTGTGTATTAGTGCCAACCTGGGTAGGTCAAATGGGCAGGAATGCCGCTTTCTGTGTCGGCTCTGATAGTCGCGGTGACGCCTGAGTCGCCGTAGTGTTGCTGCGA
Organism: Heligmosomoides polygyrus bakeri; assembly: GCA_947359475.1. Taxonomy (NCBI): domain Eukaryota; kingdom Metazoa; phylum Nematoda; class Chromadorea; order Rhabditida; family Heligmosomidae; genus Heligmosomoides; species Heligmosomoides polygyrus. The sequence continues at coordinate 1,024,152 of OX375870.1, read as the reverse complement.
CTGTGGTGGATCCTAAAAAATATAGTCCGACAATCGGCTATCTTCATGGTTCTTTCCTAAGAATTATGTTGTTTGTGATTTCTTACGTGCGTATAACTATCTGGTTTCTACTATGCTCCTGTACAGAATTTCTGTCCTACAATTCTAGCTCTAACAAGACATGAATTAAAGATAACAGACAAAGGCCGGTATCAACCAACCGCTTTTTCGGATGCACCACAAACTACGTCTCTTGGGATGTAGTGGAGGGAATTTGAAAGCGTATTTGGCCTGTACATTGAGTTGTGGTAGCGAGCCGATGGACAAGTCAGTGTTTTATCCTTGTCAGATAGGTCTGGCACCAATTAACCACTCCCAGATGCATGGAGAGCTTCGCTGACCAGGAAGGAAACCGTCAAACCATGAATCGATTCGGGGGTGCATGCAAGAGCCGACACCTCCTCGGACTGCGCTAAGTGTGCCTTCAATGCACGGGTACAACTATAAAAACTCGGCCATCACTTATATGATTACCACGGGGTCAACTGAAGCAAAATTTTCTTTTCAAGAGAAGTTAGTTTAAGCAGGTATTTTTCGAAAACTACACTAAACATCGCGGTAGCGCAGTCGGAGGAGGTGCCGGCTCTCGCATGCACCCCGACTCCATCCACGGTTCTGTGATTTCGGGTTTTCGCTCAGGTCATACAAGCCTTCTATCCCTCCGGGGTTGGTGAATTGCTGGCAGACTTGTCTCGGGAGCACTGATTTGCTCATCGGCTGAGACATCCGTGAGTCTGATGGTGAGTGAGCGTCCCTCTTGCGTTAGCCCTACGGATCTGGAAGATTTGCGTGCAACAAATATATCTTACGTTACTACACAGTGAATTGTTGCCATAATTCACACCATTGTAGCCGACCCAGGGTTTTTATACGTGGGCCTTTTACAGGGTGCGTAAAAAGTATTGACGCACCTACATTTTGTTTCAGCTCCAGCTTTCTCTTTCTACCTCTCTAGGTTTTTGTGTGTTATTTTTGTTTCCTGTATTGTGCTCAAAAAACACTCACGAAAAAAACTGATGAAACATGACCATCGTCACTACGGTGGCCCTTTTTTGTCTGTTACCCAAACAGCTGAATATTTCCTTAACAAGAGAATTAGGCGCTGTTCGAAACGGTTGGTGAGGAAAGAGGTCAGCAACCTAAACGTCAGCCACGGCTCTGTCATAACGGATGATGATTACAATATGTTCAAACACAATAACGTTCAAATCCAAAATTATCAATCTTTGTCCGATAACGGCAAACGGATAAGGCGCGCAGGTGTGGACAGCTTCTCAGACGAGCACAGCTTAAACATGAATCAGCTGGATTGCTCTTTTTAGGCGATTTTGGAGAATGAGGTCTGTTATACTTGCAACAGAAGTGACAAGCCGCAGAAGGCTACCCTGTTCCAAGCACGGGACGAAATCCAAGCGAGTACTTGCGGCGCGTGCTCATGAATTTTTCCGTCGTTTTCGCTCCTGTATTCACAGTAAAGGAGCCAATGTCAATTACGAGTTACTCTATCGTGTTCGCAAGATCATTTTCCATATTTCTGAAATGAATATTTTAAAACTTACTGCGCAATACTATTTCCACAACCGTCATTTACTGCGTCAATACTTTTTACGCACCCTGTATACTGACTGTCACTGGATGCTACACAAAACAGCGTGACACTGATATCAGTTGTCACGCTGTGCAATCGATATCGATTTAGTTGTTGCTGCATTCGCCGCCGCGTCGCGAAATTTAGAATGATACTCTTCGCTAACGTTGAATTTAGGGTTTGTGGTATCTAGAATTTCGTAAGCGCAACGACCTTGCTGACCTGCACCTCTCTCGTTTCAGTCGTTGCGTGATGCCACCATTTGAACCTGTTTGCATTGAAGCGCAGCGAAGTTCGGGGCCATGCAAACGCCCCATGAGACCTCCTTCTTTAATAGACCAGCACCACCTGCATTTGTTTGGCAACCGGAACTGCGTTTTTGACGCATTCCTATTGAGAAGGGTGGACGTCTTCGAACGCCTCCACATGGTTTTGTGTTCAGCCCGTCAGTGACGATTCCAAAACGCAGCTACAAGGCCAGACAGACCTCTAACCATAAGAGCAAACTCAGCGAAGAGCAAAAATGTGGCTATTGAGAGGATTCCACTGCAGCAGATGAGCTAGAGTGGATCACTTTCAGAAGCAGTGTAACCCCAGCCCAGGAACCAGAGCACTGGACTGAAAAAGAAAATAAGGCTTCTCATTTCTGGAGAACTGGGCCTGGGATTGGGGATTATCGAAATACACCTACCATTCTGCTTTCGTGCGTACACCATTCTGACATGTAATTTCCAGAGTAATTCGGCAGAAGTCGTTAATGTGACCTACATGGGAAAAGTAGTCCGTGCCAGCCAATCAGTGAGCTTCGACTGCACACACGGTCCTTCGTGTGACACGCCCGCTCGATGCGATCGGCGCTGAGGCACACAGGGAAGGCGTATGACCCATCCATCTTGTTGTCGGCTGTCCGTGTCAAAATTGCCCACAACCCCGGAGTTCCTTCGCCAGCCGAGTCTCGGCCCTTTCCCCAATCTAACAACTGACCGACCCTGTAACTGCTCAGGCACCCTGTTTCTGCGCGTCTACCCAGCCGAATCTAAGGGCACGAATTCTACCCTGAGAGGTTTGCTGATTGGCTGGCGTGCTCTTCCTCCCCTTGCAGGCCATATTGATGACTTGTCAAACTTCCATGAATAAAATGGACAAAGGTTTCTATTTGAAGGGCCTTAGGTGTGTAACCCTTCCCGAAAGTTTTGCTATCAATAAACCGATGAGAAAAAACTACACGGACTGTGTTAGGCGAATTTAAGATCACGTAGCAGTAGCCATGTTCGACTCTCCTTGAACCTCGGCATGGTAGAATCTGTACAAAACAAACTAACTACACACTCTGAAGAAGGCGATCCAGCCGAAACGTTAGCCACCAATAAAACCGTTTACCAACCTCGTGAAGAGCTCAGCAACTCTACAGGCACGAATTTAAGATCGAGAGAGCCACCTGTCAGCCGGGTGGCGTGAATGTATTGGAAAGAGTACAAAAATAAATGAATTCGAGTCGAAAGACAGTGATGTGTCACCAACCTGCATCTGTGGTCCGTCGTCCTCCTTCAGCACTTGCTCCCGTGTACTTCGACGGAGAAGCAGCAGTGGCTCTCTGCAGAGCCCGCAAGCAGTCAGCTTTGTTGCACGATGACCCCAGCGTTCAGGTTCCTCTTTCTTCACGATTTCCTCTTTCTTTATGATTCCATCCTTCTTTACGATTTCATCGCGCATCCAGCGTTCGCTTGTGTGCAAGGGTGAATTCTCCTCCTCATGCTCATCTTCTGTGATCGGCTCTTCCTTGATCACCCCACTCGTCCCATACTCCGTCTTCTCTAGAAGGTACGATCTCTCGTCATCTTTCTTCACAACTGGATGACACGCATCATTGTTCGCCTTCAGTATGTTGGTAATATCTTTGATGGAATCCATCTTTGTCTGAAATCGTTATGTTTAGCACGTTCCGAGTGTTGGGGGAAACACTCCATGTTTTCGACGACGACGACAGCGAAAATAGAGGATGCAAGGATTACAGAGGCAGGTTCCTTTAGCACATGGTATTCTAAGCAATGTCCAGAGAGTTCTCATGTAGAAAAAGACCCGCGATCCTCTCCGAGTCGGCTTCGCAGCACACTACTTCTGAAGCGTTCAAAAAACACTCCCAAGCATTCAATTCCAGTTACAATGAAACTCAGCTGCTTCAAATTGCTACTACATAAAGTGATGAGCTTAGAGGTCTCCTATATATAAGGACTCCTCTGCTCCTACAGATCATGCTAATCTTAACAATTTTAGGTTGCTTGTTTTCCTTTACGTTGATTGCCTGGTGATTCCTTTTTTGTTTTTGCTAACGATGTTCTTTTACGTGTATTGCCCTTGGGGACAGAAGGGTAATTTTTTTACCGATTAGGTTTCAATAGCTGACTTAAACGCACTCACGTCCATGGATAAAGGATAAATTACTCGATTACTGTAGTGCTTCTAAGAAAATCTATCGAACGAATGAATGAACGAACTTATTCGATGTCGAAAATTTCCAAGTGAATAAGCGAACGAATTTATTCGTTGATCGAAAATCGAATAAGCCCCATTTTTCTTTTATTCGATGGTAGAACAATTTGCTCGAGCCAGGTTTTGTACACAAAGATTGGATGTTCACTCGAGATTCGAATGAAATTATTCCAGTTTCGAATAAAGCTGAAATATCCGACTTTCAAACAATAATCAAATCTGGCTCCCTTTCGATGTTCGAACTCGAACGAATGCTCGCTAATATGGAAAAATCGAATATTCGACTATTCGAATAATTGTTCCAGCAAACTATTCGAATATACTCGTTAGAGCCTAAATATATCAATTACTGCGGCGAACGGGCTACCCAAGTCACATTGTGTATACCCGATGAGCGCAATGACGCTAGAACTGAAGGACGCCACGCCGTCGGCAATCGGGCAGCGACCTGAAGATACGAAATCGCGCGGCAGCCGCGACACCCTCGCAGTGTGTCCTGCTACAGTTGCGGCGTCTACCGCTCTTGCGGTTGCGCAGACCTCTTCAGCTGCCTCCGCTCAGCCATGTGAGAGCCCTCCTGTGCACTTAGTCAGAAAAACTGCTCATCTCGAGAAGGGAGCTGAATGACCTAATTGAAGGAACAGGCCATTATTTCCATTGTGGAAAGGTGTAGTGTTCGTTCGTGATAAGAAGCTTCATTTTTGAACGCCGCATAGTTAAATACAATACATAACTTGGGAGTTTATTAGGGCTCAATTTTCACCTCGTAGCCCACTTAGAAGCAGTGACCAACGCGACTCGGCGGCGAAAAATCGCCGCCGAGTCGCGTTGTCACAAAAAGGGAGTAGGCGTTGCTGGCTCTAAATGTCCCACGTTCTCGCACTTCTTCCATGCAGGGCATATTGCGGGCATATAGTTTTCCACCAGTATGCTGAAAACGCATACACTTACGGTTGAAGTTCAGAGGCAGCGACGATTTGTTTACCGTATCGGACGTGCTTTCTTAGGAGGGAGTTTATGATACAGCTAGCATTTTTCTCCAACTCTAAACATTTTGGACTTCGGCGTTATCACGGTTGAGGTTTCCGTGCATCTCAATCGTGTACCGTCGTATCTCCTTTGAGATGAGCGACTTCCCTATGGGTTCTTGTGGAGTTGGCGCAGGACCAATTGATGTGCAGCAGTCGCGCTGGTCCCACAACGAAGATGGATACTGTAATGTTGTGAAAATGTGCTGCCTCATTTACGCCGTGCGCGGCTGGACCAGCAACTGCGAATGCATATTCGGGTCTCCATCCCGACAATCACAAGCGAACACCTCGTTGCAGTCGGAGCGGAACGCGCTCGCCGATACTACGACCACGACGACGAGCGCATTCGCCGCCCTTATCGACTTCGGCTGCGCTGTTCACGTCGTCTGCGATCGATCGATGTTTCGTTGAGTGCACTGTCAACCGCTTCCATCTACGGTTAGAGGACAGCTGGGTAGACTACTTGGGGAAGTAACCACTAACCAGTCCTATCATATTTATCAGTCTATGAACAACCTGGCCGCACTTCAATAGAGTATTTTCCACACTCCTCGTCATTAATTACTCGATTATTCCTATTCCCAATTGACTACAGCTACCAGAGGATTATGGCATCGGAAGCAATAAAAGATGGAGCTCGGCAATTTGCCGCTGGAGGTTCAGCAGGTCAGTCTGGTCTCGTTTATTCGGAGCAAGAGGCGCTCAGGCAGCGTCATAATACTTTCTTCCCAAAACGTTTCATTCAAAACGGCCTGGAGCACTTGTTAGGCACTAGTGGTTCAGTTCGGAAGCTCCAATATTGTCATGGACGTGGCGTGAGACCATCCCTGATTCGGGAACACTGGTCCCGCAATGATTGTAATTACGGTAACTGTTTGAAAACTTGCCCTAGTAAGAAAGTATTGTCAATTTTACTTGCTTTAGCATAGCCCTATGGATGTACTGGTGTCTGCTCACTCTGAAGTTGGAGTCTATTGGGGTACCGATGATGGATGTTCCTTTTACAGGCCTGGTCGAAGTATGCCTCATGCATCCGCTGGACCTCATCAAGACACGACTTCAAGTCGGCCAGCACGACAAAGGAATGTTGGACTGCGTGACGAAAACTTTCAGAAGTGAAGGCTTTCTGGGATTTTACAAGGTGTGCTCCGTCACCATTTTCTTTTCGGCTACCTCATTAGCAGCTTTTGGCCTTCGGCCGAGTGTGTGCTTCCAACGCCGTGATCATTTCGCCTCATTGCAGCGGGGTATTGACACGCGCATAAGGAACCCATCGATATCGACCCTCCTAGCTAGTCAGCGATATCGTCGGCACTCATAGTGTCATGTCTGGATGTAAACTGTAAACTACGCCTTAGGAAACGGGATTCGGGCTTTTTGCAACCCACGGCGCCGGCGGCAGAAGCGACTGAATAACCCCTGCAAAGTGTGCGGATTAATTAACGGAGTAGAAATGCCTGGTAAAAATCGATATGTATCATTTGCTTAGGCGACCAGTCGCTCTTGTCGCCATCTATGAACCACCTCATCTATACTAGGCCTCATTTATACTCCATTCGCCGCTCTTCGCTTCATAACTAAAACTACCAAGTTGACTACATGCTGAGGAATCTAGCTAGACTAGGAGCTCTAAAGGTGGGAACGGACACGGGAAATCCAGGGAAATGGCTGACCTGCATATGTCCCTCGACTAATCGGCTATTAATCCCAGAGTGCCTTCCATTTTTCTGCTCCTTGATCTTCCCGCGTTAGTTGATTGCCAGGGGAGCGTGGCCTCACGGCGACGCTGGCTATGAACCCGGAAAGTACACAAATTTGGCCCCGGTGTTGAAGCCCTTGGAGAGCAACCACAAACAGCCCTAAAGAAGAGTTGGAACGACGACTCCAAGAGGAGAGACAGGACCGAATTCGGGGTCATGATAGAGGAAGCACAGTAGATCTTCAAACTGTCGATCGAAATACCTAGTTCGTAGGAACGAAGCACCGTGTAAACACGGGAACTTGGTATGCTGCATCTATCACACTTTTCTCCTTTCGTTTAGGGCATTCTTCCGCCGATACTTGCTGAGACACCGAAGCGAGCTACAAAGTTCTTCACTTTCGAACAGTACAAGAAAGTCTTCTCACATCCCGACATCTCTCCTGCGATAGTTAGTTTGCATAATATGTATTTCGATCTTAGTTTAATATTGATTATTCAATTTATTTTCATTAAATTTTAACTGCATAGCTGGCAAAAATTTAAGTTAACTTATCTCAAGTCTTCAATTTATTTTACTTAGGTCAGTTTTGCTATTATTTATTTATCTAACAGACCTTCCACTATTGATCTAATGGACATTTTCTCCTGAACCATTCTAGAATGCCTAATGGTCGATCGCACGTGAGCTCCTACTTAGACGCTCCGAATTACTGAACTACCCATTACGTTGGTCCAAAAATAATGTCAGATACTGCTAGTCCAAGTTCAGCTACGTATGGAACAACGATTAGACTTTCTAACACGAAGAAGGGCACTCTACGTTCTTTTCAATTGCCATTTTCAACTGAAAATGGCAATTGAAATGAAAAAAATTGAATTGAATTGAAATTGAAATTGATAAATGAGGATGAGAAACGGGGGAAGAAGAAGAGCGGCGATTGCAGGGCCAACGCCAGCCATATCGATCGAATAGGGCAGAGACGATCCGCGATCCAGCTAGGACCGACGCGATTCATCCATTCCGCCCTCCACATCCGCGGGAGGATATTTTGAAATACCCTCTCGGGAGCCAGCACACCCCCTATCGAAAACACGGGAGGATCGGGGGAGGGCGGGGGTGGGGTGAAGAAGAGGTAGGGGAGTGGGTGATGAGGATGGGTTGCCCAGAGACTTCGCGAGCGAGAAAGAAGCCTTTGAAGAATGCCGAGTTGCATGTAAGCACTCAGGCAGGCAACGGACGGCGTTAATTAGTCCGTACTTGAGCTGCTCCACGCATTCTGCTCCTACGGAAGAGTACTGTGAAGAAAATTTGACTGTGTGTTTGGCCTTTACAAGAGGATCATCTAGAGACTTTAAAATCTCTGGCGTAGGATTTCTGAGCTTATTTCTTAATTTTTTTCTCCATTATACATTTAACTGACTTTATGAAATCCTTCTACTCCGATCTCTTCGATAGCCACGTCCATCTGCCCCCACGCCATCTTCCGCAGGATGGATACGTCGTCCCTTCTGTTCTCCCTTCCGAGATCCGACACGCCATCTCGTCGGTGAAGAAACGTACAGCACCCGGTCCCGACAAGATCAGACCCGAACACCTGAAGAACCTCCCGCCAGCACTCATCAACACCCTCGCGCGGCTCTTCACGCGTTACCTGTCCGAATGCAAGGTTCCATCTCAGTGGAAGACCAGCAGGACCGTCTTGCTGTACAAAGAGGGAAACGTGCACGACATTGGCAACTATCTCCCGATCTGCCTGCTGTCCGTAGTCTACAAGTTGTTCACTCGAGTGATCCTGAATAGGATCAGCAGAACGCTGGACGAAGGACAGCCATGCGAACAAGCAGGATTTCGGAGAGGATTCAGCACGATCGACCACATAAACACCATTACGAAGCTCATCGAAGTGCCGCGAGAGTACAAGCTGCCGCTGTGCCTTACGTTCATCGACCTGTAGAAGGCATTCGACTCTGTCGAAACTGAAGCGGTCGTCGACGCCCTGCTCACTCAGGGCGTTCCTACTCAGTACATCAGAGTCCTTCGTGAGCTGTACAGTGGATTCACGACCAAGATCTCACCATTCTACAACGACGTCGTCATCGACGTAAAGAGAGGGGTTCGACAGGGGATACCATATCCCCGAAGCTCTTCAGCGCCACCCTCGAAAACGTCATGCGCGAACTAGAATGGAAAGATATGGGAGTGAAGGTCGACGGCCGGCAACTACATCATCTTCGCTTCGCTGACGACATCGTGCTCATAACACCGAGCATCAGCCAGGTGGAGCGAATGCTGGCCGACTTCGATGGTGTATGTGGGAGCGTTGGACTGCAGCTGAATCTTACGAAGACGATGTTCATGAGGAACGGACAAGTTTCTGATGCCCCATTCTCGCTCAACGGAACGAACATCTCCGAATACTCCAGCTACGTCTATCTGGGTCGCGAAGTCAATATGGCCAACGACCTAGCGCCAGAGCTGAGCAGGAGGAAACGAGCGGCTTGGGGAGCTTTCAAGAGCGTCGAAGAAGTCGCGAAGAAGACGAAGAACGTCCGACTCCGTGCCCACCTTTTCGACTCCACTGTTCTTCCTGCCCTAATATACGCCTCAGAGACCTGGGCCATACAAAAGCAGGATGAAGACGCGATAAGCGTCGCGCAGCGTGGAATCGAGAGGACAATGCTCGGAGTGACACGACTCACGCAAATAAGAGAAGGCCTCGAGACTTCCGAGCTTCGCCGACGTTCGAAGATCAGAGACGCTGTCGCATGGGCCAAGTCGTCGAAGATTAGGTGGGCCACGTAATGCGCTTCGCAGACACCGACTGGACGGGAGCCGTCACCGACTGGATTCCGCGGGATGTCAAGAGAACACCAGGACGCCCACCAACGCGTTGGTCGGACTTCTTCGTGAAAGCCCTGAACGACCGATATGACGCTCTTCGTGTCCCTCGAGCGAGGAGCATCCATTGGAGCACTTTGGAGACGCTGCTGGCGCCCGCTCGAGCAAGTCGATGATCAACGGGACGAAGGTGATACAGGTGATGAAATCCTAAATTCCCCAATTGCAACAATAAAGGGGGCCAATTGGCCATTTCGCTCTTGAGAACCAGTTCACCGCATTGCTTTCTCAGAGTCCAGTCTGAGCTCATTTCCGGGTTTGTCCTAGTCGGGAGGGGACAAACGTAGAGTGCCAAATCCACAGATCATCCCACGCCACGCAACCGTATCCACTACATTTCAATTAAAATCGTTGGGTCACGGGATAGTAGCTGAATGCATCGTGAAAACTCGTAGAGGGGGGGGGGGGAATGGAGACGCAAATCACTATGTGCTCCCCCATTCCGCTTAGAATGGATCTCATTTCCATCATATATACTATTTTCACGCCGAGATGGACACTCTTCTAAGCCTAAGCCTAAGGCTTTTGAAGCCAAAACGAACTCTTCCAAATCGAAATGACCTTTAGGCAGGTTGAACTACAGGCTCACTAAGACAGAATAATTTCTTGTTGAAGAAAAATTTGGTAGAACGTTCTTTGAAATTTTTTAGTTCACCTGTCTCAAGATGTGTAATAATTTTATAAAAATTTTGTTTTTGAGAAAAATATTAAATTAAATTTTGTTTTAAAGTGCAGCAAGGCAGCAATCATGTAGTGCATTAAAAGGCTGGATGGCGGCATGCAGTCGAAAAGCAGGTCGCAGTGTTTATTCGATTGATAGTGTAAATACGGTTTAAATGCAGCAGGAAAGTGGGGATATGTGTGTTTTTTAACAGTTGTTTATGTTGCACCGTTTGCAGGTGTGAAACTGCATGCAAACAGAAATTTTGCCATCAGTCGAATAAAGATTGCGAAGTTTCGGATGGGGCATGGCGCAATCTCCACTTTGGCAACGGTAAATGGCCGCCGTCCCGCTCTTGAAAACAAGCATTTAGTCATTTTTTTCTCAAAAAAAAAATTCTATAAAATTTCTAACAATGTGTTCATTTATTGGGTAGATGAATTAAAACTTCAATGAAAGTTATATGTATTAGGTTGGTGCATAAGTTCTCGGACATTTGATCCCTCCTGAATTGAAAGCGCATTTTCCCGCCAAATTTCTCACATGTATCACCGCGTAAATGATCGATCGATAGAGGAAGGAAAGGGCTACAAAACTGTTCCTAACATTTGCTTCTGCGTTGTTAACGTCAGCTATTATGGCTAAGCAATTCATCCCAACTGAGACGCATATTCGGCACGTCATGTTATTCCTGCGTCAATCTGGCCTCAATGCCAACGAATCGTATCGTCGCCTGAAGGATGTTTACAACGAGAGTGCTCCTGCTCGAGGTACTGTGTACCAGTGGTTCTCAAAGTTTGCAGTTGGTGAATTCTCCGTTGAAGATAATGAACGAGAAGGGCGCCCGATGACACTGGATTTGGATGGCCTCCGAAGTAGAGTGGAGGCGGACCCATACCAAACCACTCGCGAACTATCAAGCACTCCTGGTGTTAGTCACTCAACAGTCGTTCGAGGATTGAAGTCGATTGGCAAGGTGCAAAAATTGGGTCGCTGGGTACCTCACGACTTGACACAACATGACATGGATCGCAGAGCCGATGTCGCTCTGTCTCTCGTTACCCTCAGACGTACCCACGGATGGCTGGACAACCTTGTCACCTGGGATGAGAAGTGGATACTCTACTCTAATTATCACCGGTGTGCACAGTGGGTTGACGCAACCCGAGAGGCAGAGGACGTTCCGAAACCCGACCTTCACGTGAAAAAGGTGATGCTATGCATTTGGTGGAGCGTTCTTGGCGTAGAATACTGGGAGCTGCTGGGCGAAGGGATAACGGTGACGGCAGAGGTTTACGTCAACCAACTGAGGAAGTTGAGGGCCCACCTTCAAACCACACGAGGAGAGCAAGTGAAGGTGTATCTTCAACACGACAACGCTAGACCGCATATTGCTAGAGCGACGGCGGCTGAGTTGGCGGACTACGGATGGACCGCTCTTCCACATCCACCTCACTCACCAGACCTCGCTCCTTCTGATTATCATTCGTTTTCAAGCCTTCAACGCTATTTGGACGGCCAGCAATTTAGGAACCGAGAGGACGTCAAGGAGGCACTGCTCACATTTTTCGAATCACAACCGGCCACGTTTTGGAGAAAAGGCATCCATGACTTACCAGCACGTTGGCGAAAGACAATTGATGTAAAGGGTGGTTACTTCAAATGATTTGATATTGTTGTTCGTATGCTGTGATAATGAATATTTCATGCCCCAAATGTCCGAGAACTTATGCGCCAACCTAATACTAATATTTTGCTTGAACAAAAAATTATTCCAACATTTTTGGAGAGTCTCTAATTTAATGTAGAAGAAGCCCATTGTGATTTGGATGAGTTCGCTTTGATTTCAAAAGTCTTATGCTAGCTTAAAACTGTGTCCAACTCGAGGTGAAAATGGTGTATTTTCCTTTCCTGGTTTCGATTTTTTTAAACATCACGTGCAATTTTGAAAAATAATTTCACCATATTGTCTTCATAGCCGTGTGTCACATTTTATAATGCTGGCAGATTCATAGTGCTGAAAGAAGAGGGAAATGGAAAATTGCGTGCGGGAAACCTTTCCGGGTATCCTAACAGTTGCTCTTAAAAGGCGAATCTGTATTCGTAGGCTTTACTTCCGGCTCATTCACATCAGTGTGTTGTCGTTTTCAGTCGCTGTCAATGGCTGGACTGTTCTGCGGTTTTACAGAGGCCGTTGTGATCTGTCCATTTGAGGTCGTGAAAGTGAGACTACAAGCAGAGCGTGGGGTCTCATTAATGCAGGTGCTGTTCTTGTTTTCCCTAGATCACAACCATTTACACGAATGTGCCCAAAGGTATTCCTTTTAAGCAAAAGTCGACTGCCGCAATGGCTAGGGAGATTATACAAACCGATGGAATTGGGCTGAATGGCTTGTATAGAGGTCTGTGAATTCCGTGTCCCTTCTTTTCTTTTCCACATTGTTTTGACATCTGCGGCTAAGAGTTTCGCCGATGTGATTGCGAGGCCCTGTTTATACTTCCGACACCGAGCGACATGTAAGGCATGTAAAGTGGTCAAATTGATCAACTGCGTCGCTCAATCAATATTGCCACTATACGTAGCGTCGCGTCGCTCGGCGTCGAAGTATAAACGGTGCCTAAGGCCTCAGCACATGCGGTGCGCAAACGCTTAACGTCTTTATTCAGAAGCGATTGATTAACAGTAGAGAATAGACCTATGTAGGGTCTTCCCACTCGCTATTAAACGCATCTGTCACCTCGTCTCCCATTGATCATCGAGTTGCTCGAGCAGGCGCCAGCAGCGTCTCCTTCGTCCCTGTCGCGTGCCGGAGTGCTCCAATGGATCCTCTTCGCTCGAAGGACGCGAAGAGCGTCATATCGTTCGTTCAGGGCTTTCACGAAGAAGTCCAACAAAGGTGGACATCCTGATGTTCTCTTGACATCCCGAGGAATTTATCCGGTCACCGCTCTCGTCCAGCGGGTGTCTGCGAAGTGCATTACGTGGACGGCCCACCTAATTTTCGATGACTGAACCCATGCGTCGGCATCTCTGTTCTTTAAACGTCGACGACGCTCGAAAGTCGGAATTCTATCATGCCGTATTTTACTATGACTTTTCATTTCAGGCTTCACTGCGACGCTTGGCCGTCATGGTGTGTGGAACATGGTCTATTTCGGGCTTTACCATAACATGAAGTTGTTCATTCCCGATTCGAAGGTGGTTAATTCATCATCCCTTAAGTTCATACTGGGTCGTAACAAGTTTGGAATTAAAATGGAAGCAAGTGTTTTCATGTGCTTGCGAATTTCAACTGCTGGGACTGAGAAAAATAAAGGAATGTATTGTAGCCGTTGTTTGTCAATTTTATGAATTTTGTTCAACTCTTTCCTTCCCCTAATGCTTCCTTGAGACCTACATGAATTCAATATCAGTATTCGATACCACCAGAATTTACTGATGAGGACTTTGTTTTCAGGAGAATCCAAAGCAAAATCTGTTCGGTCGGATAGTCCTAGGCTTCACTGCCGGTTCTCTAGCGTCCATAGTAAATATTCCATTCGATGTGGCCAAGTCGAGAATTCAAGGTAGGCGCAATGGTATACAGCATTTTCCAAGGCAATTTCCCTTAACAAAGTATTGCATTCCTAGGTCCTCAACCTGATCTGAAAGTAAGGACGTACAAGAGTACGGTGCAGACGATGGATCTCATCTACAAGGAAGAAGGGTGGGCTTTGAATTTGTAGCCTTGCATTGAACAGTATGAAGGGTTTAGTTCATCACTGATTGCTGTAATTCCAGACTTGGAGCGCTTTACAAGGGTCTCCTGCCAAAGGTTATGCGTCTTGGACCAGGTACGGATTCGATTCAGAAAAAAAAAATTGCTGCAGAAGGAAATCTACGCTGTAAACCTTACCGCAGCGTCAATTTATATCAAACCTTTCCCTTCTTGCGGCTAGTCACGTTTTGATTCATCTGTGTCGTGTCCTACACGCGTCACCGTCTTATAGCGCATATGCCGCAGTCGGAGGTAGTGCCGGCTGTCACATGCACCCGATACCAGGTTCCTGGTTCGGATTTCCCTCCCGGGCCAACCAAGTCTTCCATCTGTCCGGAGTCAGTGAATTGGAACTGGGCTTGTCTGGGAAGCGTAAAGCGCTGACATGTTCATCGGCTCACAACTGCAACTCCTTATGTGGCATGTATGAAACGCATCCAAATCGTCTCCACAGCATCGCGGAGTAGAATGCGTGGCGCACCCCGAAAGGAGTTTAGTGCTGCCGTCTTTTATTCTATCCTTATCTTTTATCATGCCTTACATTGAGAAAGTGCTGATCTTGCGATCGAGCATTGTAGTACGTAACGTTTCTAGTTCAAACAATAGGCGTTAATCAGCTGCTGTCCGAGATGCGCCGCGCATTCTTCTCCCACGGGCCTTCGTGGAAGCTAATTCAATGCGTATTTGGCCTATACAGTGACTGACTGTGGTCGGCCAATAGAGAACTCAATCCTTCATTCTGTTCAGAGGAGTATCTTACAATTTCACCTTCCCTGGGGCGATCCCTAAGGCATGGTTTGTCTGGGTGGTACCAGAACCGGAAACCTCGACTAGGGGTGCGACACTGGCGCTTCCAGCTGTGCCACCAAACTACTCACTCAGGTCTCTTGTGTTACTACATGCCCGAATACGCGATCAGGCGCAGTTCTGTTCTTTTTGCAGACTGAAGGCATCTTTCGCCTGTCATAGGACTGACTGCGGACGTGTTTGTTTTATAACCGGTTTTTCGAGGCAGGCACACGTAAAAAGCTGCAAATTACCTTATATTAAGCAAAGTATGCCATTCTTTCACCGTTTTAGTCAACTAGGACACAGGCCACACTTCGGCGAGCACTGCAGTAGGACGGCATATCGATTAGTTAGTGTGGAGAATCGATATTCGTGGCACTCGCATTTCGCGTCTCAGGGATGACTTTCAAATACATGATGGGGAGAATGTGACGATAGAAACTCATCCATTCACACAAAAGAAGCACATGGCTTGAGAATTTGCCTTGTTTAAAATAGAAGGTCATTGTGGTGTGTTCTAGGAGGAGCAATTATGCTGTTGGTCTACGAACACGTGTACGACTGGCTGAGCGTTCACACCTGATGAGCAGTCCCGCCACTGATTTCTATAGCTGTGTGTACCTACTGTTTCACTTCGTTTTGTACATATTCCGTTTGTTTTCATTTTGTTTCATTTTCTGTTCTATCTACTGTCGGATTCATCGGTCAGATAGTCTGAACGACGACAGAATCCGGACGATGACAGGCATTCTAGGAATTTGGTTTGAATACATGGCGATAAAAGGATTGCCGTAGTTTCTATGCCTTACCGTGTCCCTTATCTTTTCTGTCTTTGAGGACATTCCCGCAACTCATCATCTCGTTCTTCTTTCGCTGAAGCTTTGAGAAGCACGCACTACCTAAGGAATAAGATTTCTGATTTCAAGAAGGTCGCCGTGGGTTGCCATGTATCGTTCAGTCATCGTCAGTCGACCGTCGGCGATTGTCAGGGATGCCTTTCGGCGCCATTTCACGTTCCGTCCCCCATTTTGGTGAATTTCGCTTCCTTTGTATGTTTATGTTCTCAATTGTTCTGCCCTCATCTGTTACGCGATTCTGAGCATCCAAGTAAAAGAGTTTGAAACGGTAAATTTCAACGAATTTGGAGGGATGGGCGGAAAACTGCTGCAGTAATAATGACCTTGGGGAAGCAAAAGGAATGCCTTTTTGCGTTTTCAATTTCGAACTCGTTATAAAACAGTGGGAAGTAGTCTGAGTTCTGCGGTATATTCTCGATTCTGTAAATGCAGTAAATTCTACCGCTGCTGTGCTATAAATATTATATACCACAAAACACAAGTCAATAGCTGTTGTGAGAAATTCTTCACAGCATCCACAAATTTCTTCATCTCATTTTATTTGTTTTTTTACGAAAAAAGTTGATTCTAGTGAAGGGTTCGGAAATGATGTCAGCGAACTATAGCGAACCCACAGTGCTAATTCGACGTTAATCAGCTCATTTTGGTACGGGCCGTGCATTCACTTCTGCACAACATCGCTGTTCCGGTTGACTGCTGCTCTGGTATAAAGGCAGTTTTTAGCTGTTTTTGACAACGTGGAACCGCTTCTGAGTTTCAAGATGCTAGAAAGGCACGGCCTGCCTGAGCGCGAGCCGAACCTATCAGTCGATTCGTGATGCACGCGATCTCTGCCGACTGCACCACATGGCCCGAAAACATGGGAAGAGTGATTCCTCATTTCTCCTGTAGAGATAACGGATAGCAATAGCGGTACTTACTTGTACGTTAGTTTGTGATTTGTGCTTTAGTAAAGTATTCATAAATATTTTCTCCATTTTCCTCAAATTTTCGAAGACCTGGTTTCCCTCTTTTTCCTTTTCCTTATTCTCCCTTCTCTTTTCTTGCCTTTTTTAGCGAGAACTAATTTAAGTCTGTTTTCTTATGATCTGGTTTCATTTATGCAGCGTTTGGTTTGAATTGGCAAAGACGAAAATAAAATAAAAATGTACTCATCAAACAGCACATACCTAAGCCATCAGTTTGTATAGGATAACGTGGGTAGGACCAGACACGTTAACATAGTGGGGGCCTATTGAGGTTATGCAGCTTTAATTCGATCAGAAACAGGCAGAAGAATTAGGGCGACAACAAGTTCGTGAAGGCTTTGAGCCACAGCAACGTACGTCAAAGATGTCCGTTCTCTTCCGTGCTTTTTCGTTCTCATTCCTTTCCTAGACACAATGAGCCTCCATGTCTCCGCCGTTTCGTGCTTCAGAATAAATTGACAGACGATTGAAAAAGTGAAGTAATCTCTGGGAACTAAGGGGACTTTTGCGTTACGCTTCTTCTCAGAAAAAAATCATTTGAGATTAATTTCTTCAAAGTAAGCGGCATTACTCGTAAGTGTTGAGATCACCATCATTTGTATAAAGCTTTTTACTACCATAACCAGCAAAAAATCTCAAATGTAGAAACCATACGATTGGCGCAACGAGAATGTTTTAAGACGCACAAATAATCAGAACACGTATAAAATTTGGGTCATTCTTTTCCTCGTTTATAGCTCCTTTCTTCACTATTTGTTGTTCTTTTTTCTTCTATTACATGTAGGGGCGATGCGCGTTTTATGCTGATATAGCATTCATGATAAACCCTACCAGCCACATCGTGGGTATATTAACGAGTCGAGAAAACCCTTCGATCGTCGTGGGTACATCCGCATACCCTTACCAATATCCCATTTACAAAAATGCGCTCCACCGAGATCATCTATTCTCACGAGCTAACGACTGGGTTTTTGCATATCTTATCAGATTTTATTTGATACATGCTTAACATTATTTCAACGTTACCTCCTTCATCTTAGATTCGTTTAATGAATTCGAATCGTGCCCTATACCCACCGCGGGTAAGTGGTGGCCTTACCCTCTGATATTTCTACCCATACCTTCCGCTTGTTGAATCCGGACCTTGATGAGAAAGCGTTTTTCTCGCTTCTTCCGAAGTTCGATACGAAGTTTTGAAAACACTGGATATACCCTCTCTGGCAGCAGAGAACGCACCAGAGGAGCCGCCGGCTATCACGCTGATCCGATTCCAAGTTCTTGGTTCGAATGTCTCGCCAGGCCAAACATGCCCTCCACTCCTCCAGAGTCGGTATGTTGGCACCAAACTTGTCCGGGAAAGGTAAAACACACTGATTAGTTCACCGGTCGGCCATCGCAGGTCATGTCATTGTATGTCTCAAGTACGCATTCGAATCGCTTCCATGACATAAGATAGAAGTGGAATGCGTGGCATTCCAAAAAGGTTTAACGCCGTGTTTTATTCTCTTCTCCTTCATCATTGGTGGCAAAGATGGAACGCAACAGGGTCTGTACAACTTCCTGACAGAACTCTTGCGTCTGTTGAATGCTATCCTTTCTGCCTTCTATGCACCATCACCGCTGACGATGCGAATCGTCAGCGGTGATGGTGCATAGAAGGCAGAAAGGATAGCATTCAACAAAATGAATGCGAATCTGAATAGAAACACTCTTCTATTATAATTTCCTCACCTCGCATCTTGAGTATGTGTGGATCCTTGAAAACACGATGACGAATTTTAAAAGGAGATCTCCATAAGGCTCGTGGACGTCTGGAGATGCATACATAGTAGAATATAAATATTAACAATAAGGTTAGTAGAAGTAGTAGTTCTGCAGAAGATCCTGATCCCTCGACAGAATGCCATCAGTAGCCACGTTTTGTACCAGCTGCAGATTTTCTTACAAAAGCAAAATGTTCACAGATGAACTTTCTGCCTATGAAGAGGCTGTAGTTTGCTCGTGGTCCGATGGCGAAGACGACTTGCTGCTCAGCAGATTCTGGCCTGATAACGAGCAGACAAAGATGACGTTGTGCAAGTACTGAAAAACGCGCGTGACGTCAACTACCAAACCCGCGAAGTTCACATGACGTGCCGTGCATCCATTCAGAATACCTCTGAATGCTTATGAATCATCCAGTCAGAGTAGCCAAAGCAGCAGATTCTTCTTGACTTCCTTCAGTTTGCGAAGAACAGGTTTTGCTTCAAACACCGTTTTCGTTTTCGTTGAATTTCTGAGAGGAAGGCGATTCACGGTTGTGAAACCTTGAGCGAATAGAACACTTCTTTTGTGCCTTTGCAGCACTGCCACCACGACTCGAAGTTAATCTCCTACACAATACCTTGAGGACGGTCCTCAATCAAGCGAATAGAACCTACACAGTGTATCTGTAAATGTTGTTTCCTTCCCGTGGCTACTTACAAAGCAAAGTGGATTTCGCTTCTTCATTTTCTTCGGTCTAGTAGAAAAATCTTTGTTTGGTCGGGTCTAGTAGAAAAATCTACAATTTATCGAGGAAATACCTCTCTGAAAAACAGAAAAAAAACTTCTGAATCTGGGGTTTCGTGTAAAGCTGCATTTAACTATCGATGTTCATTATGAACCCTCAACAATGAGTGCGCTGTACTCAGTACATGGAACGTATGGAGGAGGCCTTAATAAACCTGAGTAGACTTCCTTGAGCATATAGGGTGTGGGTAGAGGACGGCGCTAATCAGTCACTTTTCGGGTACGCCAGGCATTCTACTTGTAAGGGATATTGTGGAGACAATAATGCGGTTGTAGCCCATACAACGAACGAATTGCGGTGGTCAGCGATGACAAGTCAGTGTTACATCCATCCAGGACAAATCTGGTGCCAATTCAGCGATCCCGAGGGGATAGAAGTCTTGGCTGCTCTGGGCGATAAACCCGAACCAACAACCTGTAATCGGGAGCACGCTGGAACCTACTCCTCACCCGACCGCGCTACCATATGCTCGTAATAAACAGTAGCAAATTAATTGTAAACGACATGCATAGAAAGAGCAAAAGTGTTAGGATCGAGCACAACAAACAGAAAGAATGCCCTTCGAAAAAGATATGAAGCGGCTGAAGAGTTCGTCAGCTGGCGTGAGGCTTTCCGCTGCATCACGACGGGCAGGGTGCCGTCGACCAGACCATGTGACCGCGGCTTTTCCTTCCAGCTCCATAATCTGCTCTCGTCGTCCTTTGTTTCGCAGCGGACTCAGAGCGGGGTCGTCGAGCCTTGGGCGACACGATAAGGCGCTCGGTTACTCCCTTCACGCTTCTCGCGGCATGCAGCGGCTCACGGACGACGACGTCGAGGTAACCGAATCAGCCAGCCGTTTTCTTCCGTTCATCTGGTAGTGCGAAGGCATTTCTATTCTATTCTCAGCCAGCATAGATAAGGCTGTGGCGGTCAGCAGCGGCGGATTTGATGGCGATATTCTTGTGATTTTTCTGGATTATGAGCACTGTCTGCCAGAACAGCCAAAGTCTCCCAAATTTCGTGATTTCTCAATTTTCACGAACTTTACCTTTGCCAGGCCCAATATCAGCATCTCAAGTGCTTGTATATATGTACTTAGGTAGAAGTACCGGTTTCTTGATGAAGGCACTCTACCTACCACTGTTAGAGGGGAGAAGTAGTACCCCTAAGTTCTACAGTGTGTGAGAATGGTTGGATAGCCTGAATAGACTCGCTTTGTCGGTGGAAACCTCACTAGAAAAGCGAAAGTGTAATCAGTGCGGCTCCTCCCGGCTTGGAAAGTGCAGAGAAAAGTGTTTTTGTAAGTCAGTGCACACTGTTCTCTTTGTGAACTAAATTGCTTTCAGACATGCCACCAGTGACAATGAGTCAGAGTGAAATTCACCCCCCCCCCCCTCCCCTAGGTTAGTTCCCTCCTTTATTTCTACCCGACACACTTTTGTTAGGAATTACCGAAGAACTTCACCGTTCGTTAATGTTCCCGTACCCCTCAGTCAGGGAGTTCCTCGTTCAAGAATTACTTGAACTACTCCCCCTCTTCTTCTGACTTCGACTGGCTTCCTTACTGTCAGCACTTTTGACTACTCGAATGTCCAGGCTAGCTTGATGCCATCACTCGACCGCTTGTAGGGCGAAGTTTTCCATCTGTGGGCCACAGGTAGAACGATCAACTTTTCGTTCAGGGCGTTTACTTTCGCGTTCTTTGCCTTTGATATGGCTGCTTTGCTTTGCCAGATTCTTCAGCTTTCTGTAGGTTGTGAGATGCTCGACAGCCCTCGTCTTGTACCACAGCCTTGTCCTCCTTCTTCACCACTATCTGCACCTCTTCATTTCATAGCCATGCCTCGTTATCCCCTTTGACTTCCCGCTTTGTTACCTTGGGGTTTCCTGCGCACATCGCAGGGTCGTTTGGTTCACCTCCTCCCAGATCACGTTCATGGGATCAGTTGGATCAGGGGGATCTCCTTCGAGCAGATTTCTTATCAGATTACTACTCGCTATGCTCTGGACTCAGCAGTTTCCACCATCGGCTTCCGGGTTCGGTTCATACTTAGATTTGCTGGGTAGAGGTATGGTTATATACCAGAGACCTATATGTGGCGCTACATCTTCTCCCGGAACGACCTTGACATCCCGAACCAACAAAATGGTGTTGATGATCTTACTGGTCACCTTCTGCCACTCCCTCTTCACGAAGAAGGTGCCACAGACACTCAGGTCGTGGCCGAGAGCCGGATCGAGCATTCTTTCGCCGTCTCGGTTTACCGAGGCAACACACTTACCTCCTTGGACCTCTCCAGTCCAGTCCGTCCCTCCCTGCGTGCCCGTTCACGTCCCCTACAGACTATATACATAGGGAGAGGAAGGCCTACCCCTTTTTAATGACCGTAAACTAACATATTTGCAGATAAAAATTGTCACGACAAATAAGCAGGCCATCGTCAAAATTTTAAAGACCATGGTGGTGTGACGAATGAAAAATACGTTGGGGCAGCGGAGTCCAGAATAAATACTCTGTCATTGCCTTGAAGGTCGTTCGTAATGGTACTCCGGAATTATGGGATCAGATGAGGGATCTGGTTCGAACACTACCATGGACCACCCAGGATGAAGCCATGTGGCAGCTGTTGCCCGAGATGAAGAACATCTTTCCAATATTTGCCGTCAGAAAATCAGGTGACTCCTTGACTAGCGTCACTGATACTTCGCTTCGTTACTCATGCTTCGCTTGTCCTGTTCAGATAATTTTCTCCTCGGTGGAGTGACCCTGGTTGAGACGGACATTGTCTACGGAGCATTCTATGTAATGCGACCTGATCTACGTGGATTAGGCGTCGGAATGACAATGATGGCTCATCTGATGGACATGATCGCGGCAGCAGCCAAAGTGAAACCAGTTCTCGGTCGAGGAGGTCTTTTTATATGTTCTGTACCTTATATTCTGCAAAATGACTATAATCAGTATGTTAGTTAATTAGAAATTTAATTATTTGGTAATTCCAGCATCACCTTTGTGATTTAGTTCAAGCAATGATTGAAAAGTACAGTGGACCACCGTTCTATGCGATTCATCACCACGAAATGTACGCTTTCACGCTTCCGAGAAACGACGTCCTTAACATGTTCCCCTCGAAGGGCAGCCCACTCGTACCGAAGTCCCTCAAGGTAGGCGCAGTGCACTTGTATCATTTCTAACTTTCGAATATTTGTTTGTGCCATACCATACATGGAAGATCTGGTACTAGTTGCTAATGTGACCTACATGAGGCGGGAAAGGCAATGCATACCAAAAGAGAGTGCGCGACCGGTGCCCTGATTGGCTGGAGGTGGTCTGATTGGCTATGATTGGCTGGCGCGGTATCGCCTACTCATGTAGTCCACATTAAGGACTAGTATCAAAACCTCTGCTTCCCACGATGGAAATATGTACATAATAGAAGTGAACATGCATTTTTTAACTATATTTTTGCTTTCTTCCCTAATCTTTGATCATCCCGAATTTCCAAGCAAGCGTAAGTTAGTAAGTAAGTTTTTATGTTTCTTATGTTCTACAGGGTGGCCCATAAGTCCTGCAACAAAATTAGGCGACCTTATTGGTTGTCTTTTTCCAATTGCAAAAAAACCGCATACGAACAGTTATGTAGCATATACTTAGTGCTATACTTCTGCAAAGTATCATGGTTGTAGCTGCTCTTATCACAAAGTAATGCGCTCTCACGTAAAACTACCGAAAATTCTTCTCTGGCCCGTGGTGGGGCGCTTCCGTTCCGATGTGACTAAATTTCGGAAGATTGGTTGTTGAACATGCAGTATGATGGTATTGTGTAGGGCAGTGCAAAGGCTTCTCAAGAGTGAACATTGGATGAACGGATCTGAACTACAGTAGAAGAACGCTATTAATTTTCTGATCATACAGGATGCAGCAACCAGCTGGAACAAATTCAATATTCAGCCGTGTGCGTAATCTATTACTAAGCAATATGTAGTTTCTAGAAAACTACAAGGAAAGCTCTATAAGTCCACAAGTGAGATGAAGACTCAGCTATGAGGAGAAGAGAGCAGAAGGAAAAATTTGTAAGTGCAGTTGGAGGGCGTCGTTCGAAATGGGTATTCAGCCTCTGCCTCATTTGATGAAAAATTTCTCAAAGTTGAGCGATCCCAGAAAGGTCAGAATAATAGTGCGTTTAATGCTACCTTTGCGGGAACCTGATGATGTAAAAACAACGGCCACGCATGGCAAGTTTTTGTCATACACGATTTTCCAAAATGTCTCCCCGCACACCCTAGGTTTTTGTGTAAAAATAGTGAAAATCAACAAAAATGTTCGTTCGATAGGAAAAAAACTTAACACCATATATTAGAGACTCAATCGCGCTGTTTAAAGGCAAAATGCACATTCTGGTAAAGCGACTCCTGTAACAGCAAAAGAAAAGGACGTGGTAGCGGTTCTCAGTCCATCTGCAAAATATTGCACCTGCGAAAGACTAGCTGTGAAATTCCTAATTCTTTAGATTTTCAATCTTTGTTTATTAACCATCTTAAAGAAAATGTCTTGCTCTATAAAGCCTGGGAAAACTATTGTTCAATATCTTCTTTGGAACGAACAAGAAGTAAAACTCCGTGAGAGGGGCTGCGACGTGAGCTGCAAAGCAACCCATACGATCTGAAGGCTCTTATCAATCTAGGAGTGGTCCCTTATGAATAATACCGCTCCACCATAATCTACAAACCATGGGCAAACACGGTTTAAAAATGTACCAAATTTAGTGCATTCTTAGCCTTTTTATACGCCTATGTTTTTGTTGCAGGACTTATGGGCCACCCTGTAGTTACTCATAAGAACAGAGTCCGACCACTCCTGACCCCAACGTTCCTGCTTTCGAAATATAACAATTTTTCATCACTCACTTTGAAGGATAAAGGGAGTACAGAGAAAATGAGCTGCTGCCATCAACGCACATATCTGTTTATAGCAGAACTTCTTAAAGGCGCATCAATGAATGCTCTTGATAGGCAAAATCTAGTGCAGAACCGATCATATTGTTACATCTTCCTCAAAATTCCTCGCTTTGTTACTGTCAAAAAAAAACAACAACAAGAATCTTTAGAAAAATGTAGATGAGTAAATGCGCATTCATAAATGTTCTAATCAATCTCTTACAATTAGGTTACATCTAATTTTGAGGTAGTTGAAACTCGAGCACGAAGCGACAGATCCAAATGCGAAGCCGCATATGATATTGATCCTGCCCGCTTCCTAATCTATACTTTGCTCTAGTTATCAGCGTCGTAAATCTACGAGTTTCTAGAGAAAGTGAATTGGATTTGTGGTGGCTATGCTCTGAGGAAATCTGATTCAGAACATGAGCCCCGAGCAATTCGAGAAGGTCTGCGACTACGATGCGCTGGTATCTGGACGACATCGAGGAGCCTTCTTGAAGGACTACCACTCCCTCTTCTTCACCAAAGGTATGCCGACGGCTTTTATAGCTTCCGCATGCATGTGTCCGCTGTCATCCCTATGACCGTCAAATTGCACGGGCAGACGCTTACAATGCCTGCTATCGTCCCTGTGGCGTGCCAGAGTGATCCAATGGATCATCCTCAAACAAGTTACATGAGGAGTGCTGTGCCTTTTGATCAGGGCTTTATAGGTTTAGATGGTGAAACTTGGCTGTAATTACTGCGGCCACTAAATAAGAAAGGCGGTGCTAACAAAAATCAACAAATCATAGACATCTTTGCTAGTTAGCTAGGGGAATCTGCAAGCATCGATATTCTTCCTCAGTCTTAGAATGTTATAGTTGGCTAAATAGGTGACTGGGTGAGCGCAGTCAATCAGGGAAGTAGGCGTAGCCAAGGAAGAAACATAGAAAGTTTATTGAGCAAATTTTGAAGGCAATAAATGCGCAGGGATTAATTGGTCAAACCACTTTCCCAGACATAAAAGTCTTAGTTTTTCCTATTGAGTGACAGTTCGTTAGGCCGCCATTACACTTGGAATTAGGCATAGCGCAGCTTTATGGCAATCACCATATCGATCCTAAACGCTGCCTAATCGATACCACTGTGGCCGCGCTGCTGCGCCACACGGCTTCGTGAGTTCGAACAATGCCTAACACATATATCTTGCTCCTTAGTAATGATTTTCCTCCAAATTTAATCACAAAATGAGCGTTTTCAACACAGAGCGCTTTAGGAGTAGCCTTGCTGGACGCCTCGGGCAACGTGCACGGCCTTGTCGGCGCTGTTCCAACTCTGCATGACAGCGACAAGTTCAAGATCGGCCCGATCTTTGCCGAAAGCCAAGACGACGCCTGCTATCTCATCAAGTGCATCTCGGACCTCATCCCCAACCCAGAAGCGAAGTTCGCCGTACACATATCCACGAATTCGGCCGGAGACTGGATGCTCCAGAAGTGCCGAGACGCCGCCGTGCCGCTCGTGTTTGTCGGAACTGCGGCCAACTCCACCTTCAACAAGATCATCTACAGGGATCCGTGCAAGACCGACCTCATGTACGCTCCGATGAACTGCCCCATCTACTTTGACCGATAACGATGTATTGTACGTATTTTGTCGCCTCGCAAAGAGGAAATCATGTGTAATGGACAAAGAAATAATAACAGCACCGCGAATAAATGGACTTCATTGAATCTTTCAGAATCTTTCATATCATCTACTATGTACACTTATGGCAAATGGTCATCGACATCACATGCGATACACACGGGAAGTGCTCAACCTAGAGGACGCTTCAGCGGAGATTTTTCCGGACGGCATTACGGATTTACGAATGTCTAAAGAAGCTCACTGCCCATCCGAGTCAGCTTTAGAAATCTGTGATCGACCAGTTTTGAGGATCCCGGGCACTGCTTAACTCACTATCAATCTATGAGGTCATTCCGGGCGGACTTTGTCCAGTGGTGACAAGTGACTTTTCTCTCGAACTTATCTGCCTGCTCCGTCGCAACGGAATACTCGCCGAAAAGAACTGGTTTCTTGCTGTAAATTTCCACCCCGCACACTGATAAGCTATCGTTGAGAAGGGGTCCCATGTCAGTCATGCCTTAGCAGAGTCGCGGCGATAAGAAGCACGCAAAGCTTCGAATGAAATTCTTCTTTTGATGAACCCGGAAGGAGAGAAAAATCTCCGCGAAGCTCCAAACAATTCATGATTTCATACAGTGCTACTAAATTCAACGACAACCGAATAACTGAATCAGATGATAAGATGTACCGTGAAAGCACCAGGAATAGATCTCACATAACGACCTCATATTACAGGCCTTGGAGGCAACTACGTACAGGTCAACTAGACGTTGGTGATTTCCTCCAGTGGAACGCCGCTCTGCAGCTTGTAGGCGAGCTCAAACGCTTGTCCCAGTGTAACGATGATTTCTGTGGCCACATCCTGAAAAGCGGTGAAGTCAGAAATCGGTAGTGTAGCAGAATGCCGAATACATGGAAAACTTTACTTCAACTACTACAAAACTGTCATTCGGTTCCTAAACATCCTACTGATAGAATAAAGGCAGCGAAATACAAAATCTAGCGGTAATAATGAGAAACCATCAATGTATTGATTGCGTTTTTTGACATCGTAAAATGGACAAGTGTAATGAGACCTCAGCCCCACAATACGTAGCATAACGGTGGAGGACAGTTTGCATGACAACGTGTTCTGATCTCCAACGACGCCATGTAGCATTGGTCGTACAAGACCTTCGTTAGGGGTTTCTTTCTTTTATTTACCACTTCCCCGCCCACGAAAACTCGCCCCGTAACGTCATCATGGCCCAAAAAAGGGTACCTTGCCGGCCACCAGTAAAACAAGGAGAGCCTCCAGACTTGTGGTGAGCATATGCGATGCAATTTTTACAGGATGTAGGATCCCGTGTGGGGAGTCCAAAACCCTAGTTGGTTTTTTTTCGGAATGCTCTTCTGTGGTCGAAAAAGGCGTGTGAATACGTGGGTGCGAAGTTCATCACGCCCTGCTGCGACCTCACCAAGCGGGAGCGGTTGGCGCAATGGGTAGCGATGTCGCCTCTCGGGAGGCACACCGAGTGGGCTTTATGGTTCGGTCCCCGATGACGTCAGAGTTCTTGCACCAATCGGATATTATTATTTGCTTTTGTAATCACAGAAGTCAATTTGTACACGATTAATGCTTTTAGTGTATAAATATAGCCCTTTTGTGCTTGCATTTTGCATTTTGTATAGCAATTTGTGTGAAAGGCATTTTAGTGTTAAATATTCACCGATATCAAACCAATTTCATGACCTATCCCGTAAAGTGTGTGTTTGTGTGCATTTACGGTATCGTTGCTGATACGATACAGTGCAAATACGATCCATTAAGAAGTAACTCAATTGAAAGCACAAAAGGGCCATATTTACTTACTAAAAGCGTCAGCCGTGTAAAAATTGACTCCTGTGATCGTGCAAAAACCTTGGCGACACCGGAGAGCGAGCCATAAAACCCACCCGGTGCGTCTGAGAGGCGACATCGCTATCCACCTCGCTAACCGACCACATTCGATGTGGTGGCAGCAGGGCGTGATGAACTTCGCGCTCGCGTATTCACACGCTTTTTTTCTGACCACAGAAGAGCATTCCGAAAAAACTAACTACGGTTTTAGATTACCCACACGGTACCCTACATCCTGTAAAAAAATGTACCGCAAAAGCTCACCGCAAGTTTGGAGGCTCTCATTGTGAGTCTGTCCGAGAAATACGGTAGCTGCGCCATGATTATTTGCTACATATTTTATTTTTCATTACTTTT
Source organism: Heligmosomoides polygyrus bakeri (assembly GCA_947359475.1). Taxonomy (NCBI): domain Eukaryota; kingdom Metazoa; phylum Nematoda; class Chromadorea; order Rhabditida; family Heligmosomidae; genus Heligmosomoides; species Heligmosomoides polygyrus. The sequence goes on along the minus strand of OX375870.1, from coordinate 996,049 downwards.
TTACACTTATGCTCTCACAAAAATCTCAAATCTTTGAAGGTTTTCGAGTGATCACAACTTTCGAACGTTTCAATTCAAGAATATTCTAAAAAAGGGAATTTTCAGAGAGCTCCAAGGTCGAAAAACACGATTTATCGAACACACTTACAGCCGTTAATACGCAGAAAACGTGGCAGAGGTTCTTCTCAGCGTCCTGAGATATGTACGTAAAGCAGTTCAGATCTCTCTCGTCCTGACACACAATTTGAATGTGAGAAATCTCATGCTCGACGGCCAGCTGCTGAAATGCGACAGTCAAGTGAATTCCGATGGGAGGCCGAAGAAGCTAGAAACCCTGAAAGTTACCCCGTTCTTTCCGTCGAGGATGCGCACCCCGTGAATCGAGATTTCGAGGAAGACCTGCGGCACCTTGGCAATCTCTCGAATCGCTTTCTGAAAAAGTCCACGATGCGGCAATAAAGGCTTTGCTTCTGGAAAAGTCTGAATATTATGCAGCCGCTTACGCAGAACGGTGAGGCACAGAATAACTCTGAAAACCCCAACGTTCAACTGTGGGTGAACTTACAGTGAAGTGGAACGACAACTAACTAGCCACTCTACGAAGTTCACCGATAGATAATCGGAATTTTATGCACCATTGGTGGATGCAACGTGCCTTGCGCCTCAGGTTGAAAATGTCCTGAGGCGGGCGCGAGCGGTCGCGTGGCGTTGGTTGGTGGTAAGTTGCCATGATGCCAACGGCTTCGCGCTCAGTGTTTAAAGCGTGACACTTCTTATGCAATTATGCAATTTACGCGTCACCTCACGTCACTATCACTCACCCTCAGTTGACCGCTAAGAGTTTCAGAAGCACCCTCGCCGCACCTGAGCTTCATAGTCCTACATCAGCGCTCTTTGCCACTCTACAGCTTTGTCTTTGGTTAATGGGACCTTGTGGTCAAGAGATACGATCATTAGTCTCCTTCCGACGAGGAATTTTTTCAATGGTCATTGAGCAACTGAGAAAATGGCGTGATTCTATGCTGAAGTCGTTGAGTGGAGGCATTCAAGGAGCTCACCTTCAACTTGGCCATCGCCCTCCTGCTTTCCTCGGTACTGTCGATGTTGGATATCTCCATACTGCCGAGGTAATGGGCAGAGAAAGAAGCGTGACCATGCAGCAAATTCCTCTTCATGGTCTCGCCACCGTCGACTGCGGCCTCTTCGAAAGCCGACGGGCTGGAATGGCTCTTCATTTATGAGCGAAATCAGGGAGGGTCCAGTGGTCTACCTCTCTTCGGAAGGCTCTGGTTTCAGAATGTTGGATGCGTTTGACGTTGTGGTCGAGGTGACGGCCTGCCGCATCTCCCTCAACCTTTCCGTTCTGTGACAAGCTTCCTCAATCTTCGCCTCCATTAGAGAATGCAGAATGCGAGCGATATGGCCCGGTAGTGTAATGCCCATCTTCTGAAAGATTCGGTGCTTATTTCAGGGCTAGCGCGACCCAGAATTATGCAGCATCATAATTTCAAGGTCTTTTTCGGCACTTTCCGCGCAGAGCTCACAACGCCACCTGAGCGCAACGTTCTTCGGCGAAACACAGTGAGAAGGGGCACTGAGAGACGGCCGCCGGCGAGGAGCACGTACAGTTAAGTCACGAGGGCGCTGTGAGCTCAGCCCGGAAAGTACTTTGATGTGGAAAACATCGGGCTACGGCGTACCCTATTTCCGACGCTATTTGTAGCCATATCTAGGAGAATCAGAAATTTTATTGTCGCTTCGATAACTACAGAACCGCCAACCGTAAATTCTTTTCGGACCGTGCGTGGTAGCGTAATTGGAGGCGCCGGTTGTCCCGTGTAGTCAGTCCATTCAATGTTCCTGGTTCGAATTACCAGCCCAGGCTAACCAACCCTTACATACCTCCGGGGTCGCTGAATTGGTAGGAGTGGAATGCGTGACGCATTTCGCAAAGGGATTGGCTAGCGCTGAGCTTTAATAGTGCAACTGCAGTAAAGCACCAGAAGAGCTCGTAATCAGAAAATTGCTGAACGTACAAGCGGTTCAAAGCACTTTCTCCAAAGATCGTATTTCTTACAATGATGTAAGCCGCTACAGGTATACAGATGAGAGCAGGATTTGCTTAGCGCTACAGGCGCTCATGCTCGTTTGGTGAGAAAAGCAGAAGGATGCTTCTTCTGATGCCTCCAATCAAACGAGAATCTCCTCACCTCCAAATGGTCTCGTGTGAGGTCAGTTGTTCTCACTATTAGCATCGATTTCAGTCCGGCAGTAACGAAGTTTCCGAGATAATCGGTTAATTCCAACGAGCATAACCAATCGGAAACGTAGTTGAAACTGCCTGAAAATACGCCGTAGATCACAGTTAAAATGAAGGCGCAGTGCAAATAGAGCACGTTATCGTGCAACCTACCAGCATTCGGTCGAACACACTTGACAGTGGTGGCAAGATAGTTGAGGATCTGCTGCTGAACATGCTTTTCGATGCCCAAGGCCGTCATCTCACGAGCCGTCAGACATCCGTCCTGTAACAGCACGAAAACTAAGCACGAACCTAGGAAATGTAGAGCGCCAAGCAAGGTCCTCCGGTCACTGCTTCGGAATGGTAGTCGTAACACTTGTGGGCTTCTTATCCCCATCTTACACATTCAACACTTAAAGAATTAAGGATTTAATGGCATTCTCCGTTAAAATCTGACTTGACGAGATTTTCAACGGACTTTCTAACAATGGTCATTTACAATTTTTATTCTAGGCTTCACAGCTATTGTCCCTCTCCCGCTTTACTGATTAGGATTGGGAATGCGCCTCAAAAAAGTTAAAAATTCGGCAAGAATCTTAAAGCCTAATTGAGTCTAGTACAACCATAGCGGGCAGAAGGAAATCGATATCTATTATACGTATGCTCTCGAATTTTTTTTTTCGAATAATCGAATGGTTTCGAATGCTCAAAAATGTCGAATATTCGAATTCGAATAAGTTTCAAAGATGTGGTCTTTCTAAATATTCGAGTACGAATACATTCGAAAAACGCAAATTCTTGAATACACGACTTCGAATACATGAAAACCACTCGAATACCTATTCGAACACGTCATTCGAGCAGAACTATAATCTCCATATGGTGCCAGAATTGTCGCTGATATCAGCGGGCCTGCCGAAATTTGCATCCCACGAAAACATTGGTCTCGATCTAGCAGTATCTGAAGGAAACATATATGGAAACGCGATATGTGAAAGAAATCAAAAAATCACCATGAACTAGCGAAAGTTGCTGGAAATAATTAACGTTTGGAGGATTATCGCGATCGGTCCAATTTTGCTTTGGCTCACTCTTTCTCTGATCCTCATCGCTCACTTTCTCCTCAAGGCACACACCTTCACCCCTCATAGAGTGCGAATGAGGGATGTCTGTGGAGTTGGCAGCAGGGAAGGCGTCAGCCAATCACAGGGTGCACAGTTATGCACAATTTCGCCGCGCCGCCTGGTTGCTGCCCGCTTTGCCCGGAAAGTACCGCTGGATTTTTAATAAGCACGTCTGGCATCAAATAGTTAGTCGGTCAACGGCAAAACTTAGCGATATCAGGGACTACTTGAGAAATTAGGTTCACTGATGGTACAGTGAAGTATGGTTTTGCCAGTGGGCATAATTAGCTCGACAGGGACGGTAGTGGCTGATGAGGTCAGGGTGATAAGTGCAGCTGTCATCAGCGAATGACAATTTTCACACTGATATTATCGTGGCTATTTAGCAGCTTGTATAATGTGTGTCAGATGATAGAATCAGCTCTGCTTCAAGCAATCGTCGATGTTTACGAAGATACGATTCTTTGAAAGGTGTTATGCAGGACCGACGAGGAGGGATGTTTAGTATAGTTGTGCTCCAATGAATATATTCCAACAATTATTCGAATAATTTATTCGAATAATTGTTCGAATAGTCGAATATTCGTTCGCAATCGAACATCGGTGGTTTTAAAATGTCGAATATTCATTCGAATTCGAACATCGAAAAGGAGTCGTATCCGAATATTATTCGAAAATCATATAATTTTGTTCGAATATCGAATAAACTTCAAACTTCGACTTCACGTGCGCCTCGACAGTGCTGCTAATTCAGCTCAAACAAAGTAGTAATGCACCAAAACTCAGGAGAACAACGCTCGGGAAGGGTCAATATTGACGGTGCAGCTTGGACTCGGCAACGACTACTCATACGATCGTAAAAATTCGCAATGGCAGGCCGACATTAAATGAAGAGTTTGTAGAGCCGCTCACCAGCTGTGTAGTTCTGTCGAATCCGGCCCTTGTCAGTATCCGTCCGATCTCCTTGGCCTTCGGATTCGGAATACCAACCGACGTGACCAACCACTGACTCATCGTCGCACTGTCCTGCAAGAGCATCACAATGACAGAATGACGACTACTGAAAATTCGGAAAGCAGTGGTCACTAACAGGCTCGAACTTGTAGGACGAGTTCGACGCCGACGAGTTGGCGCTGAGACGAGTGCCGCCGATCGACGGTGAGGAGAGCTGAAGTGTGAGAGCCTGAGAGCGACGGTCTCGCAGAAACACGGCCACCTGCGGCTCGTAGTTGGCAGCGAACACCGACTCGCGGCACACAGCTCCGCCGAACGACGACAGAATGTCGTCGATCTGCAACGTCGCTGACTAACGATGAGCACTAAGGATATGGAAGCCTTTGGCTCAATCAGTGCGAAGCGCCGATCTCGCGCGCACCACTAATCGATCCGGGTTCGCTTCACGCCTGGGCCACGGTCACGCACCTTTTTCCACTCGTCCAGCTCATTTATGGACTGATTCTCACTCCCTTTGCTCGAGCCTGTCTCCAGCGGTCGAGCCGAAGATGGCTCCCATTCGGGTCGGATCTTCACGCACGCTGATGGACTCGTCTCCAAGCTGGAAAGAGTGTCAGCAGTCCATAGAAGTATTGCAGACGGTCATTTCGACAAGTGGAGGATGGATGCGTTACCTGTTCTGATGGTAGAGCTTATAGAAGGAGGAGTCCGAAGGTGGGGTGGTGGAGATCTGCGAAACCATCGGCAGCGAGCAGGACGACGCCATTGTGCCACTACTGCATTCTAAACGTTTAGACGGTGATAGATGAACAGTAAACGTAATTTCTACCCTATTTTTTATTTTTTACATTATACTTATTTATCTATAATTGGATTTTATTTATTTATTTTTAGCTTTTATTTACTATACGAATATATTCGTGGGCGTTGATCACTAACCAGTAAATGCAAAACAAAACAGCCAACCAACAAAGACTCGTTAAATTGAAATTGAAATTCATTACAAAATATGTATCTCATTATTTACTACTGTAGGCACAACACATTTTATGCCAATTTCAAAAATTCAAGTTGTTTAAAAATATGAATATTTAGTTGATATTCAATTAATAGAGAAATATTATGCTTTAAATACCGCCTAAGTGGTCACATCAAAAATGTTGAAGACTAATTGTCACAGAAAGAATTCTTAAGCTTAGGAGAACTGCTACTCGAGTGCTGCAACGGACAAGTTCAGTGTGCAAAAAATGTCTTATAATTGTTAGTGGGACAGGAACAGGTCGGTATTGTGTACTTTTTGTGAAGTCTCTGCATCGATCAACATTTCCACCTGATTCCAACCTTCGGACAAAAATCAATAGGATCGACCGATAATGGTCAACCGATCGATACAGCCTAATTTGTATGGAGCCTTTCCATCAACATTTTCACATAATATTATATAAATATATATAATACAACGCATTGATCGATGGTGTTATTTAGTTGTTGTGGTGACTGTCCGTTGGTCTTTACACGTGATTCCCACATTAAATGATAAACTTCAGACAAAAATCGATAACATAGGTCGATAATGGTCAACCGATCGATGGTATTCTTTAATAGTTGTGAAGCCTGATACTCGATAACAATATTAGGTTGATCTTCGGCCTGAAAGGTCAACTCTGAGTAGCGACCAATAGTGATGATCCATTGGTGATGGACACTGTGCGAGTGCAACGGACGGATGCACAGACAGACTGACAGACAGAAATACGGGCATATTGATTAGCTCTTTTATATATGCTAGCATATGAGAAATCCGCAGCCTTCTATTAACCCTATTTCATCGAACAAATTGTGGTGGTGTTTATCAGCTACTGCGGTTAATGTTATGAAGCAAAGTTATACCTGTAGCCGATGGCGATAGCGGGAACTGTTTGGATGTCAGTTTGTCAGACAACTCGGACTGAAACACAGTCAATGCGATTAGAATGTACGGAATACACAGGAAAACGATTCCGAACGAAAACTGACGTTCGAGATGAGCGTGTTGAAGATTCTACTCCGTGACGAGTCTGGCGACGGAGGTCCATCCGAGTAGTTGACTGTTAGCGTCGACAGAGAGAATTCCGTACTGGAGCGATCATTCGCAGCCAAACGCTCCTCGTCCTGAACATTATCGGCCAATATGCGACCGAAGACAAAATTCCGCGTTACTAGAGGTTGCTATGTACTTACGGCTAGAGGCGTAGAAGACGTGGCTGCACTGCAGTTCGAGGAAACCATCCGCTGAAAGTAGAAAGCGGTGGGTGCACAGCATGCTTGCAGTTGTTTGAATTAAAAGAAAATAAGTGCGTCAAAATTGGCAAGAATAAGGTAAAAAGTAAAAATGAAGTTCCGAAAAACCTAAGCGGTTCGAAGACGACCACTCAGCCATTATAGAAGGCTTTACCAAAGACAGAGAGAAGAAGAAGGAAGTGAACATGCGAAGGGAATTGAAAAGAAGTCTTTCGACGGGAAACACCTACCGATAAATCACGTTCAGGCGAAACGCTGGAGCTGAGAATACTCGTTGACGTGCTGCCGGTTAGTTCTTCGGGCATTGCCAGAGGTGCGCGACCAGTTGGTGTAGCCGCCGAAAGCGTGTCCGGGGACGCTGCTGCAATTTGAACACCTAACAGGTAGAGCGGTATTCGGAAGCAGGAAGCACTCAAGAAGCAGACACGCCGAAGAGGCGACTTACACCGGCCGAGCGTCGAGCAGGCGAAGCCGATTGACGGATCTCGAGAGTTCAGCAGAGGGCTGTGGCCGAGGCCGATCGAGTCTTCTCGACCGCGCAACGCGGCGAACGAACTGTCGTCTGTAAAGGCTGAGGGAACGGATCAGAGCGGAAACTAGAGCTGAGCAGTACGTAGCTGCGGGACATGGAAGGACCCCGTCTGTAAGCCGAAATTTCACCGCCGCGCGGAAAATGAAAGCGGTCGATATCGATCAGCAACGCTGTCTAATCGATATTGGTCGCTCGCCATTTTAAATATCTTTAGGCATTGACACACTCCTGTGCCGCCAGTATATGGAATGGTTTTCCCTTGTGGTGCGATTTTCATCATTTGCAAGAAAAACTGCTGTCATCTGTCAACGGGGATCCTGGAAATGGAAATTCTAGGGAAAGAGCTACGGGTTCCCTTATTTCTAAGTATGGACGACAACGAATGGTGCTAACACTACAATTTTTAGTAAACGCGCTTGTAAACCGTCAAGGATGAAGGATAAATGACCGCGTTACCCAACATTCTTCGGGTGTGCGCCGCGCATTCTACTTGTATGAGATATCGTGGAGGTAACTTGAAGGCGTACATGGCCCACACGATGACTTCCGATGATCTAGCGATGAGCCAGTCAGTGCTTTATCCTACCCACACAAATCTGGAACCAATCCAACGGTGGATTCCGACGGTGGAAACCGCACCACAAAGGAGCTTGGGCGGGAGTCGAAGCAAGGACCTGGAGCCGGATTCGTCAACAATTAAGCCCGTGGGTATACGGGGTATAAGGGGTAGAGATAAGATATGAGTCAGGTAGAGATAAGGTAAGAAAAGAGACGCAGGCTTCATCGTGGGTATCTCTACCCTTATACCCGTGGGTTAGTCGTTGATGGATCCGTCCCCCTGGAATCTGGGGCATGGGTCAGCTGGCGCCTCTTCCAACTGCGCTGCCATGCACGCTCCCAAGCAAAGCCAAACGTTCGATGAAGTAATGACGATTCAGCTAGAAGGGTAAAAAGAAGGAAACAACTTACTTATTCGCATCTCCTGAGTTTGTTCTTCGAAGGGGCTCTCCGAAGTTGCTGCGAACGTGTTCGCTAGGACAGGTCGAATTCGTGGCCGAGCTGGAAGCATGGACTCGGTTAGCCTTGAACGGAGGTCAGGATAACTATAAGCGAAACCAAGATACGACCATGGGCGGAAAAATAGCGAGTACTTACACGTAGGCAGAGTATGGGAGCCATCCGGTCGACGAGCGATCGCTGCCATTGTGGGGGCTGTAGCTCGTCCGGTGCTATGGGAGCAGTCGTGATCCCACGTGCTGAAGCACAAAAAACGCTTTATTTATTTATTTATTTGCAGAAAGTACAGACAATGATCTACAGTAAACAAACAGGAAGTTGTAAAAAGAGTATGAAGTACACGTACTCTTCAAGCATGTGAGCAACAACCAATCTACAGCACACCCAGCCCTCTAGACGCCATAACGAAATTTAACACCTTATAGGTCTTCTACAGACTTGTAGAGACATGATCGATAGGTCATCAAACTTCAGATGCACAGAACTGAATTCCTTAAGAATCCCAAGTCAGGAATGTTTACCCGTTTCTCGATTTTGCCGTCGGAACTGAAATCCACCGGAACCCTTTAACGATTCTCGACGTTATTTCACCAAAAAGCTCAGTTGGTTCATGTTAGTAGAGCGAATTGGAATGGTAGAGTGTTCTGACGTATAACAGCTTCAGAATTTCAAAAGTGGTGCGCAAAAATTGAGATTTTTTGTAACAGTTTTGGGGCCGCTTTTTTTTTGTTGAAAAAAACGATATCATGCGCAGAGCTAGGGAATTCTTGCGTACTGAATTGACTTCGATGTTGCACATACATCTGGAAAAATAAACTTTCCGGGTTTGAGTATCTACGTGTAACAGACAGGATAGCGTGATAGGGCAGTTGGAAGAGGCGCCGACCGTCACGTGCACCCCGAGTCGAGGTTCGTGGTTGGATTCCACCCTGACCAACCGAGTCTTCTCTTGCTCCGTGATCGGTAAATGGTATGAAGATTGTTTGGAAGGGACAACACATTGACTTGCCTATCGAATGGCCACCGTAAGTCATTGTATAGGCCAAAGACTCATTCAATCGGCATCCGCAATACCTCGAAACAGTAGAACGCATGGCGCATACCGCGCGATCGCGATTGATTAACGCCGTCCCTCCTTCCTGACTATCTTTACGTATAGTGAACAATGCCGTTGAAAGACTCCTTTAAATCATCGGCGTCTGGGGTGGACGCATAGTAGCGCAGTTGGAGTAGGCGCTGGCTGTAGCTTGCACCCCGTACCAAGTTGTTGGTTCGAATCCATTGCCCATCCAAGTGGTACCAGACGGTAAAACACTGACTTGCACATACGATGGTCGGCCAAGTCACAGTAGAGAGAAAATATGCTTTAAATGCCTCCACGACACCCCGTAGAAGTGGAATGTGTGACGCATCCCATAGAGATTTATTGACGCCGTCCGTCATGATAGTGGCATCAGCCATCCGACCTACCATCGCCCCCTCCTTCAAATTGGTTACCTATTTCTAACCTCTGTCAGATCCTCCACTGCCTTGCCCATAGAAAGTAGTTTTTTGAAAGTGACAGTTGAAAAATCACCTTCGTCCAGGTTGCGGAGCGTTGTCGTAGGTGAGCATGTTCTTCGGCACGTTGTCGTACGGAAAAGCCGGATTATACGTGTGTGTAATGCCGTCGCTTTGTACGAACTTCTGATGCCAGACGTCGAACACAGGCGGAGGAGCACGATAGAAACAGTTCTGCGGATCGGACGGCAGAATGCTACCTGAAACTGGTCCCTTCTAACGGTCTTGCTACCGGGTTGACAATGGCGCTTCCACTGGTCTATTTTAGAAGGAGTTCTATAACTGGAAAGTACCGTTGTTGCAAATGGAAGTTGAAGTCTGTAGTTGTGCTCTCGAAATTTTTTTCGAACATTCGAATGGCCACAAATTTCGAATATTCGAATTCGAATATATTCGAAAAGGGAGGTTTTTCTGAATATTCGAATTCGAATGCATTCAAAAAACGCGATTTTTTGGATATTCGAATTCGAATGTTCAAATTCGAATGTCTATTCGAATAGGCCAGTTGCACACAACTATATTGAAGTCGGAAAGACTCAGCGCTGCACTGGAATTCAGGTCATCCTCACAGGAAAGAGCTTGTTCATACTCCGACGTGAGTGACAGGAGTGACACGTCGTCCGGGCAAAGAATACGTATCGATCTTTGCCCTGCGATCGCTCGGGATTAATCGATTCGCATACTTTGAACGAATGACTCATTGTCAGCTGCTCCTCCATGGAATGTGAACAAGCTCCGCGTCCACATGAAAATCTTGCTCCGTATTCAAGGAAAGGACCCGAATAAATCCTCCGGTTACCTCTTGGTTGTTGCAGTCCCCCGGTTCGTGCTCCACTGAGACTCAACGGAAGCGTGTCACTCGTTCGCTTCGACTTCTGATGACGACTTTTGTTCATCGGCGACGTGATGGGAAATCGTGCTATTCCGCGTTCTATGTCTGAAAACCCTCGAGGCTCATGTTCGACAGGGTTCGTGCCTTTCGGACGTGGCCGTTTCCCTCTAACTGACCGTACATACGACTGTTCCACGTCCGATGAATCGGTGCTCCTTGAGGCTGGGAGCAAACCGTCGCTATGGACGAATCATCTCTACAAATAGGATTTGAATAAGAAAAATTCCATGAAGAAGTGGTCTGAATCGAGCAGAAAGCCACTACTCACAAAGAGCCCTCCCTCGTTTCCTCCGACGTTCTAACTGCGTTGTCATAAGCACCCGTGGCCGTAGATGGAGCAAACTGGAAGAGGCGTAGAGATACGTAGCACATAGATTCCGAATACGTAACTCGTAGCAATTCTGACTACCTGATCAACAGTAATGTGGCATGCCCCAGACGGCTGGCACGGCTCCGCCTCATCAGGTGGCTTTCGCGGAGAGTTGACTGCAAAGAAACAACACTAATACAAGGAATGAAAGGGTAAAGAAATAGGGAGCAAAGCATTCCACGACAATGTAGAGTGCGTGGCGTAAACAAAATCAATCAAAGGATATAATAGATAGATATTGATCGATTTACCTACTTTCAATCGTTATGTATGTACTTCCACGTAAAAATTGAATGCTTTTCAAACTAAAGCAAAGGACAAAGGTCGGCGTCAGTCAATTCCTGTTTGGTATGCGCCACGCCTTTTGTTTCTACGAGGTGTCGAGGAATGAATTTGAGTGTGTGCTCTGCCTACAAAATGACTTGCGGTACTAAAAGTCAGCATTTGTCTCTCCTGAATCAAAACACCGACCCTGGAGGAAGGGAAGACTCAGCAGCTGACCTGGGTGGAAACCCGAACTATGAACCTCGACTGTGGCGCAGATGACAGCTGGAACCTCTCCCGACTGCACCATCACCGTTCAGGGATCATTACAAAGAGAAACAAGGAAAGGAATACATCAAGCATAAAATGTATACAAAAATATTAAAACATATATAATTATAATATACATAAAATAAAAATATGTAAGTCAAAATAAAAAAAAACACAAAATAATACACAAATGAAAATAAAATATGTAAAATAAAAAACAAAATATAGGAACAATGTCTAGTAGGTACGAAATGAAAAAAATGTAAAAGTGCACAATAACGATGACAACACCGGTTCGCTGAGAAACTGCACGTAGAAGCAACTCTCACCGTTGGAGTTGTAGGGCAGCGGACGCCAGATGTCGCCAATAACGTCGTCATCGGCAGCGCTTTTCTCTGAGTCCCGACGCTCAATGCCAGAATCGCTCGACGAGTTGAAGTGGTCAGAATCCAGGCGTTGAAGATAATCTGGAATACGAGAATCGATCGCATAATCGACTTCGGGTGGTCAAATGCACTCGCGCCTTCTGCCGACTAAGCCACCTTCTTTACTCATTGTGTGAGGGAATATGTATTATTGAATGACGGAGAAGTGTCACGTCTTCTCATCTTCTTGGTATCAAACCCACAAGAGTGGTTCTGTTCTCGTTAAGGTGAATATCTCCCACGGTCTTCCACCTCCCGGTTGAAACTCTTAATTCTTCTTGGCGACAGTACATTAGAAAGTGTGCTTAGGAGAAGTTCTGACCGTCGATGATCTTCCGGCATTCGCTCCATCCCTCGCGGCTCTGTATGATGTAGGTCAGGTCGGAAGTTCGGTGCTGTTCCTGCTCACGAAGCACTTCCAGCGCCGTTCTTCCTTTGCTGTCGCGCATATGGGGATTTATTCCTGAAATTCGGAGAAACATTCTGCAGTCGGCATTTACATCACAGACCAAAGGCAATCCTGCACTGTCTTCTACAGCATTCATTTTGTCCAATTTCTTGCATAGAAAATAATTTTTTTAAACAATATTGAGTGGTTCTGCTTTCGGAAGTTGTTTTGACATGCGGTAGGTCACCATGGAAATTTAAAACATCAGCTTCGTCGAAAAAATTCAACAAATAAAATGCTCAGTTTGCCCGGAAAAAGCTCTCAGAACTAATAAAAAATATTTCTGACATAATCTAACAGGCTTGGGGAACTGAAACTTGTTAGCCGTTCCATCGAAAAACTTCCACTTCAAATACATATGAGTAGAGTGAATGTGGATGCATCCCTTAGGGAGAAACACCGATAGCAATAGCCTTTAATAAGTCGACGATCATAAATTTACCTTCTTCTGTCAGGTACTTGACGGCGTCAACTTGTCCGAACATGGCAGCCACATGAAGCGCAGAGCCTTCGTCAGTAACGAAGTCGATGTCAAATCCTCCCAACCGCAGCATCTGAAGAACGAAGGCCGGTCAGCTACAACGACCGAGATAAGCGAGGGAGACATGTGTAAAGGAATGAATTTGAGTGGATTTTCAGTGGGCGCAACAGTTCTTGGCCAATTCTACACGGAATATGAGTCCGTCCAAGTTCACTGTTCACAGCATTTGCTTGGAACAACGTTGATCCGACGCTTAAGGGGTCGTTTAGTGCGCGCGCGACGCGCGACGCGATGCCATGTGCAGTGGCCGAATCGATCAATCGCGTCGCTCGATCAATTTGGCCACTACACATGCATCGCGTCGCGCGTCGCGCGCACACTAAACGAGCCCTAATACAGTAATGCCCAGAGCCAGGAGCACTTCTCCCTCATAGTTTTGTGCAGTTGTTTCCTCTTTTCTCTTATATTCTCCTCGATGGAACTTCTAAAAGTGAACATTGAGCAAGTGAACATTAAAAGTGAACACATAGCAGTTGTGTCTACGAGGGGCAATGTTGAGCAGGCCAGTATGTCCATCTAATCTAGCTGACTACTCCTCTTTACCAGAATTACCAGAATTTCTGCCCTCAACCAGTGGAAGGAAGGTCGTGTTCGCTTGCTACCTCAAGCAACTCATACCGTGTAGTTTGCAATGTGCTACATTTATGCCCGAACAACCCAACGGATTAGGACCCAACAGATTAGGTATTCGAATGATTTGCATTTGAAATTGAATATTTGAAAAATTGAAAAAGGAAACAGAGATTTGCAACGAGAAATCGGATGCATTTGAAAAATTGCGTTTCTCGAATGCATTCGATTTCAAATGCTCAAGAAATCTCCTTTTCGCATGTAATCAAATTCCGATGTTTAGAAAAAACACGTTTCCAATTATGTTTAAATTCGAAGACCAGAATGTTTCTAGTATTCAAAATCATTAAAATATTCGACAAATTTCAGGATTACCCAAATGTTCGAAAGGTGCCATTTCTAATCACGAATTTCTGTACGAGTGTATTTTGTAGTTATGTTCGAATGATCTTCTCTAATCAATATTCCAATGATTTTCTTTCAAGTTTGAACACTCGAAGTTCAGTACTCAAGAAATTGTGTTTTTAAGTGTATTCGGATTCGAATGAACATTCGCAGATTTTCGGCATTGAAAACACTTTCGAGAATTTGTAGGGAGCATAAGTGTACTATGGAAACGGAAAAAAAGAGTATATTAAAACACATTATAATAAACAAATAAGGAAATAATAACGATAAAATAAACGAATAAACACAAATGAAACCTAAATAATAAGAATGTCACGCAAACCTGTAGGCATTGGATATGTGAATGTCTTGCAGCCGCGTGAAGGGGGTAGACCACTTGAGCTCGAACTCTTCCGTTTTCAGCGGTGGACGAACAGTCGACGGCTGACTAAAACAACGAACAACGGTACTGCACTGTTCGTCAGAAACTAGTACTGCTCATATTCCGCAGCAGAATCGACTGGTCGCTCTGGCAAAGAGTACATATCGATTTCTGCAAGGCGATCGCGCAACATTAATCGATGCGTACGTTTTCCACGAGCGAATCAATCGCTCCCGTCGCTAAGGTTGCGAACTATGAACAGGTCCATAAGCTGATTAAGGTAGCAAAAAGTCGGAGCAATCCGGTAACAGACACACCTGTAGGGCGAGTTCTGGACAGAAACCGATGAGGATCTTGCAGACGACGGCATGGCCAGTTCGTGCGGCCACATCCAGCGGAGTCTCGAATCGAGCATTCCGCAGTCGAGGATCGGCGTGATGCTAAAATAATCAATAGGAGATCATAAAGCTCATTTCGGACCTATCCGAGTAGGGAGGAGGCTTCTCTGAACCACTTTGACAATCACGGTAAAATCGAAAATGAACCATTTTACAAAGCGAAACACTGAACTGCCCCGAGTGAAGCTTTGTTCGCAATTCCTAAGCTAATAGGGGCAACAACACTGCTTCTGTTTGTTTTGCTCTGCTAGCAGAGCCCCTCCCCTCTCCGACTAGGATAAATCATTATCTTATTCCTCATGAAGTCATACGTCTCGATGGGAGTCTGTGTAGCGCTTTCAGAGACACACACACCTCAAGTAGAACTCGAACCAGTTTGTCGTGGCCATGCTGCGCAGCGAGATGTAGGGACGACTCTTGAGCGTTGTTGACGGCGTCGACACTGTCAGGATCCGACTCAGCCAGCAGCTGAAGCACCAGCATCAGTAGTTCTTCGACATGAAATGAAAAGGCGCTTCCCAATTACCTTGACCGTCTCGAAATGCCCGTTCCAAGCGGCAAGATGAAGTGGGACGCATCCTCGTTTGTCTCTCGCTGACGGCAGAAGCCTGTCGGATTCGACTAGAACCCTGAAGCAAACAGATTTCTAAACACTCAAGAAGGGGCGTAGTGCAGAATTGACACATTTCCAGCAAAAATAGAATCGAAAATAAAGATTTGAAAGGATTTTGGGTATGTGAGGCATTTCAGTCCATGAATTCTATTCCGTTTCTCCTTCTAACACGAGAGGTGGCCAGTGGAAGATCAGAATCCCAAGGGCAAAATGTAATGTAAGATTAGGTTTCTTTACTAATCGAGTAGGAACCGAGTTTTCGAAGCTCTCAAAAAAAACGTTCTACCTAACTCCTTGAGGCAGTACAAAAAACTCGTTGACAGGTATCTCCAGGACGCTTCTTAGTTTTCTCGTTTGATGACTTCAAATTGCTTTGTTCATCGTTGCTTTGCATGCTGTTTGTTAACCGTATTTGATTTGTTATCTGCGTGGCTCTCCACGTGCAAAAATAAATAAATAAATAAATTTGACGTAGATACTACTAACATCGAAATAGAGAAAATCGGTACTTTCCGGATTGAGCTCACAGCACCACCGGGAGGCGGGGTCTACTCATGCTTTTCCGCGGTTTTCCTTGTGACCTCCCAGCGCGGCACCCATGTGGAACTACAAACCCCGGCCTTAAAGTACCTCCAAAACAAGGAACAAAGTCTGTCCAAAAGCTCAAAAAATGAAGCGAATATGTCTACGTAAATTCGAAGAGGGAAAAGCTGACTTGCAGACACTGTGATGCCCATGAAGTGCAGCATAGTGAAGAGGTGTGTAGAGAGAAGACGGATCCTTGAAAGCAGCAAGCCAACCAGCTGATGGAGTCGCAGGTCGAAGAAAACTGAAAAAAGTGGTTAATCCTCTTTGGAAATCTACAAAAATCAAATCGTTCCCGATGGAGGAAGCAGTACGTGAACCAGTTTCAGGTTTTGCTCACATCATCACTACGTGCAGAGAAACTATTCAATGAAGGAACCAACTTAGAAGAAAACACCACTTAAACAGTAGATCACGCTTAACAAACCAAAAATAAATAAAAATAAAACAACGCTATGTTGCTACAAAACCCCTGACCTCTAGCGTTGGACAGGGATTGAACCAGCAGCACCTGGTTGCCGAGCAGAATGCTCTACGCAACTACACCATCGGCGCTGTTTGATCTATCGCAACACGCACACATCGCGGGATCAATCACGGGGTAATGGCGTAGAGCATTCTGCCCGGTAAACACGGGTTCGAGTCCCGCGTGGGACTAGAGTGAGGTTGATCACAACAAAGCATCCTTATAACAGCTTATTAACCTCAGTAACGGTCAAGTGAAGCTTGAAGAAAATGACCCTAAAAATGAAAAAAAAATAGCGCAAAAGTGGAATAGAAAACCTGACCACACCCTGTCTCATGAGGTGATTGTAGGGTAACACGGAATAGAACAGGAAAAGACGTGGTATATTGCCCTTTTTTTCCCGTTTTACTTTAATCTCCAAGTCTTCCACATCGTTGCCATTCTTGACCTTTTATAAAAATTTCCTTTACTTCAGTGGTTAATAACATATAGCGTGACTGCGGTAACTGTCTTAATTTTTCAATTTTTTGTTGGTTTCTTATACTGGAGAATTTTTTTATATTGGTAAAATCTCTAGCTCGACAGATAATCCATATTGGATGCACATACAAGGATAAAAGACTGCGTTAGTCAATCCAGTTGTGGAATGCGCCACGCATTCTACTTCTGCAAGATGTCGTAGGGCAACTTGAATGCGCATTTGACCTACACAGTGACATGGGATGACCAACCAAGTCAACTGTGCTACTATGCGCCAAAAGATGCAAATAATACAAATAAATAAATAAAATAGTTCAAGTAAATAAGTTCAATATTGAGCCTACCATTGTATGTGGAGAATCTTGAACCTCCCAACCACCGAGTCAATTAGCGCCCATTCTTTTTACTTTCATATTTACTTTAAGAAGAGTTCTCTTTGACAGATGCTCCTCGAGGGAC
The DNA here is from genome assembly GCA_947359475.1 of Heligmosomoides polygyrus bakeri. Lineage (NCBI taxonomy): Eukaryota > Metazoa > Nematoda > Chromadorea > Rhabditida > Heligmosomidae > Heligmosomoides > Heligmosomoides polygyrus. Next base: position 978,790 of record OX375870.1, on the reverse strand, counting down.
TGTGTAATTTTCCAAAGTAAAACGCACTTCAGAGGCGATCGAGGTTTCTTGCCCTTCTTGTTCGCGATGTAGCCTTTCACCTTGTCAACGTCACCACGGCGACAGGTCTCGAAAAACTCCTGAAATAGACACGATAACGCTTCATGGAACACACAGGCTCGAGAGTTACGGGTAGTATTTGATAAGGTGAACCTCTACGCAGCGGAAAACGATAGCCCTCTAAATCCAGCGCTTAAAGCCAACAACATTATTCAGAGATAGAACTCCTCACGAAAACCAAAAAAAAAGCCTATTAGCGTCAATTCGTGATCAAATTAAGGTCGGACGCATCTCAAGCAGCTGACGAAGGAGAAGAAAACTGGAAAACGTTTAATAAGCACTTTGTCGATGAAGGAAGAGCAGGAGAAATCGTGAGGAAGCTGACATTCTGTTTTTTCCCTCAGACGTCAATCGAACGCTTTGAGAGGATGCGCCGTGCATTTTACCTCTACAGTATACTATTGCAGAGACTACAGGACAGACAATTCATGGCTTCATCCGCCCCGACAAGTCTGGTACCCATTTAAAGACCAACGAAGGGATGGACGGCTTGGCTAGCCTGGGCGGGATCCGAACCAAGAATCTTGAATCGGATGCACGCGACAGCCAGCGTCTCCTCTGTGACATGAGCGTCTCCTCTAACTGTGACATGATGACAATGAGACAAATTATGAATCAGGATGCAAACTTCCATGTTGGTCTCTCTTCAACAAGAGCTTCCAGCATGGCTCCCCTCGATTCCACTCTCGCTGCACTTAGGAAAGATTTCAAAAATTCAGCCTGAATTTTGAAACGCTAGCTCGGTGACCTACGTATGCATGTACATGCCGTTCAGGATAATGCCCTCGATAGAAGAATCCAATTATGTCAGTGTAACCTTCACTGCATATAAATTGAACTCTTTACGAGAGGGACCTAGAGTATTTCAGACAGCATTGTGCAGTAATTTTCTGAATAATTGGCAGGTGGTGCGTGGTATCGTAGTCGGAGGAGGCTGTCGCCTTCACCCTTCTCCAGGTTCCTGGTTCGGTTTTTCCCTCTATGGTAACCAATCTATCCATCCTCAGGGGTCAGTGAGCTGGTATCAGACCTCGCTGTGAAGGGAATGGGCACCGCAAAGCACTTACAGGCCATATACGCACTCAAATCGCCTACGCAATATCCCGTGGAAGTATAACGCATGGCGCATCCCAAGAAGGATTTGACAAACGCCGACCTTTGTCCTTCAAATAGGAATACGAAGCCAGCATTGCTAGCACGCCCTAGGAGCCATATTGCACGAATTTGGAAAGTAAACGTTCACCGAATAAAAAATAAAAACAAAAATTGATAAATTTTGTAAGAAAATAGGAAGGTAACTATTCGATGGAACTCACGTGCTGCGATGGCGTCAACTCCCTCACGCCCATCTTGTCGTCGACTTATTTAGACAACCTGAATATTCGACGATCGAACAGATGTCGGGCAAGGGAGCTTAGAACTCCTCGTGGCGGCCAACACATGCATTTCCAATTAGACGCACACCTACCGCGGCGTTTTTTCCGAGTGACATGAAGAGCAGCCGCATCTGCGAGCCGAGGAGAGCCAGGAGAGAGCCGCCGTAGTGGACGGGACGGATGGCTGGAAGGTCTGGCGGACGGCGGGCGCGTGCTCGACCTGAAACAGGAGGGGATGGTCTTCGACGGCGACGGCAGCAGCCCGACAGCCAGAATTAGCTGCTGCTGATCATGGGGCGACGGCGAAATGGATGAGCGACAGACACGACGGGACGGGAAGCGCGGACGGATACCGGGCGCTGCGGAATGTCGCCCATTTTTTTCGCGACGGACAGAAACGAGGAAGACCGGTGGAAGCTTGGCCGCTGCGTGATGTTCTCTGAGCTCGACAATCGGTTAGTCTTTTTCATCCTTCAAAAAACGGCGGCGTTTGATATCCAAGCCCTAGCAACCAAATGCATGCCTCCAATACCTCTAGCCGCCCATGTAAAAGGTAATCCTTTACCCGTTATCTAGCAGCTTGTGCGTGACCTTTTTTCTGTTTTGGAGTTGGAGGAATTCGAAAACAGTGGAAGAAAATATAGAGAATTGGAGAAATTTTTAAGAAAAGCCATGGTGGAGCACATTTTTCGAGCTTGTTGTAGCTTGTACATTACTTTGGCAACAATTAAACAAGGAAAGTGCAACAGTGTGAGAATGGCCAGCTGAACGGGATAAGCAGCGCACCTGGAAGATAGCAGGTAAACAGCAAACTAAAAGAACTTGGTACTCAGACTACAACTGAGAGCGGCATTAAGCAGAAAGCTCCATGACGCGAATGTGGGCAGCATTGGGAGGCGGGAGCGGGCCTGTCATAACCAATCCGAGCAGAGACAGGACATATCCCGGCCAATGACGGTCGGACAGTGCACTTCCCATCTGAATGGGATGCTCATTTGATGCACATGATTGGTCGGCACGTTTCCCACTCCCCAGTGCTGCGCAAATTCGCGACATGAACCGAGAACACTTTCGCCGTCAACTACGACGGTGAAAGGTGGAGAAAGCAACTTTGAAACCGCAGAGATTGGGTGATTTAACGCTTAATTGAGAGAAGGAAGCTTCAGACAAGTAAACAACCGAAAACTGTATGAAAGCGTGCTTGAAGCAAACATTAGAAAGTAGTGAAGAACGAAGAATCACTGAATGGCAGAGGAATATTCCCTTTATCAGGACGCGGAAAGCCGGCAAGCAATCATCAGGCGTGTCATGGATGACGAGGTGGATACGCATAGACGCCAATGAATCGAATCAGCCTTGAAAAACAAGAAATTGGGAGTGGACGTGTACACAGAGCATGAACACTTGCCGGCGAGATGAACAGCTGCCTAATTTCCGCAGAAAACACGGTTCAGCGCGGACCGGCCCTCAGAAGACCGTGAATTGCTCAGCTGTCACTCAGCGGAGCTGGCCGGCGGTGGCCGAGTCCGTCACATCGCGAAGTGCCGGAATCCGAGGAGGTGATACGGTCGGATGTGTGGAGGCCGTAAAGCGGCAGTCCCCTCCTTTCTTTCGGCCGCGAAGACGGTTCTCCCCGTGTGGAAGCGCTTCCCGACGCTCGGGGACGGGAAGAGGGGTCCATAAACGGGAATTGTTGAACATCTCGCGAACTATTAAGGCAGTATCACCTCCTTTTCAATATCGACACCGGAACGGTGCACGTTTTATGAGCCTGATATCTCCCATCAAGGGAGGCCGCGAGGAAAGATCCCGTCGACAGCGACACGTCGTCCGAAGACAACTGTGGCAGAGTGTTCGCAACTTCTAACCAGCGCTTTTCGGGATGAACTAAAGAAGGATGACATGGTTCCCTCACAGCCGACTACTTCTGATACTCCCAGAAACATCACTCAGTCTCCCAAAAATAATGCACATTAAGGAAGAGGCAAATGTGAGACAGCATGAAGTGTTGGGTTTGTGATTTCTTTGCGTTGCAGTTGGAAACGTTCAAACGTTTCAGCTGTTATTAAGAGCAACAGAGAAAACATAGTAAATACATACCAGAGCTTCAAATAGAGACAAACATTGGATGTAGCCAAAAAATGAAGGAATATTGCGTTGACTATGTCGCTCTTCTATTGAACCAAGCTCTGTTAGTTTAATGTCGAACATTAGACCCAGAAGTCAAGGTATTGCGATCCAGTCCCACCTAGAGGAAGAGTTTTAGTCGACAGCACAAGAATAGGACAATTGACACAGAGCTACCGTAGTCCTTGCCGTGAAAGGCGTGCTCCTTGGTGCGCTCATGAAGGAGATGCTCCTAAAATGACGCCTAATGCTACATTTTGCTCAAACAGTCACAGCGGTACCGAGCAGGTGACCCGGTCTCAATTGACACAGAAGGTTTACTACAGAGCCTAGCTTTCTGTACTCTGAAGATTCGAAGATCACAGGTCAGCGTTCGAAAAACACTTCGAGCTTCGTAAGCTGTCACAGTGATGTTTTGTTGCGATCAAAACTTCTAGCGCCAGGCGGGACTCCGAGCTTCATATGATTGTGGAGAGCATACGTATTGGACCTTCCATTCTAAAGTGTACCCGCAATAGTCATAGAAATACAAAAAAGATGCAAAATATTGTAAATTTAGCATTAGGTGGCGTTCTCTGCATAACTCCTCCATCCCACACCAAGAAACACATGTTTTACGCCAAGAGTTACGGTAGCCTGCTGCTCAAAGTTCGAATAATGGTGAAAATAGGCAATGCAAACGAGATCACACTAAAAGGCATCCCAAATGTGTTGGTACTGTTTGAGGGTTCAAAGATCAGAGACGCTGTCGCATGGGCCAAGTCGTCGAAAATTAGGTGGGCCGGCCACGTAATATGCTTCGCAGACACTCACTGACACGTGAGCCGTCACCGACTGGATTCCGCACGATGTCAAGAGAACACCAGACGCCCACCAACGCGTTGGTCGGACTTCTTCGTGAAAGCTCTGAACGAGCTCGTCGTGAAGCGCCAGGAAGAGGATCCATTGGAGCACTCTGACACGCGACTTCGACGAATGCGGACGCTGCTGGCGCCCGCTTGAGCAACTCGATGATCAAGGGGCGAACGTGATACAGGTAGAGTGATACTATTTGAGTGGCCACGCAACACTCACCCTTTACCCTGCATTAAAATTTGGAGTTAAAGAAAGAACAAGCAACCTTGTGCATGTGTCAGATGCCGATGTTGCTCTGAGTCTCCTGCTGTTTGCTTGATTGGCAGCTTCGACTAATCGAGCAATGCTAACGCTTCGTCTAGTAGATCGTCCTAGCTCGAAGAACACGAACAGCTCCACCTTTCGTACAGGAGATGAACAACTGGGCGCCCTGGTGTTCTTTTGACAACCAGCGGAATCCTATCGCTAACGGCTCTCTCTGACGACAGTGAATTTGGCCAGATCTGTTCCAATGCGCATGTGATCTATAAACAGTTTACTCGTGCACCGTTTCGGCCATAAGGTTCGACAGTCGGGCTCTCTGTGCAGCATAAACATGAGCACGAGCAGCGCTGAAGCGATCACAGACAGGCTAGGCCGTCCGCTGACGCGGCGCGCGCGTCGGGCTTATGGAAAGTAATTTCGGTTGAAAAATGTGAATCGATAGTGGCCAGTTCCTGTGTCGGAATGCTCTCCTTATTGTCTGACCTCTTCAGCGCCCCCGCTCGTCGTCCTCCACAACTACTCTTCTCTTCTCGTGTTGCACTTTGCGACAAATCAAAGAATGGGCAACAGGACACACGGCAAGTTGGGACGAGTACTTCAAGGAGGAGCCGGACCCGTGGTATTTGCTTTGATATTTATTCATTTATTCACTTATTTATTTACTTGCATCCAGGGAGCAGTAACACGTAGAACGAAAACATCAGGAATAACGTTAGACAAATACCAAATTTGAGCAAAACGAATTAATCGTGCAAGAGAAAGGAATGATCCGAATAGATATTCGAATGACCTTCACCCGAATCTAAACTACCGTATTCTAGTGTTCGAAAAATCGAATTTTCCAATGCACTCAAGCTCGAATATTCAAAAAATGCTTTCATAGCTTTTCGTTTTTTATTATCGTCCGTCTTCTGCTCCCCTATGCATATTTACACGCATTTTAGCACTTTATGGCGTACTCGTTGTATTGTACAAAATAAACAAATAAATAATCAAATAAATAAATAAATGACGTCCTGCAAACAAAAATGAGTTCGAGTATTCAAGAAATCGCTTTTCTCAATGTTTTCTCAATTGAATGTTCGACAATTTTCGACACTCGAACTCAATCGAATATTCGAAACTTTCTATTATCGCAGCTGCACTAGAAAAGGCGGATCCATCAGATTAGCCTGGGATGAATACCAACCACGTCTACTTTCTCCAGCAGCTTGCAGAGAGAAAGTGTACCGAAGACCATGGGAACGGCAGAGAAAATTCAAGAAGTTGCCAGTTCTCATCAATGAACTGCAGTGACCAGTGACTTGCTAGAGAGTATGGCAGAGCGACGGCACCTGGCCGGGCACCGAACGTACCGACCGGCATCGTCGGCGGTGCCGGTTTGCCTGGAGTGCATGGAGTGAATGCGTGGAGACGGCGGAGAGGCGGCAAAAGTTGAAAGGGCAGGTCGGGAAGTGAGGGGACTTCAATGCGAGCGATGAATGGGGGGGGGGGGTGGTGTAGTAGGAGGCGTCGAGCAGCGCATGCTGAGCAACGGCGACGGCCGCGAAAAAGAAGCGGCTCGAAGGGAGATTGATGGCCACTCCGTCGGCCGCTCTCGGCTCAGAGCTCAGCGCAGTCCACTCCGATCCCCGATCATGATAGCCGGACCGAAACCGAAGGTGCACAGCGAGAGCACGTGAGGACGGAAGGAGAGAATGGCTTCGGGACCGGCAGAAGGCCTTTCTGACGCCAGCAGTCCGGCGGTTTTCTCGCCAGTTTATTTCCCTCACTCTATTCCACTTGAAGGTCGTCTGCTGGTGCAGTGGCAGGCGGCGCCGGCTTTCGCGTGCACCTGATTCCAGGTTCGTGGCCCGGATTTCTCGCCGACCAAGCACCTCATCCCTTAAGGGTCGGCGAATTGGCGCCAGACTTGTAGGGATAAAGCCTTGTAAGATGTCCTGTAAAGATAAAGACATGTCCAGAACCCGGTCACTGCTAGTCGCACTGGTCAAATATGCTTTCAATCCGCCTCCGCGACATCCCGCAGAAATGGAATGCGTGGCGCATCCCAAATAGAGGATTGATTGACGCTGGCCTCTATTCTGACGCTGGCCTTCAACGTATTTCATGGCGCGTCCTTAAGGAGCAATAAAAAGGAAAGAATAAAGGCTGTGATGCAAGCCCAGTCTAAACCTGAACGATTTAATGATTTTATTGATTAAAAAAGAATTCTGGATGTCTATGTTTCGAATTCGTGGCAGAATTCCATTGAAGCTGAGTCAGCTGCAAAAATTTACCTGAATAGGTTGAAACGTTAAGTAGGTCAATAAAATTGGTTTAACCTACTTACATAGGTGGCGAAGCGAACCACTTTTGAAAAAAGAAATGTGTAATTTTATTTTTCATTTTTTCCGCTTTCGATTTTCTTTATTACAACGTTTGACACGAAAATATTAAATACGCTATTAATCAATTAAACATTGTAATGCACTCAACGAATGTACGGCCCAACCTCACTCACACAAACAGGTTTTCTTTAATATGCAGCAAAGCTACTGTTTTCAACAAAAGAATAAAAATTCGAGGCTCGTTCAAAAAGGTTTTTTCTAAAGACGGGCTTGAGTTTTCACACAAATTTTCTTAGAACAAAAGGCTATTTTGCCCTTGTTATGAAGTGTTTATTTTGAACTGTAAACGTTTACTTTTGCTGAAAAAGGGTCCGCTTTAAATTAAAACGATATCTTCGGAATCCAACGCGGCAGGACAAAGTCCCGATAAGTACCGTAAGATTTTGAGGACAAAGCGCCTAACAGCGTGGTTATTCGCTCGTACTCGCTCTGAATTTGGCTTCAAGACATTTTTGAGAAGGATTCCTTATTCATTGCGCGACTTTTCCGAACACATTCAGTCGCCTGCAGCGCTTGAACATCTGGTCAGACGTAAATAATCGCATGGCGAACGGCTTTTCGCTCGTTCAGTGAACGGGACGAAACTTCAAACACCACGAGGGAGGAGACTGATTCACAGGAAGTAGCCTGGTGGATGATTAGTTCCTCAGTCTAAAGGCCGAATAAATTCTGAAGGTCACGACGAGCAGCGATCGTGTCCTATGCGGTCGGGAGACCGGGGGCGGGAGGCGATTGGGAATGTACACGCACGTATGCATGAAAATGAACACACGCCTCGCCACCACGGGGAGATTAGTCAAATATCCATGGAAGCCAGACCTATGGCTCCCCCTGTAGCACAGAAAGTCCTGATGCTTCAAGCGGGCTGTCCCAAATGCTACTGTTCTTCGAATGATCATAAATTTCGACACCTTTAGCTGGGAAAGTGCGCTGGTACGGGCCCTAGGAACTCAGGTATGTGGTCGATCTTCCACACCTGTCCAAGAGCTCCCTCCTCTGTCTGAGCTTTTCTCTGCATTAGCGAGTGCAGGATAAAGGATAAAGGACGGCGTTACTCCATCCCTTTGGGATGCGCCACGCATCCTACTTCTACGGGATGTCGTGGAGGCGTGTTGAATGCGTATTTGGCCATAGAATGACTTCCGGTGCCAACCGATGAACAAGTCAGCGCTTTATCCTTCCCATACACGTCTGGTACCAATTCACCGACCCCGGAGGGATGGAAGGCTTGGTTGGCCTGGGCGGAAAATCCGAACCAGGAACCTGGTATCGGGTGCACGCGACCGTCAGCGCCTCCTCTGACTGCGCTACATGCGCCCACTGCGCTGCTACACGCGCCCAGCGAGTACAGAACCCGACCAAAAGCCTTTATTTTTCGAGCACGGGCACGATTTCCTATATATACCCTACTTGTTCGGTAGATCATCTGCTGTCTTTATGATTTGAAAAGATGAACCACATACTCTTCCAGACCAGCAGAAACTCTGTTCAGCCAGAAGTTCCCCACCAAAACTCTAACCTGGAGCAAGACTCATCAATCTCGGGGCAAATGTAAAGAAACGGATAAAGGTAAGTGGGTATGCGGAGATACCCACGACTATCGTCGAGTATCCTTTACCTAGTACTTCACCCGCCAATGTGGGGTAAGTATGTACAGATAGGGTCAAGACCTTTAGACCAGGATCCATCAACGATGAGCGCCACATCATGGGTATATTCTTCCCTTCTATCCGCAAACCCCAGGGTTCGTTGATAAAGGTCTAAACTTAAAAACTGGGCCTCCTTAATTCTTATTAAGAAAGAACTCGATTCCTCTCAATGACAGTTCCCAAATTCTTTTGCAGTCGGAGACTATCGGCTACAGCAGGTTCTACCAGAAAGCCGTGTATGCACCATTGAAGATGCGGCCATGGAACTTGAGGAACAATTGACGGAAAATTCACAAATAATTAATTACTCGGTCATGTAATTCACGACTTTGGCTTCACTCTACCTGGTCTAGCGCTTTCGATCAAGGAACCTTCTCAATTATTGAATAGTAGCGTGGATGCGTGGTAGCGCAGTGGGAGGAGGCGCTATCTGCGCCGAGCAACCCTTATCGATCCAGGGGATTAGGACCTCCAAGTCAATAAGATAGAATTTGCCCGACAGGAAATCATTTCGCTGTTCCAAAGAAAATCCTCCACACCGTCTGGCTTCGAATTTCGAAAAGGGTCCGTCGTCGCCTGACCGCGGCCCCTTCCGTCACAGGGCGCATGCCCGAGGTAGGAATTCGAAAACCAGCGGGTGCCGCCGGCTGTTGTTGGGTCGGTTGACCGGTGGAGCTGCGACCTCAGAGCGGAGACCTTTCCTCGGGGCCCCTGCGCCACCCCCCCGCTGCACATGGCCCTCAGGCACATGCCGACCTCGTTTCTTGGCTATATAAGCGGCTGGCTGGTGGCCCGCGCCGTGTCGCGACACCCACCCGACCTCGCTCCGACAGCCAGGTAAGCCAGAGGGATCTTCTGGTGTTGAGCAGATCTGACGAGTGTATTTGCAGCCGACGCCTTCTTCGACGACCCGCCGCTTCGACTCTTCGTCTCAACTTCTGCTCCAGGTAGGTAAGTATCTTATGATTTTTTTAAATAAAAATAAAAATAAATAAATATAAATAAAAAATAAAATTTAAATTAAAAGTAAAATAAAAAACTTAAACTAAAAACTAAAAAATCAAAATATAAATAAACAAAAGTAAAAATAAAAAAATTAAATAAAAATAAAAATAAAAACTTTAAAAAATAAAAATAAAAGCAAAAAAATCAATATATAAATAAACAAAAATAAAAAATAAAAATAAAAATAAATCTAAATATTTTAAAAAATACAAAAAAGTAAAAATAAAAAATAAAAAATAAAATAAAAATAAAAAAATATAAAATAAAATAAAAAATAAAATATTTATATAGACCACAGAACACACAACACAACACACACAACACAACACACAATACAACACACAAATTAGGCTCAAAACAATAGGACAACAATAGGACATAAGGATTGGTTGGCCTGGTTTCGGAAACCACCGAACCAGGCACCTGGAATCGGCTGCACCAGCGATGGCTGGCACCTCCTCCGACTGCGCTTCACGCGCAGTGTTTTCTTTCTGTTCAAGGCGCGTGAAGCGCAGTCGGAGGAGGTGCCCCGGCTGTCGCTGGTGCGGCCGATTCCAGGTGACCTGGTTCGGTGGTTTCCGACACCAGGACAACCAATCCTTCCAGCCCTTCGGGGTTGGTGAAAAATGAAAAATGAAATTGGAATAAAATTGGAAAAATTTTTTATTAAAAAAAATAAAAATGGTGGCGATGTCCGTTCCTCCACGTGGTGCCACTGGAAACTGCTCGCTCTGCGAGCAAAGCTGAACGCGGACACTCAATTGCAGGCGACAGGTCTGCCCCCATCTGTTTTTCGGCTCCTTCTAACTTCGATTCTTTCCAGGGAAGAAGACATCATGGTCATCACCAACGGTCCGGTGCAGGCGACGTTCGACGAGGACTCCTTCATGTACGCTGTTGGCGGGGACCGAACTGGCCGCTGGCAACTTCCACCGGACAGGGCTATCACTCGGTCCGGGATCTCGGATAAGAGCAGCCAACTCCAAGGCATAGACCATACAACGCCTAGCCGCGGTGCACACATGAGGAGTGCATCACTCCACTGGACGAGAGAGTGGCTGGTGGCCAGCTGCAGGGGACGTGGCTGGGGCGAAGGCGGTCTGTTCCGAATCGTCCGGGGTGAAAATCAAAGCGAAATCGAGGGCTTCGCCATAGGTACGTCGTCTTCTTTAGTTTTCCGTCGTGGAGTAGTATGTACTTTCAGGAGTCTGAAGCGAAGACGCGATGCGAACCGATTTCAAATAGATTTCCAACCACCAGAAGACTCCAGCATCACCAGAAGACTCCAGCATCACCAGAAGACTCCAGCATCACCAGAAGACTCCAGCATCACCAGAAGACTCCAGCATCACCAGATGACTCAAGCATCACCAGAAGACGACATTTCAAACTGCACAAGACGCGCCGGCGATTCGGCAAGCTGTGATAGACCCATGTGCATCTATAGTTCGCGATTCGAACTGTAATAGCATATTTTGAGGAACAGATGTATTACATGGCGAGATTTCAATAAATTTTTTTCTTACAGTAGCTAAAGGAATTTTATGACCATTCGAACTGTGATGGCATATTTTGAGGACACTCATTATGGCTGAGTCAGTAGATCGAGGCGAGGTATAGTGGACATCGGTACGAGGTATCCAATAAATCCCGATTCTGGCATTCACACTGAAGGAAACGAACTCGGTTTCGCTTCCGAAGAAGGTCGGACGTGAACGTAAGCAGTTGGGGGTGGATGGCGTGCGAGTTCTTCGAGTACGAAGACCTCAGCTAGACGAGCTCCTATGGCCACGATCCTTGAAGTATCTATGCCTCGAAGGCAGTCATAGAATTCATCAGCCACCGTCTCGACCTGGCCAATCTGAAGAAGAGGGAGATCGAACATGAGAGCGAGATAGCAGGTCGGAGCGACGGTTTCCGCCGTTACAGCTTCACGCTCCATGGAATTTTAGGGATTTTTGGTAGCATAAAACATGGAAAAACGTGCCGTTTTAAGCTCATATAAAGCATGTGGGAGCTCTCCAAGACATTGAAGCAAGTCTAAACATTCAGTATTAAGGTACTCCCGATGTTTGAAAAACCTTAAAGAAATGGGCACTGTTCAGAATTTACGAGATCTACGGGCATTTCGCTTTCACAGCGCTATTTTCTCGGACGTTTCGATCCCTAGCCGAAGAGAAGCTTTTAAGTTATCGGCTAGCACCAGCTACCAACAAAAATACTTAACAACAGACATATTTCAGACAATAGCAGACAGCACGAGACAAGACAAGAACAGGCACAGATATCAGAGGATTATTACGTGACACGTGTAAGAGCCTTTACCTATGAGAAGATGAGAAGCTCGACAATAGGTTGGTGGAAGTCACCAGGAGGGTCACTCAGCTGCTCGGCACAGAAGACCGACAGCCAGGCCAGCCAGCCGCCGGCCGAAACGAACGCAAACACTTGTAAACCATGCGACCGAACTCATTCCGCCGCCTCGCAACGCAAACAGACGCCGTCCGTATCGAGTCAACCACACGCCGCCGCTCGTAATGCACACGGAGCCGTCCCAGCAGAACCGGCGGCAGAAGATGAACGGAAAAGAACGAAAAAGAAACGCGCCTGATGGGGGGTTTCCTTCACGGAATTTGGTAAGCAGCGATCTAGACCGGAGTGGAGCGGTAAACATTTAAAAACAAGGTTATATAACGAATAATGACACTATTACAATATTAGATAATAGATAATAGATTACACACACATGACACTATTACAATAAATAATGGATTAGATATCTAATCCATTATCTATTATCTAATATTGTAATATAATAATAATAATAATAATAATAATAATAATTATAATATTACTACCAGAAATATTTGACCTTTTTTACCTTATTTATCAAATCTTCTTTATCCTCTTATCTTCTTCTTCATTCTTTATCTTCTTTTTCTTTTCTTTTTATTCTATTCTTCTATTCTTTTTTCAAATCCTCTTATCTTCTTCTTCATTCTTTATCTTCTTTTTCTTTTCTTCTTTTCTTTTTATTCTAATCTTCTATTCTTTTTTCAAATATTTGACTTGATCTTTTAGAGAAATATCAACATAAAATCAACATCAAATATCATTTCATCATGCTCATACTCATATTCTTGGACATTTGACATTCTCACGCCAACCTATTACATTATTATTATATTATTACAATTATACTTTTTTAAATTTTCGCAATGTTTTGATATTATTATTATAATGACACTATTACAATATTAGATAGTAGATAATAGATTAGATAATATAATAATAATAATAATAATAATAATAATAATAATAATAATAATAATAATAATAATAATAATAATAATAATTCTTGGACATTTTTCACGCCAACATTATTATTATATTATTACAATGTTTTGATATTATTATTTTGACAAATAATTTTAAAAACAAGGTTATATACCGAATAATTTTTAGTTAAACATTTATATTAAATATTAAATATTATAATATTACTACTAGAAATATTTGACTTTTTTTACCTTATTGATTTCTATCTATCTTCTTCTTCTTTTCTTCTTTTCTTTCTATTCTAATCTTCTATTCTTTTTTCAAATATTTGACTTGATCTTTTAGAGAAATATCAACATAAAATCAACATCAAATATCATTTCATCATGCTCATACTCATATTCTTGGACATTTGACATTTTCACGCCAACCTAATACATTTTTATTATATTATTACAATTATACTTTTTTAAATTTTCGCAATGTTTTGATATTATTATTATAATGACACTATTACAATATTAGATAGTAGATAATAGATTAGATAATATAATAATAATAATAATAATAATAATAATAATAATAATAATAATAATAATAATAATAATAATAATAATTCTCATATTTATTACTTTACCTAGATCTTTAGTTTAACAAATTTAACAATTAATTTTAAAAAACAAGATTATATACCGAATAATGACACTATTGCAATATTACCATTTTTAGTTAAACATTTTCGCAAATACTTGCTCATACTCATATTTATTACTTTTAATTTAACGATTAATTTTAAAAAACAAGATTATATACCAAATAATGACACTATTGCAGTATTTCCATTTTTAGTTAAACATTTTCGCAAATACTTTTATTATTATTTTGACAATTAATTTGAAAACAAGGTTATATACCGAATGACACTATTACAATATTAGATAATAGGTTATAGATTAGATAATATAATAATAATAATAATAATAATAATAATTCTTGGACATTTTTCACGCCAACATTATTATTATATTATTACAATGTTTTGATATTATTATTTTGACAAATAATTTTAAAAACAAGGTTATATACCGAATAATTTTTAGTTAAACATTTATATTAAATATTAAATATTATAATATTACTACTAGAAATATTTGACTTTTTTTACCTTATTGATTTCTATCAAATCTATCTTCTTCTTCTTTTCTTCTTTTCTTTTTATTCTATTCTTCTATTCTTTTTTCAAATATTTGACTTGATCTTTTAGAGAAATATCAACATAAAATCAACATCAAATATCATTTCATCATGCTCATACTCATATTCTTGGACATTTGACATTTTCACGCCAACCTATTACATTTTTATTATATTATTACAATTATACTTTTTTAAATTTTCGCAATGTTTTGATATTATTATTATAATGACACTATTACAATATTAGATAGTAGATAATAGATTAGATAATAATAATAATAATAATAATCACCTGTATCACCTGTCGTCCCGTTGATCATCGACTTGCTCGAGCGGGCGTCCAGCATTCGCTCCGCCTGAGTGATGCTCGGTGTTATGAGCACGATGTCGTCAGCGAAGCGAAGATGGTGCAGTTGCCGGCCGTCGACCTTCACTCCCATGTCTTCCCATTCTAGTTCGCGCATGATGTTTTCGAGGGTGGCGCTGAAGAGCTTCGGGGATATGATATCCCCTTGTCGAACCCCTCTCTTCACGTCAATGACGACGTCGTTGTAGAATGGTGAGATCTTGGTCGTGAATCCACTGTACAGCTCTCGAAGGACTCTGATGTACTGAGTAGGAACGCCCTGGGTGAGCAGGGCTTCCATAACCGCTTCAGTCTCGACGGAGTCGAATGCCTTCTTCAGGTCAATGAACGTAAGGCACAGCGGCAGCTTGTACTCTCGCGACACTTCGATGAGCTTCGTAATGGTGTGTATGTGGTCGATCGTGCTGAATCCTCTCCGAAATCCTGCTTGTTCGCATGGCTGTCCTTCGTCCAGCGTTCTACTAATCCTATTCAGGATGACTCGAGTGAACAGCTTGTAGACTACGGACAGCAGGCAGATCGGGCGATAGTTGCCAATGTCGTGCCCTTCTTGTACAGCAAGACGGTCCTGCTGGTCTTCCACTGGGATGGAACCTTGCATTCGGACAGGTAGCGTGTGAAGAGCCGCGCCAAGGTGTTGATGAGCGCTGGCGGGAGGTTCTTCAGGTGTTCAGCTCTGATCCTGTCAGGACCGGGTGCTGTACGTTTCTTCACCGACGAGATGGCGTGTCGGATCTCGGAAGGGAGAACAGAGGGGATGACGTATCCATCCTGCGGAAGATGGCGTAGGGGCAGGTGGACGTGGCTATCGAAGAGATCGGAGTAGAAGTCGTGGATGACTTTCTCCATGGTCCTTCTGGAAGAGGTGACGGTTCCGTCAGGACGTCGGAGAGCGGTCATCTTGGTCTTGAAGTTGGCGAAGTTCCGGCGGGCATTGCGGATGCTCAGCCCTGCCTCTGCTGCTTCAGCCAACACTTCCGCCCTTCTCTCCTTCAGATCTTCCTTTATCGCCGCTCTGCATAGCTTTGCAAGCTCGGACGTCAGTTGATAGTTGCCTGACGCTCGTGCTGCTCCACGTTGGCGTATCAGCTCGAGAGTTTCCGGAGACAGGCGTCTCTTGGTGGTCTTCAAGCTCTCGGCTCCCTTAGCACTATCGTGGAGATGGTGCACGAAGCGATCGTATTCCTCGTCGACGTTGTCCATGACGGCATCTTCCCAAAGGCCGACAAGAGAGGTGTAGAGATCCAGTTGATGGTCGTTCTGGGACTCCTCTTCTTGAACTTCGCGGCCTTCTCTCCTTGACGCGAAAAGCGGAACCTCAGGTTACGCGAAAAGCGGAGGTTCCGCTTTTCGCGTAACCTAATAATAATAATAATAATTCTCATATTTATTACTTTACCTAGATCTTTAGTTTAACAAATTTAACAATTAATTTTAAAAAACAAGATTATATACCATATATTATATATATACACTATTACAATATTAGATAGTAAATAATAGATTAGATAATAATAATAATAATAATAATAATAATAATAATAATAATAATAATTCTCATATTTATTACTTTACCTAGATCTTTAGTTTAACAAATTTAACAATTAATTTTAAAAAACAAGATTATATACCGAATAATGACACTATTGCAATATTACCATTTTTAGTTAAACATTTTCGCAAATTCTTGCTCATACTCATATTTATTACTTTACCCAGATCTTTAATTTAACAAATTTAACGATTAATTTAAAAAAAAAAGATTATATACCAAATAATGACACTATTGCAATATTTCCATTTTTAGTTAAACATTTTCGCAAATACTTTTATTATTATTTTGACAATTAATTTTAAAAACAAGGTTATTTACCGAATGACACTGTTACAATATTAGATAATAGGTTATAGATTAGATAATAATAATAATAATAATAATAATAATAATAATAATAATAATAATAATAATAATAATAATAATTCTTGGACATTTTTCACGCCAATAATATCAAAACATTGTAATATTATATTATTACAATGTTTTGATATTATTATTTTGACAAATAATTTTAAAAACAAGGTTATATACCGAATAATTTTTAGTTAAACATTTATATTAAATATTAAATATTATAATATTACTACTAGAAATATTTGACTTTTTTTACCTTATTGATTTCTATCAAATCTATCTTCTTCTTCTTTTCTTCTTTTCTTTTTATTCTATTCTTCTATTCTTTTTTCAAATCCTCTTATCTTCTTCTTCATTCTTTATCTTCTTTTTCTTTTCTTCTTTTCTTTTTATTCTATTCTTCTATTCTTTTTTCAAATATTTGACTTGATCTTTTAGAGAAATATCAACATAAAATCAACATCAAATATCATTTCATCATGCTCATACTCATATTCTTGGACATTTGACATTTTCACGCCAACCTATTACATTTTTATTATATTATTACAATTATACTTTTTTAAATTTTCGCAATGTTTTGATATTATTATTATATTGACACTATTACAATATTAGATAGTAGATAATAGATTAGATAATATAATAATAATAATAGTAATAATAATAATAATAATAGTAATAATAATAATAATAATAATTCTCATATTTATTACTTTACCCAGATCTTTAATTTAACAAATTTAACGATTAATTTTACAAAACAAGATTATATATACCGAATACCGAATATATATTATATTATATACCGAATAATGACACGACTTAAATATTTGAATCATATTTATTACTTTTAATTTCTTATTTTTTATTTCTACCTGATTACCTTATTACCTTATTTTACCTTTTTTACCTTATTGATTTCTATCAAATCTATCTTCTTTTTCTTTTCTTCTTTTCTTTTTATTCTATTCTTCTTTTCTTTTTTCAAATATTTGACTTGATCTTTTAGAGAAATATCAACACAAAATCAACATCAAATATCATTTCATCATGCTCATACTCATATTCTTGGACATTTGACATTTTCACGCCAACCTATTACATTTTTATTATATTATTACAATTATACTTTTTTAAATTTTCGCAATGTTTTGATATTATTATTATTATTTTGACAATTAATTTTAAAAACAAGGTTATATCACCACCTATATATAAAAGAGTTTGTCCGTGGAGTGATCTAACCGAAGTGAGGTATGCCGCATTATCCACAGCGAGGGCGGCCGATGATCTAACCCGAATGAGGTACCCCTCATCATCTACAGCAAAATTTGCTATTGAACGCGGGATTTTGCTGCAGCTGGAGAAACGCAGCCCTTTACTGCATATGACAGCAGCATCTGCGCCCGTTTCTGAGCGTCCAGATTCAGAAGCCGACTTCGTGCCATTAGCATGAAAAGACTACTAAAGGGTTAAGAGTAAAAGGGAGACTTTGAGGGTGGAGAACCGACAGTGATCAGGTGGCAGCGACCAGAAGGAGCATCGGGATGGTCGATGGGGAGAGCAATGAAGCAGGCCAGGAGGTGGCACCAAGAAGAGTTTAGGCAATATGAAGGGATCATTAGGGAGTTACCAATCAGGGGAGGGGGACAGTAAGGAGGATCAGCAAGGGCATCCATTGCCATTAAGAGAGACCGGATTTGTAGGATGTGACACCGATGTCACACAATGGGCGTTCGCTCGCCGTCGTCGTGTCGCGAGCGTGGGAGGCCTACTTAATTGGGGCAGAGTAGTAGTAAAGATCCCGAGGGGGGGGGGGGGGGGAGGAGGAGCAGGAATCTACCTGGAAGAAGGGATCTGGAGGGGAACCAGGATGGGGAACCAAAAAGAAGGGCTTCGTAAGGGAATTCATACGGAGAGCAAGGACGCATACGCATAGCCTCATCATGCTCAACAGAGCGGCGCATCTGAGCTTTCGGATTCGGAAGACGGGTCTTCTGAGCTCCTAGATCCAGAAGACGCGCCCACTACGTCGCGCAGCAAGCATCCTGATTTTGAATACGTGTCACCGACCGCGCCTTGAGCATGGGAGGACCACTAAGGGGTGGTGGAAAAAGGCGATAAGGGGACCTCTATGGTGGACCAGGAGAGCGACCAAGAAGGAAAGAAAGAACCTTGAAGAGCGGCCACGACGGGGAAACTAGCAAGAAGAGACTGTAGGTGTCAGTAGTGGAAACAAAGAAGTGGGCCAGTAGTTGGGATCAGGAAGGTGGGGGACTAAAGAGGGGGAGGGAAGACCTGTAAAGGCGGACCAGCAATTAGATCCAGTAAGAAGAAACGAGAGAGGGGAACCTGGCTTCGGAAGGCATGTCAACGACAACTTGAAACGCTAGCTGTTGAGCATGAGAACGATTACGGAGGAAAAACCTGAGGGGCAGAAGTACTGCGCAGCACAAACCAATGACATCACTGGCCGGTCAGTAAAGAATGTCTATGATGAAGGTACCGAAGTGGTGAAGGGCTTGATGCCGATAAAGTACGCACCAAGTCCTTGATGCTAGTGAATTTTAAGTTTTACAAAAACTACTTTCCATAGGTCAGTAATGCTACAAAGTCGCGCGAAGCGCGCAAGTGCGAGACACGCCGTTAGGCGTGTCGGAGCACTTGTACCGAATAATGACACTATTACAATATTACCATTTTTAGTTAAACATTTTCGCAAATACTTGCTCATGGGCGCGTGTAGCGCAGTTGGAGGAGGCGCGACTGTCGCGTGCACCCGATACCAGGTTCTTGGTTCCGGTTCCCCGCCCAGGCCACCCAAGCCTTCCATCCCTCCGGGGTCGGTGAATTGGTACCAGACTTGTCTGGGAAGGATAAAGCGCTGACTTGTTCATCGGCTGGCCACCGCAAGTCATTGTATGGCCAAATACGCATTCATGTCGCCTCCACGACATCCCGTAGAAGTAGAATGCGTGGGGCATCCCAAAAGGGATTGAATAACGCCGTCATTTATCCTTTATCCTTTACTTGCTCATACTCATATTTATTACTTTACCTAGATTTTTAATTTAACAAATTTAACAATTAATTTTAAAAAACAAGATTATATACCTAATAAGGATACGACTTAAATATTTGAATCATATTTATTACTTTATTTTATTTTTTATTTTTCATTTCTACCTGATTACCTTCTTACATTATTTTACCTTTTCTACCTTATTTTTTCTATCAAATCTATCTTTTTTCAAATATTTGACTTGATCTTTTAGAGAAATATCAACATAAAATCAATATCAAATATCATCACTAATAATAATAATAATTCTTTCCGAAATGAACATTTCTTAATAATAATAATAATAATAATAATAATAATAATAATACTATTTTGACAATTAATTTTAAAAACAAGGTTATATACCGAATAATGACACGACTTAAATATTTGACTCATATTTATTACTTTTAATTTTTAATTTTTATTTATACCTGATTACCTTATTTTACCTTTTTTTACCTTATTTTTCCTATCAAATCTATCTTTTTTCAAATATTTGACTTGATCTTTTAGAGAAATATCATCATAAATTTAATATCAAATATCATCACTAATAATAATATTACGAAATGGACATTTCTTCATAATAATAATAATAATAGTAATAATAATAATAATAAATTCCTTTCCTTTCCGAATTCTTGGACATTGGACATTTTTCACGCCGACCTATTACATTATTACATTATCTACTGTTATTTATTATAAACCACTTTAGCAACCCTTTTATTCAAATATTTAAGTTGATCTTTTAGAGAAATATCAACATAAAATCAATATCAAATATCATCAATAATAATAATAACAATAATAATAATACCTTCCGAAATGGACATTTCTTCATAATAATCTATCATAATAATATTAATAATAATAACAAAAATAATATTTATTATTTATTATTATAATAATTTATTAATATTCTTTTATTTTATTTTATTTTCCGAATTGGACAATATTAATTTTTTTTTTTAATTTTCGCAATATTTTGATATAAGATTAGATTGATGTTGTTGCTTATCGCGTGCACCCGATACCAGGTTCGTGGTTCGGATTTCCCGCCCAGGCCAACCAAGCCTTCCATCCCTCCGGGGTCGGTGTATTGGTACCAGACGTGTCTGGGAAGGATAAAGCGCTGACTTGTACATCGGCTGACCACCGCAAGTCATTGTATGGCCAACTACGCATTCATGTCGCCTCCACGACAGCCCGTAGAAGTAGAATGCGTGGCGCAACCCAAAGAGGATTGAATAACGCCGTCCTTTATCCTTATCCTAATAATAATAACTGAACCTTGGTTCTCGCCCTTGGGTCACAGATGCAATGTTTATGTTTTGTGCAGCATCGAAGGATACATATCAAATAGAGTTATACTAAGATTTTCCTTGAACAAAAAATTATTCGAACCTCTTTGGAGAGTTTGACACTGACTGTCGTCTTTACGCTCTGTTTTCTCTTTCCGTCGTCTATAGATGTTTCAAGAATAGTCGATGCAACTATAGAGGTGATCCTCCTCCTCTTCTGAATGTTCTCATGAGCCCAATGGCCTCTTCACGAGGACAGGTCAAGAACGCAACGCTGCTCCGATCAATTTGCTCGCCCTATTTCTGGTGCGGATGACGACGATTCGCGCCAAATTCCCGAGTATTTGAACGCTATGCGTATGTCTTCGATTTGGGACTTCGGACTTGTTTTCGCCCTTCCATGTGCTTCGGAAAGGTTTCTCTATGTGCGGGCGCCGCCATCTTCTCATCCATTTTAGGCTCCTTCGCAGTATCGTTCGTTTCGAGTCGACTAACTGCTATGACATTCGACTGTTTTCTGCTTGTACTCATACGACTGGATCTTATTCAATCCGAGGTAAGGTTTCCCTATTTTTATGTCTGAAAGGTCTCTTTTCCTTAGTAGGGAGTTCGGAGGAGGAGGAGAGACCTCCATGGTTTTACTATTTAATTTTTACTATCGTCCGTGTAATGGTACAAACAAAGCAGTTCATGCTCTGTTTTCTCTTACCCTAGTAAGCTCCTTTCTGAATAGGCTTAACAGATTATAAATCTTCCCTGTACAAGTTGTGTGGTTACTCTCCTTGAAGATGCCGTTGTATTGTCATAAATATGCGCATTTTAAAGAAAACAACGTGCTACGAGATGGCAAGAGTCTCGGGCCGACCGTCCTTGACGGCTCTCCTTTCGACTCTTTCGAGTCTTCAAAAATTGGCAGGGAGGTCTCTGGGTTTCGGACCACATCCCCCCTCCGGACCCTTGCAGGCTCCATCGGGTTGAGAGTCTCGAAACCAAAAATTTTACAACATGACAAACTATGGCAAAATGACAACTTGGGCAACAATCGCCACCCGAGACCATTCCCTGGAGCGTGAAACTCGACTGCCGGCAGACGTCAGCCGCTCTTCATTAATCCACGTTTCGTACATCGGCCAGGCTGCGATCTACGTGTCAATGCAGGTAACGATCGATACGTCGTGGTTCGTCGTCCAAGCCGGACGTAACTGCTTGAAAGACCATAACAGGGCCGCCAATTAGGCTATGGGAAAACCGCAGAAAGACGGGAATGTCGGGGCTATGAAAGACGAGGATTACGCCATGCGGTCGTTTAAATTCCTGCGTTTTGAGCCGAGTTGCCTGGAGGTAAGCACCTTTGAAAATGTCCGTCCTCGTCTCGTACTCGTCCGAGGAGCACAGTTTTGTTCTTGGTTACCAAGAGTTATGTAAGGTGTGCATAAAATGACAGAAAGTACAGAAGACACTAGCTATAATATATCGGAAACTGAGCCGTGCACTCGTCGAATGTCCCAAGTAATTGCCTCGATTGATTATGCAATGGCAACACGCGCGGTAAACCGTCTGTTGTATCGTTGTTTTATTTGCTAATACCTGTCGAAAAAGCAAACATTAACATCATCTATGCCAAAACAAGGTCAAGGAAACGTGAAAAGACTGTGCAAAAGGTGTGCAGATCACGAAGGAATTCTCTGAACGTCGTGGTCATCACTGCTTTCGTACATGCAGCATTAAGGAGTGTGGTGTTCACATTCTTCGTGGAAAGTGTTGGACAAGTGTGACGAGGAAGAGAGTTGTAGGTAAAGAATTAAGCTGAAGTATGATGTGCAGGTGATGTAACATTGTCGTAATTCAAAAAATCGCTGTGAATATTGCAGGGAGGTACACCATATGGCTAATTCGTGGTTTTTCCTACTCATCCAGTGTCAACAGAAACCACGAAATCCCGTGAACGAAATACTTCACCAGGCCAGAGTTGCAACATGGGCATAGACTGTATACAGGGTGGTGTCTTTAAAAAATGTGTACACTGTTTGAAAGGTGATAACTTTGCTCATAGTACCAGGCTGTCCAATAATTCTTGTCCGAAAATTTCACCATTTTAATTTTTTTCAACTTTATTGAAAAACAAGTCTAATCAACAATATAATCACCACAGTTATCCACAACAGTGGCCCATCGATTGGGTAGGTCGCCGATGCCCTTCGCCCAGAACTCCGGGGGCTGCGACTCGAAGAAGTCCGCAATGTCGGATTTGAGGTTGTCGCAGTTGGTGAATTCACTTCCGGCCAAATGGTGCTTCAGCGGGAGGAACAAGTGGTAGTCGGAGGGGGCGAGGTCCGGGGAATACGACGGATGGGCAACCGTCTCCCAGCCGAGCGTCGCCAACTTCTGCTGAGTCTCCTTCGCCAGGTGGGAGCGCGCGTTGTCGTGCAGCAGGTGGACCCAGGCCCGTCGGGGACACTTCTCTGATGGCGGCGGCTAGTTTCTGGAGCTGATCGGTGTAGATGAAGGCGGTGACCGTTCTGCCTTGCGGGAGCAGCTCGAAGTACAGCATGCCCTTGGCGTCCCACCAGCAGCAGAGCATGATCTTCAGCGGGTGCAGGTCGGCTTTCGGCGTCGTCGGCGGCTCTTCTCCGCGCGGGATCCAGACGGCACGGCGGGCGACGTTGTCGTAGAGGACCCAGCTTTCATCCCCAGTGACTAGGTCCTCGAGAAACTCCTTCGTTGCCCAGCAGCCACTCGTAGTACACGAACGTACGAATTCGACCTCGGTCCATTTTAGCTTGTAGTGATAGCTAGACGCGGCGACTGCGCCTTATATACCCCTAGCGTGGAACTCTGGAGAACCTTCTAGAAGGTTTTTACACTTGCCTGATATTATAACACTTCTAAGGAAAATTATAGAATTTTGAAGATTTTCGGACAGGAATTATTGGACAGCCTGGTAAGAGCACTAAAACAGTTGAGGGCTCATATAAAAGCGTAAAAAAGTAGAATTTTTTGACATATAAGCGGAATGGAATGCGCCATGCACTCGTCTGAAATTTTGCATCTTACACTTGATCACACTAAAAACACACGATAGCTTTCAGAAAAAAAAATGCAGGATATCCTAAAAAATGAAGGTACTAGGTGAAAGGCTCTAACATTGCTGCCAGTGAAGCTTTTGAAGATGTGTTAGACTCATATGAATTTACAAGATAACAAGATTTTTGCGCCTTGCACATAGTTAAGATTGCGCCTTGTACCCGCCTGAAAACATGCATTTCAGTCCCGATTGATTGTGCATGGGCTGAATGCTTGTTACTATGTTGTTAACAATTGGACAGATTAAGCTGTGCTTGCTTGCTCTAACATTTCCCGTCGCCCAGTAGCTGCAATTAAGCCGATTGACCTCTACATTCAGCTTGAATGTTGCTTCATCAGTCCACAAAATCCGTTTCGGAAAGTGAGGTCCCTGCTCTCATTTAAATTGTGTGATTAATGAGCTCAGATGTCTCGTGTCTTTCAGGTGATTCTCAACTCTAAACGTTAAAAGACAGCACAGCACAGATTAATCTGGCCAAGTAGTGACAAGATTGTTACAAGCATTCAGCCCGTGCACAATCAGTCGAATGCAAGGTTTCAGGCGGAGGCATGGCGCTATCTTGGCTATTTTCAAGCCGCAGAAATCTCGTTATCCTGTGCTTTCAGTATCAAACATCTCCAAAAGCTTCACTAACGGCAATGTCAAACTTTCAAATACTGCCTGCACCTTTTAGGATGCCCTGCATTTTTCGCAAGCCATAGTGGGTTTTTAAGTTTTAAACCATTGAAGAAGCTCAAATCAATTGATGCGGTCACTTTGTCGAGAAATTTTAACAAGTATTCAAGCGAAACACAATTAATCGAGTGTAAAATGCAAAATTTCAGAGAAATGCATGGAGCATTCCATAGCGCTCGTATGTCTAAAAAATTTCTACCTTCCTATGCTTTCCCGCCCGATCAGAGGGAGATGATGGTTCGAGTCCCGCCTGGCGCTAGACGTTTTGATCGCAACAAAACATCGCTGTAACAGTGCATACATTTTTTGAGACACCAAAGCAGAGACCGTACAGAAGTGCTCGATGAAATACAAAGCAGCAAAGCGGCTCCAGTTCCTCAGGAACAGGTATTTTCGTTCGAGAATGATGCGAGTAAAAAAGGAACGTTTGCAGAAACAGAACAGCCATAACGGAAGCGCGCTCTGAAGGCGAGAAGCGGTCTCTGACTGCCGGCCCGCCTTCTGTAGTAGGGGATGAGCCAACAGGTGTAGAACAAACAAAACGGGAGTGGACGTGTGCGAGAGGGCGCTGAAGATGTCGAGCTGCCGACGTGGGGAATGAGTCAGGCAGGAAATGCCGAGGCGAAGTGCGACGACACTGAGAAGACGACCGGCCAGTGTAACAGTGATGCGCAAGCGCTTGACCAGCGGTGGCCAGCCTAAGGCTGAATAGTTGCAATTTGCGAAGGAGGCGACGGGGGCCGCCATCCCCGCCGAAGGGGGCCAGCCCCGGGGACGAGCCGTCGCTTTACCTCGAGCGGTGGCGGTGATAGTTAGCGAGTCATTAATCAGCGGCGGGCGTGAGGGCGATTTAGTGGGAGCCGGCGGCAGCCCTCGAATCTGGTTCCTGGGGGACGGAGTCCGTCGTCCGGCCGGCAGACACGGAAGGCCGAGGAGGCGGAGGAGCGGTGTCGGACGGACTGGTGAATGTGCGGTCGGTCAGCTGAGCGGCGTCAGATGTTGACTTACGCTCCCAAAGGATCATCCCGTCCAGACCGCCGCTGGACGTGCACCAGACACGAGGTGTCGCTCAGGCGTGTACATTTGGCGATTGAAGAATGCAAGGAATTAACTGTATTTTCCGCTGAGGTCTATTCTAAACCTGAATTTTCAATGGAATTGAAAGAAATCGAGTGGAATAATTTCTGTCACGACGCTCAGCTCATCTGGTGATATCAGCGCCCGGCTCGTCCCGATATGCTGATGCTGATGGGACCCATGATGTGTGGATGTTGCGTCAAACAGCGCCGGTGGTATAGTGGCGTACAGCATTCCCGTCTGGTCAGCAGGAGCTGCGGGTTCGAGTCCCACCTATCGCTAGTGTTTCTATCACAACGATACATCGTTATGAAGGCTTACAACTTCGATACCAGCCAGTTGAGGCTTGAAGAAATTGAGTTGAACCATTTTAACGGATTGTTTTCATTTGTACTGGATCGAAAAGCCATCGACATACCTTATCTATGCGTAATGGGATTTCTTATCACTTTCGTCACATGAAAATGTAGACTACCGCTAATCTCCACCCGTTCAAAATATTCTAGTTGAAGGCAAGGTCGAGTCAAAAGAGCTAAAAAACAAAAAGGAAAACCGGGAAGCGAGAGGCGAAGGAGCACCAGTCCTCCGTCCAGTGCGCAGCAGAGGTCGAAAAGCTGGCTGGGCGATGAAAACGGATATTCCGGATATGGATATGGGGTGTGGAGCCGCGTCGACAGCCGTCGGACAACGGATAGACGGGCGGAAGACGAAGGAGATGGTGGAAGGGGTGACTCACGCCCAGCTCACACAGGCAGAGGGGCTCGTGCCAAAAAAGAAGCGCTTCTCTTCGACGGCCTTTGATTGATAGCAGCGTTCTAGTCATCGGTGTAGAGCAGGAATGACACCGAATACTGGCGGTGGCAGCGGCAAGACGAGACCGAGGACGTGCCCTGCTCCTGCCCGCGTTAAAACGCTCCTCGATTTCGCACACATCTCGACTTTCACAGCTTTGTCTCCTGGAGGACACGAGGGTGAGAGTGCTTCGGGGCTGGCAGGCCGGCTGGCATGCGTGTGCTTAAGGAAAGTGTAAAATAACGAGACGAACACCTGACCGGCCGACCAGCAGACGATGGCTTCTGCCGGCTGGGGCAGGCCGTCCGTCCGTTTTTCAGAGGCCCTATCGGGGCGGAGGAGATGGGCTTTTTCCCCGGTGGGTCTCCAGGCAGGCCCTCGCCCCGTCGCCGTCGCCGATTAGCCGGGCTGAGAAATCGCCCCCCCCCCCCCCAGACAAGGCCGAAGGAGAGATGACGCCTTCGAGCGCTGTGATAGATAACGTCCTCTCATCAATCACGACGCTCTTCATTCCAATACCCATGCTAATGATGCCATTCGAGGGCCGCACAAAAGATGAAGAAGAAGAAGAAGACGCTTCGGATGCGCCTGCTTACGGCTGAGCCTCTTCCGATGGTCATAGGGACCAGCCGCCACTTGGAACCTACAGATTTCGGCCTACTCGTCCGTAGAGTGTGAAGTATCCAGAACACTGAAGGAGGCGCAGTACCCACACCTATACCGGAATCGAAGGAAAAGGGTGTCGACCGAGCTGCTGGAGTCTGCCCGGAATAATTTCACTCCCAAAATTGCTATGCGTTGTTCTGGCCTGAGTTATGAGTTCATTCCAAATGGTGTCCAGACCCCTTGTCTAGCCTGCTTAGTGGAGGGGAAAGCAGAACAACCTCATTATGGCACTCAAAATTTAACTGGAAAGGCTTCTGTTAGCTGTTCCAATTTCTTCTCGTTGACTACATTCAAGAAGGGATAGCCTTATAAAAATTAAGGTTCCCATATTCGAACGAAGGTTAGGTCTAGTTTGTTCTCTGTTAGGGTTGCTTAAAGGCTCAATGTTGTTGTTGTGTTGTTGTTTGCTTCCGTTAACATGGAGATTCTACGTCCGCAAATAAATAAATGCATAAATAAATAAATAAATAAATAAAATACTTCTAATATAATAGTGTCGTACTCTTTTTAGGGCTTGGGATGTAAGTAAACACCGTCCATTTTCAATTCACCTCAGATTGTGCCGTAGAAAAGCCGTCGAACTGCGTAGAAGTACCACGTTACGGGTCTTCCAAAATGGATACTGAATGAAGGGTTACGGGAAGGAAGCAGAAAGTCCTGAGTTTGTGCCGAAAGTATCCATCCGAGGGGATTGAAGGTCCATGGTGCGAAGAAAGCGAATAGTTTCTGGCTGATTTGACTCCTTCCTAAGCAAAATTCATGCTTCTGAAATAAAATAAACGTTTGCCAAATCAAAACGTGCTCTTTACAGGTTAAACAATAGACTCTCCAAGATGGTTAGAAAATTTTTTGTTCAACGAAAATTTAGTATAACACTCCTAGAAATTTTTTAGGTCAACTGCCCGATTGGGTGTCATAATTTTATAAAAATTCCATTTTTAAGAGAGAAATAATAACCCAAGTTTTGTTTTAAAATGCTACAAGGCTGGAATCATTTACTGCATTAAACGACGACATCGCGCTATGCTCTCAAAAAGCTCGTCGCTACTTCTATTTGATTGATAGTGTAAATGCTGCCTACATAAAGCATCAAAGTGAAGACATTTGTATTCTTTACAGTTATTTTTATATCGTTATCGTTTACAGATGTGAAGCTCCATACAAGTACAAATTTTGCTATCGACTGAATAAAGATCGCGACGAGGGCATGGCGCAATCTCTTCTTTTGGAACAAACAATGACTGTTTCGTTGCTCTTTCAAACAACCTCCAACCCATTATTTTTCATTAAAAATGTGCATTTTATAAACTTTCCAACAGTGTGTTGTGTGTTCACATATTGGTTGGGTGAACTAAAACATCAAAGAAAGTCGTATAAAATTTTTCTTGAACAAAAAATTATTCTAACCTTTTTGGAGAATCTCCAGTTTAATGTGGAAGGGGTTTGTTTTGATTTCGAAGGTGTTCGGTTTGATTTCAAAAGTCCTAGGTTGATTGGAGGAGTGTCTAATGTGGAGTGAAAGGTGCTGAATTTGACGTGAAAGGTGTCTATTGTGTGGAAAGTGTCCAATTTAACGTGAAAATGGTATGTCTTCTCTCTAAAATGGCGAAAATGGTACATGTAACGGGCGAAGAGCGACGGTGTTCGTTTACGAATACCCTCGGGAACGACGGAAAATGCTCGATATTGCTTGCTTGATATTTAAGTGGCTGAGTAATGATTTATACATTCAGATAGCTCTTCTTAAGCTGATTTAACTGGTGAATAAACTACAGGAAAAGGATGGAGTCAAAAGAGTTATGGGAATGAAGGCCAAAAGATACGACAGCCGCGCTTTTCGAGGCCTCTTTCCAGTCTTTATAGTGGTTATTGCACCTCTATTGTAGTCGTTCACCTTTTAGAGGATGAATGACATCGTTGCGGAGAGTAGGTGTTCTCCAGAAATTAGGGCAGGTCCTGTAGCAAGTGCAGCTTCCAGCAAAACGGACGCCAGTGAAAAAATTTCCGAATCTTTCCCTAGAGGGGGGAGGGGTGGGAAGCACTTCACTATCGATAGAATTGAAAGGGCGGCTCTATTATATTTCACTAAGACTATACCCTCAGCACGACCTTTCTATGTAATTTCCTACCACCCTGTTTCTGTTTGCTTTGCTTCTCCAGCTATGCCCCTCTTCCTCCGATGAAAATGGGTCCGAATTTACTGGTGATTTGAGACTCTAGATACTACAGGGTGGTCCATATGAAGTGTTACGCGCTACAAAAAGTTCATTTTCGAACTTCTCTCTTTTTCTGTGGTTTGCTGCGGCGTCATTCGTTCTCTCCGCATCTTTTAGTCCACCTATGACCAGTCTTATTCTCCGTTTCTAGGTAAACATGGTTTCGCTTAGGGATCTTCAGCAGTAGTCGATACATTCAAACGCGGGTCGTCCGTTTCCACGACTTCAAAGATGCCCAAACTGCATCGGATTCAAGTACGCCGCGTCATCCAACGTTTCGAAGAGACTGGAGGGATCTAAAATCGTCCGAGAGGAAGACCACGACGAACTGCAAGGACTTCTGCCCTTCGAAAGGCCGTCAAAGACATGTTACACCGAAATCTTGCAAGAAACAGTAGGAAACTAGCTAAGGAGCACAACGTAATTCGTTCAACTATGCAACCACTGACAAGTGATGATCTGTGATTGTATTCCTACGAATCCGCCAAAGGACAGCCCCCCACTGAAGAACCGAAGGTTTAAAATTGGAGGAACGCAGAAAGATGAAGGCCCTTAGCCCCAGTTTATACTTGCGCCGCTGCGCGGCGCGGCACCATGGACGGAATAGATATCGACGGGGCGATGCAAAAAATCGATATCTATGACGACCGTGATGCCGCGCCGCGTGGCTGCGCAAGTATAAACTAGGGCTTACGGGCGGAGCGAGACTGAGTTCTCTTAACAGGCGAGAAGATATTTACCGTTGAACAACTCCAAAACGCGCAGAGTCAACGGAAGCTGCTGCCAAAAGGATTCGCAAGAGCCGTCAACGTCGGATGAGCTCATTTTCCACAGTCCTTTATCATGTGGGCTGAAATGTCGGGCCACGGCAAGACCAAGCTTGTTTTTATTCAAAAAGAAGTTAAGATCAAATCCGAAATCTACGAGAAGCAAATCCTGAAAAACGTGGTAATACCTTGGGCACAAGAAAATGTTAAAGACATGGATTGGACCTTCCAGCAAAATTGGGCACCAGCTCACGGGCCAAGAAGATCTTGGAATGGTGTGAGACCAATCTTCCAGATTTGTGGACGGAGGATGTATGGCCTTCAAACTCGCACGATCTCAACCCTATGGATTTCGCCATCTGATCTTGAAGCAAAAAGGCTGCTCTTTCAGACACAGTTCACTGGATTCGCTGAAAAGAGCTCTGGAGAAGGCATGGGACGAAATTTCACCGGAAATTATCGCGCGCATCCTCAAGAATTTCCAAAAGAGATTGCATGTCTGCATTGAAGCTAAAGGAACTCGTTCTGAATGTGATGTATGATATTTTATGCAGAATTTTCTTGCCTTTCCAATACTCGTACTCTTTTCTTATTTCAGTTGGTTTGTGCAAAGTTGTACATAGTTTTCCGCGTAACATTTCATGTGGACCACCTGTAGATGAATGCAGATTCCCCCAGAGCACAACACATCGAAATACGGAACATGATGCTTCAGAGAAATGATTCCTGGAGAAAATGCTTCATAAACAACGAGTGGAAAAAGAAGCACGGGAAGTCGTCTGCACGACGTACAATAGCCGTCGCAAGGCTCTCGCGTTCTAGAAGGCGCGTATGGCATGTGGCATCTGAAACCGGATTAACGACAGCTGGAACTGGCTGCTGACCGTGTGTCAGAATGTATCCCTGGTGCCCAGCTTCGAGGCTGCCCTTGGTGAACGGAAGGGTGGATGCGAATTCAGAAAGAATAGCGAATGAGTTTGGTCAGTCGAGAGGTGTCCAGTTTTCCGGACTTCTAATTCAAATGATCTTTTCAAACTTCAACGTTATACCGAGCATTACACCCGGTGGATTTGCACCAAAAAGTCTGATGAACGGATTTCTTTAGGAGAAATCCTCCTCCCTATTGGAAGCATGGGAAGAAACAGATCATCGGAAGACGTTTTGACGTGATGTTGGGCAAGGTGGGACTCCTCTTCTACAATTTTTTCGTTAAGGAAAACCTATGTGGGTAGTACATACATATGTTTGGGGTTGAGCAACTCGAAATAAGGTTTCATCGTTAATAACTGAACAATTTTATGCTCAAGACTACGGTATAGATCCGCTCGTTGCCAAATTAATGCAGAGTAGCTTCGGTTCTGTTTGGGAAACTGGCCTGGGCGTGTTACGAAGAACTACATCTGGAACAGCTGTGTCAAAATTGGCCACGGAGTTCCTGTTTTTTTTTGCTCAACGGAGTAGAGCACAGAACACATCTAAAAGGAATCATATTTCGCACACAAGCCCGCTTCCCTATAAGTTCCGAAATTTTACTCGGTTTCAGCACGGAAGGGAAGTCTTTCGCATGGTTTTAAATTTTGACCTCACATTTTTACACATTGACTCTCCTCTAGTTAAAACGTGTAGTTCTTGGATTTCAAAAATGTTTGTGATGAAGTCTTCGAGCACAAAAATAAGCAAAGAACCGATGAACGCTTCTCATAATCTTTGTACAATGAGGTCCAGGTAACCCAACCGCCTTTTCCACTTGCCGTTTTTCACATGGATTCAATTCTACACCTGAAAACTCGCTGTGTTTTTAACAATTTTAAATTTTAGAAATTTTCCCGTCCTAGACTTATTCACTATACTATTCCATCCATGCTAAACGAAGAACAAGGAGCAAAGGACGACGTTAATTAATCCCCTTCGGGATGCGCCACGCATTCTACTTTTACGGGGTATTGTAGGGCCAACCGATTAACCGAGAAGTGTTACATCCTTCTAACCGTTCAACGATTCCAGAGAAATGCAAGCCTTGATTAGCCTGGGCGGGAAACTCGAGCAGAGAACTTCATTGGGAGCGCAGATGACAGCCGACGCCTTTTCCGACTGCGCTATCAGGCGCCCAAGCGAAGAATAGAATTCGGATAAAAACGAAGAAATTCAGAAGGCCAAAATGATTAATGGGTTGCATTGTCAGGAAAATTGATCACGACTTAAAGAAACGAAATAATCGGGAACTGGACGGAAAGAAAAGAAAGAATAGAACAAAACGATAATCAAACCGTTATTTCCTTTTTTGCAATTAAAGTTACTGCTACACTCATATGGTTTTACTTTTTCATAGTTGAAGCAATCATTGGCTTTTGTTTTCCTTTTGAAAAGCGGTTGATTCTTTCAGTCACAGGTTTTGTTTCGGCTCCAAGCCGTCTGTTACTGGGGCGACGAAGTAGCTTCTTTCTTTGGTGCTTCCGTTTTCCATTAGTTTGATTTATTCGCCAAAAATAGCTGTTCCAGTGGAACACCGGTTTCCTTGCAGTTCGGTTACCGCTAACAAGAGAGAGGCATGACATCCACAAATTAACACGCACAGAAATCAAGCCATTAGTGCACGCTGGCTTTTCGGGTATATCCTAATCGGGGGGTGGGGGAGGGGACGCTCCACTCTGTCACATTGACAGCGGCGGAAAAATTGAGAATTAGCTATTTTGCAAAATCTAGACACTGAACAAGCCCGCCTAAGCCTGTCTCTATTTGCTTCGCTCTTCCAACGGTGCCCCCCCCCACCCCCCCCCCCCCCCGACTAGGACAAATCCGGTGTTACTGATGCCAACTCGTGATGGCTCGAACGAGAAAAGCACGGGCTGCTTCGCAGGGCAGCGAAACTGTACCCGGTGGTGACGAAGCCTACTGGCTGCCGAACGAAGGTGTTAATCGGATCGAGTGCTCTCCAGCAGCGCCGTCATTCGCGTGGCGATGTGTCCGGCGGGCAGCGCTCGTTTTCGTGCCGGCACTTAATGACGGGACGCCGTCGTCGAGCGGGGCTGGTGGTAATGAATGAATAGGAATCCCAACAAACACGCGCGTGGGTCGAGGCCGCTCCAGCAGCCGATTGAAATGGCCCCTCCCGTCCCGGCCGAGGAGGCTCGAACGTGCCTCAGAGAGTCGGCCTTCGTCCAAAAACGTCAGGGTGCGCAGAAAAATTTCCCATGCACTGCCATATATTCGCAAGGGAATACTGGAATATTCCGCGGTGGCTCTTTCGGATCAGATGCAGCTTCGAACGCTGATTCCAAATATGGTTCCATATCTGTAAAGGACATCCTGGAACGGAGTTATTGACTGTTTTCAATTTGTCTTGATTGCACTCTCCTAGAGTAGATCATAGACACCGCCATCGGCAGAGCAGTGGTGGCGCAGTCGGTAGGGAAGCGGTGTGCAGGGAGGTAGGCATTTGTGGTTCGAGTCTCCGGCAGCGTAGCTCTTTTGCACATTATAGAAAAGACCCGAAATGACAAATCGAAGCTCTCCACTGAAATCGGAACGAAAATTTCGCCAGGAAGGGGACCCTACTATTCATTAGCCCTATTTATCTTTTCGGACGCGTGTACCGCAGTCGGCTCTCACGTGCACCCGACCCCAGGTTCCTGGTTCGGTTTTCCCCACCAAAGCTTCCATCCCTACAGAGTCGGTGAATTTACACTAGACAGTGGTATCGCAGTCGGTGTTGAAATGGTGTGCTGGGAGGTAGGTGTTTGTGGTTCGAGTTTCCGGCAGTGCAGCTCTTTTGCACATTGTAGAAAAGACCCGACATGACAAATCGAAGCTCTCCACATAAAATCGGAACGAAACAGGAAGGAGATCCTATTTATTAGCACTATTTATCTCCACAAGAGCGTCTAGCGCAGTCGGAGGAGGTGCTGGCTGTCGCATGCACCCGATAGCAGGTGCCCGGTTCGGATTTCCCACCCAGCCCAACAAAGGTTTCCATCCCTACGGAGTCGGTGAATTGGTACCAGACTTGTATGGGAAGGATGAAGTGCTGACTCCACCGGCTGGCCGCCGAACGTCGTTTAATGGCCAAATACGCATTCAAGTCGCCTCCACGACATCCTATATAAGTATCTAGAATACGTGGACATACCAGAAGAGATTGAGTATCGCCGTCCTTTATCCTTTATTTATCTTTCAATGGTTCCTAGGTTGACAAAAAGCTGCTCAGATTTCGGCGAGGGAGGTTATTTGGAGTGCTGATCGCGAATGTTTATGGCTGGTTAGAGTCTAAAATTTAAAACTTTTTTGTATCCTAGGCGTGCGAATCCTGATAGAACTTTTTTACAACCCAACATTTTTCCGAAATGTGTTGCTGACCGAAGTCAAGAGTCGATGAACCTTCCCCGAAAGTCATTTCCTCAGCAGAAGATAATCAGATAATCACGCCATCGTTGCTTTATCAACGGAAGCATGACTTCTGCATCATCAACGCGCTGATGACGAAGGAGGCAAAAATTGTGAGAATATGATTAAAACGCTATCGAATGTTAATGCATCAAGGCCAGCAGAACAGGAAATGGATATCGTTTCTCGAAAAAGTGCTTCACAAACGTAATGAAAATGCATAATTGCAGAACGAGTTCCTGACGTGGATCGAAGCATTCTGAGAGTTTCGGTTGTAGAGAGCTTAGATCATAATACAGCTACAAATACAAATATTCATTCAGCTAAAATGACGTGAATTAATTTGGCAGAAATTCAAAAATTTAGGCTAAACTTGTCATTAAAAAATTATTTGTAGCAAAAATTTCTATTTCACTACGTAGAGGTTGATATTGATTCGCTTCTATTGAATCGCTTGAAGAAGAATTTTTAGTGGATCACTCACTTTCCACTGAAAAAAACAACATCCCACTATCGTGATTCAGACTGTCAAAGCGATTATAGTCCGTTGGCAAAATCGGCTTTACAACGAGGTATTTGGAGTAAAATCGCTACATTAAGAAAATTGGAGATTGAGGCAATCGGTGAATATTGCAGGCTGCTAAAAAGCCAGAAGAAATAAAGTTCAAGTGAGCTAAGCTCCCATCAAATGAAGCAACGAGGATACGCGTTGCTCATTACAATGGCGTTCGAAACCTCTCAGATGCTCACGATGTCCGACCGCGTCGTTATCAAATACCAGAATCAGATTCGCGAAGAAGGCACCGCCTTTCACTCACTAAAACATCGGAAATGCCCTCCGAAGACGTGCTCGAGAGCAAATGACACAGGACGGCTTTTTTGGCCTCTAAGAGCCGATCTGCAGCCCAACTGCGTGAACATGTCCCTCCTATTGAACTCAATTTGGCGAAGAAGGGAACGACTCCAAAAATGTCTTCAAAAGTTCTGATTAGTTCGTAGTTCGGCAAAAATTTGCTCCTTCAACAGTTTCTTGGATCTATCCTAGTCTATCCTAGGGGGTGCGTGTAGCGCAGTCGGAGGAGGCGCCACTGTCGCCTGCCCCCGATACCAGGCTCCTGGTTCGGATTTCCCGCCCAGGCCAACCAAGCCTTCCATCCCTCCGGGGTCTATGAATTGGTATCAGACTTGTCTGGGAAGGATAAAGCGCCGACTTGTTCATCGGCTGGCCACCGCAAGTCATTGTATGGCCAAATACGTATTCAAATCGCCTCCACGACATCCCGTAGAAGTAGAATGCGTGGCGCATCCCGAAAGGATTGAGTAACGCCGCCCTTTATCCTTTATTTATCCTTTATCCTAGTCCAGGGTTAAAATTATGTAACAAACTGACTTGACAGTCACAGAGCGGATTGAAGGGAACAGAATAGGGCCTAAGCTGACACATTTCGCAAAGAAAAAAAGAAGGAACTAACATACGGTTTCATCGCGGTTGTTAGGAGACAACGTTATGTGCCCCCTCACTATGATGGATCCGGGTTATAACATGTCAGGATGCGGTCAGCTGTGTTTGAATGCGCTTTGCCCGCCGAGGCGTCATTAGAACCGCGGTTATTTGTTTGTTTTTTGCTGGTTTGTTAGTTTCGTTTTTTTTTGGTTTCTAGGTCCTCTTCTGCTCTCTTCAATCCACTCTGTGAGTGTCAAGTTAATTTGTTACATAATTTTTAGTTCTATGCGCCCCGGACTAGGATAGTTCCGTTTTTTTATGTAGCAACATCATCTACGGGCGCGGAGTAGCGCAGTCGGAGAAGATGCCGGCGGTCACGTGCACTCGGTTCCAGGCTCCTAGTTCGGATTTCTGGCCCAGGTCTCCCAAGCATTCTATCCCTTCGGGGTCTGTGACATGGAACCAGACTTGTCTGGGAAGGATAAAACACTGACTTGTCCATCGGCTGGACACTACATGTCGTTGTATATGGCAGCTGACGTTCGAATGGCCTGCAAGACGTCTTGTAGGAGTAAAATGCGTGGCGCATCCCACACCTATCAAATCTGCAGAGGAGTGGCGCATATAATATTTTTCCATTAGAGTGAAAAGGTGCTGTTTTGACCGAGTAACGTTTTTTTAATGTAAGGATAAGGATAAAGGAAGATGATAAAGGGCAGCGTTACTCAGTTTCTCTTGGGATGGGCCACGCATTCTATTTCTACGGCATGTCGTGGAGGCGATTTCAATGCGTATTTGACCATACAGTGACTTGCGGTGGCCAGCCAATGAACAGATCAGTTCCTTATCCTTCTCTATCCTGGTACCAATTCACCGATCCCGGATGGATAGAAGGCTTGGTTGGCCTGAGCAGGAAATCCGAACCAGGAACCTGGTATCGGATGCACGCAACAGCCGGCACCTCCTCCGACTGCGCTACATGCGTCATTGTTGAATAAAAGCCTCGAAAAATGACAGAGTTTTTCTTACAATCCGATAAATCATATGCATAAAGTGTGTTGATTGCAATTTTATTTATTTATTTATTTATTTATTTATTCAATACGCTACATAAGGTAGACATCAGAGAGGACATAAGCACTCAACAGAACCAACTAATAACATAGAAGTCGATACCTAGCTTTGCGTCGAAAAGTAGAAAAACAGGGAGGGATTAAATCTACTGCAGTGTTCGGAGACAGAAATAAAGTGCCTGCTCTAGAAGTGAATGAGCTGGACCACAGGCTTGATTTTGGAGTGTTATAGGTGAATGTCACGGAGCTACCTCTAGTTGTTGAGAATGCAACACGACAAAATTTTGAGCTATCCGGTACAGAACAGAACAGACATCCTTGGCTTTTCGGCGAGATTCCAGAGAATGCAATACGAGGTCTTGGTTTCTTTGAAACGGCTGACGGAAGCTCATGTAACTGAACCCATTCAGTCTTAAGTACAGCTTCCTAGTGAAATTTCTTTGCGCTTATTTAGTAAGTGGAATGGATTTGAAAGGAAGGGCGAAACTTCTCTTCCCTCTGTTCACTCGCATAGCTAACAGTGAACTGTTCCGCTCCAACAGTACAGATTGTGCCTCCGAAGGCAGCGGTTCCATCGGAACGATTTCGAAAGAGGCACCCTGTCTGCTGCTAACAGAAATGAGCATCGAAAAGTGTAATGGGATTCAATCATTAGATATTCTGCTAAACTGAATGAAATGGGATGAAGTCACGAAAACTTGGTGAGGGAGCATGACCGTTTCGAATTTGGAGCGAAGAAGTATTCAATCGTCGCAGAAATACGGCAAAAGAATTCGATATGCTCTGTAGTCCACGAGGTCATGAAAAATCGGCGATGGACGAAGAAAGTAGAAGGGAAATATTCAACGGAGGTGACTGAATTCCACGGGCTGTCTCAAGAATGCCTGGCCACCCACCAGCAGTTGGTCGGGGTTGTCCGTGGAAAGCCTGTACGGGTGATCTGACGGTCTTCGTGCCCCTCGAATGGAGAAATTGCTGGTGCACGCTGTGATGAAGCGACTGGTGAAGCAGGTGATGTGCTCTCCTGTCTGATTGAGGTGATTCGTGGATGAATTCACAGTGAAGACCAGCACATGATGGCCTGTGATGAGTGAAGCGAAGCGCTCGTCGTGCGAGACGAGCAATTTGAACGCCTGCCCAATGCGCACGCCTACATTGAATGAGTCACATCCGAAGTCACGACGGTCAATCGAGACAACGAGTACAATTGTCGCGTTGACCAGTTAGGACAGAAGAATGCGAAGTTGGAGCAGTAGACGAAGAGTCACACTCAGTGATTCACTGCCGGATGGGAGCTACCACTTCTGGTCTGAGAAAGCCGACAATTTGTTGTAGTTGTGTTTTTGAGAAATTTTTACTGAATGGATGAACGAACGAATAAATTCGATGTCGAAAATTTCGAGCGGTTGTATAAACGGATTTATTCGTGTGTCAGTTTTTTTCGAATCATCGAAAATAGAATAATCCCTATTTTCGGTTTATTCGAATATTCGAATAATTTGTTCGAATCAGATTTTGTATTTGAGCATTTGATGCTTATTCGATATTCAAACAAAATTATTGGATTTTCGAGTAAAGTTGAAATATTCGAATTCTAATAATATTCGAATATGACTCCCTCTCGATGTTAAAATTCGTACAAATAGACGAAAATCTAGAAATATCGAATATTCGACTATTCGAACAATGTGTTCGAAACCGATTCTGTACTTGAAGTTTTGACATTTCTTGATATTCGAAAAGAATTATTCGATTTTCGAATAAAATTGAAATATTCGATTTCGAATAATATTCGAATGTGACTCCCTCTCGACATTCGAATTCGAACGAATACGTATTCGGCCGAACAAATATTCGGAAATCTAGAAATATCGAATACTGGACAATTCGAACAATTATTCGAATGTATTCGCTCGAGCACAACTATGCAATTTATGTGCACGAGCGAACCTCGAGCAGAGGTCGGCGGAGGTCTGACAAGGGCAAAAAGTCAGTCGAGACTGGAAAGGCAAACACTTGAGGCGACATTGTCGTGAACTTCGCAACGGTTTTCTGTGGCTCGCATGACACCGGTGTTGATTCAGCGGCTTATCAGACGCGAAGCGCGGCTTCACTTCATGTTTCACGGTCCCGAGGTGAAAACAAAAAGCTCCGCTCGACATTTGCCCACTGACATCGGCGCAGCCATCTCGACACGCGCCTTGAATTCTGCAAGGCGTTCCGCGGTAAGGTTAGGACGCGTGTCCAGACCCAGAGAAAAGCTTCCTTACCCCATAAGATCGTTGAATTTGACCAAATTTGTCTGGCCAGAATAAGCTCGGACTGGCCCATTGACTGGCGACCGCAAGCCAATTGAGTAGGCCAAGTGCGCAATCAAATTGCCGCAGGACATCCGCTAGATAAGTAGATGCATGGCGCATCCCACGAAGCGACGGAATAACCCCGATCTCTATTCTGTATCCCACAAAAATACTTTTGGAAACTTGGAGGATATCCTACTGAGCAATGGAGCACATACTTGGAGTGTTATAAGTAAAATTTAAATTTAATATATTATCGGTATTATGTTGACTGATTTATGGGTCACTTGTATTAGGTCGTTGCATATGAAGTGGCCGATTTTTACTGAAAATTTTGACAGACCATAACTTCGCTTGAAAGCAGTTTTATTAATCGAAATAAGCACCATTACAATTAATACACTTTTCCCAACGTAGGCATTCCATCTTTGTAAAAATCAGAACTTCGAGGATTATTCAAACATAAGAGGTCATTTTTGACATAGTTCTGGTTGCTGAATTTTCTATCCTTCACATGGTGATCTAAATACTTGAAAAAATGATAATTGGTAGGGGACAGATCTGATAAATGGCATGGCTGGATGTGGCAGAGTTCCGTTCTAAATAATTTAAGTAAAATTGCTTGCGCTATGTTCGTTCGAAGGAGCATTCGAAGATATTCGGGGACGTTCCAAGACAAGCATTCTTCATCTGGTGAACATGGAAGAAATTTGAAGTTTCTGGTAAAGTTGAACCAACGGAAATTCGCAAAATTTTGGAAGTTTTCCGCCATTTCAGGGGCTCGCTTAGGTGGAGCAGTAAATAGATACATGTGAATTAGTACATGTGAATATAGTGAATTCTGCTTCCGAATACCGAAGCCTCTGCTTTTGAACAGTTTATGAAATCCCAAAAAATGGAGTTTTTTCTATGACACGATGGTGTTTTTGAGCTTCTTGCAAAGATTGGTGTCGATTTTAAGAAATAGATGAAAAAGCGTTTCGTTGTGTATTTTCCAAAGGCCTTCTCGCCTTTTCTAGAGACTGGATGTGAAAGCGTCGAGAAGACGGATTAAAGCTACTGTGTGTAGCAGTTCTGGCGAGCAGCCCGAAACAATCACGCGTCATCGGAAGCCATCGAACAGAGAGTTATGGAGTTCCGTTCTCTCCCCTTTCGTTTCCCTATGAAAAGGAGTGCAAAAATGAAGATGAAATTCAAGCGATGAAAAAGAGGCAAACACGGAGACTACGATAAATTTGAACGAAGAGTGGGACGGCGGGGTTAACGTGGAAATGGAGCTCGTCACACGAACCGAGGAACGCCTGTGCGTGAACCCATTCAGTGAATATCCTCATTATTGAAATGGAATTAAACAGGAGCAGTGGAACGACCACGGATCGATTTGGAACAGCGCAGTCTTAGTGTTCTGCTGTTTCTTATTTATTTATTTATTTATTTATTTATTTATTTATAACTTCATTATTTATTTATAACTTCATGTTCGCTTATATGCCTTTTTCACGCTAAATTTAACGCCTCTCAAACCAAATTGGATACCTTTCAAAGTAGAATGTAAACTTCTGAAACCAATGCGAGCCTCACAACGACGTTTTCAAGATTGAGGCAGATTCTCTCAAAAAGATCAAAATAGATTTTTGTTCAAGGAAAACATATGAATTTATTTGGAATTTTTTTAATTCTCTCACCTTAAATGTTGAGACCTGTTTAAAACATTATACCAATCTCGTTTTTCTCGCAAGAGAAGTGGTTCTAGGTTTGCTTTAAAGTGAAGAAAATCAGCAATTTTTGTGTATAGTAAAGGAAGAGATAGCGCCATGCACTCTTACAGAACGTCACGATTTTCATTTGATTGATAGTGTGTGTAAATGCTGCTTGCTTGAATGTGAGAAGTGAAGATATGCCAGGTTTTTACAACGGTTTTGTTGTACTGTTGACTAGTGTGTAACACTACGCAAACAGAATCTTCAATATCAGTCTATTACTATAATAAAAACCACGTCGTACTGGACGAGTGCACAGAGTGATCTCTCATTTTAATGCGCACGAAAATGGCTACTTTCTTGCACTTTAAAAGAGGCATAGGTTTATTATTTTTCGTGAAAAATGGCTGAGTTTATAAAGTTTCAAATACTGAGTCTACCTTTTCGATGCAAATGAATTATGCATTTTGTAGAAAAGCAATAGAAGACCTAAGAGAAACACTGATTTTTACAATTCAAATCAGTTTCTCTAAGCCTCAAGTGGCTGGTATCGAGGTTGTAAGCTGCCACAACGATGTTATGCTGATATCAGCGGCGAGCTCATCCCGGAAACGGGTGAGCGCCGATCGGTCCCACATGTTGCGTTCGATCAAACGGCGCTGGTGGTGTAGAGGCGTAGAGCATTCCCGCCCGGTCAGAGGGGAGGTGCGGGTTCGAGTCTCGTCTGGCGCTAGAAGTTTTGATCGCAACAAAACATCGTTGTGACTGATTTTTACATCGATAAAAAGTTTGCGCTTTGATTAGGAGGTCATTCATTTGGATTTGAAAGATGTTCTGTTCTGTTTGCCGTCGTTGCCAAAATGTCACTTCGTTGGAAGCTGCACTTACTCTGTCAATCGAACGAAAATAGCGGCGAGCCAGACGACGGCATGACGCGACCTCCTATTTTAATACACTCAAAAACTGCTGCCTTTTAAACGTTGAAAGCAAGCCTAAAGCATTATTTCTCCCATTTTTTAAAATAAAATTTCAAAGACTCTATTCACTTCTATAGGCAAGTAAATAACTAATTTTAAAAGAAAGTTACGCTAAATATTCCTTGGACAGAGAATTATCTTAATCCCTTCGGTCTTTACTTTTATCTTGAAAACAGTTTCTTTGATTTGAGAGAGGCTCAACTTGATCTCAGAAGTGTATGGCTCGCTTTGAGCAGTGCCCTACTTGAACAGATAATAGGATAAAACAGAAACGCAGCACCGATCATAAAAATCTGTCACGAAACATTGGAATGCTGCACCGTGCCGGATTCATTTTGGTCATTCTTTGCGCAGTGACGTGAGTCAAGGAACGATAACAACAGAACGAAAATCAAATACATCACGAAGAGGTTGAAAAAACCAAAGGACAGCCTCCGGAGTGGCGGTGAGCTTTTGCGATGCAATTGTTACAGGATGTAGGGTCCCGGGCTCCAGGACTTAACTCCAACGCGACGTCGCGCGCTAGCCGCGTGTGACGTCGCGGCGCTGAAACGCGGACGTGCGCTCGGTGACGCATGGTTAGCCGCGGAGCACGAAATGTTCTCAGTGTTTAAGCTCCCGGACCACATTTCTAGCAAGGAACTTAAGATCCCACAGAATGTGGTAGGTAACAGTCTGCAGTAGGACAATTGATACGAGAATGGGTGATAGTGACCTATTTCCGTAATATAACCATAATCACAAATAAAAATTGACCGAAGAAGTTGTAGATGGCAAATTCTGACGCTAGAAGCCATCCACATGACCAGGGTTCCTGTATAAACTGTCGCTGATCGTCCTATTGAAACCACATTCATATACCATCTCCAAGGAACATTGAAATAAGGCAAAGGCGTGCCGCATTTCCCTGTAGGAAGCATTTCTAGCCGTCGGAAGCATCGAACCGGGATAACTCGTCCAATTTCGTCGCCCACCGTGCGCGACTCCAGGGGGTTCGCGCGGCGTTGGAGTTATGTCTACCCCCGAGGGTCGCGTGTAGGAAGTCCAAAACCAGGTTACCTTCTTCGGGATGCTCTTCTGTGGTCGAAAAAAACCGTGTGGGCGCGTGAGCGCGAAGTTCGTCACGTTCTGCTGCCTGCCACCCAGCCCGATGTGGTCGGTTGGCGTAGTGGTAGCGGGGTCGCCTCTCGGGGGCACCAAAGGTTTGTTGGTTCGGTGCCCAGTATCGCCAATGTTTTTGCACACATCGGATCGTTATTATTATGGGCTTGCATGATCACATGAATCAATTTGTACACAATTAATGCTTTTAGCGGATCTATCCTAGTCCGGGGGGGGCACATAACTAAAAAATAGGTAACAAAATAAATTGAAACTTACCGAGCGGCTCCTAGAGGACGAAATGGAACCTAAAACGGACTAAAGAGTGAACGAACAAACATAAAAATAAAAAATCGCCCCGGCTTATAACCGTCTCGGCGGGCAAAGAGTGGCGGAATGGAGGCATGCCGCGTGCTGACCGCCGGCTGACATGTTATAACCAGGGTCTACCATGGTGAGGAGGGCGCATGAAGCCGCGTGCTGACCGCCGCCTGACATGTTATAACCAGGATCTAACATGGTAAGGAAGGCACACAACTTTGCCTGCTTACAACCGCAACAAATGTGTTTTTTCGTTTTTTTTTCTTTGCGACTTTTCCTGTTTAGGTTTAGATGTTGTTCTGTAGGATCCGCTCGGTAAGTCTCAAATGGGTTCGTTACATATTATACTTTTTATTTATGTGGTCCCCCGGACTAGGATAGATCCCTTTTAGCATTTAAACCTAGCCTTTTTGGGCTTTCGTTTGAGTTACCTCTCAAGTTACCTCTCATTTGCACTGTATCATATCAGCAATGATGCCGTAAATGCACACAAACACATAAACTTCACGGGATAAGCATGAATTTGGTTTGACACCGGTAAAAAACTTAACACTAACAATAAAATGTTGATGATCACCCGGCCCTTCTCTACGCATACCGATTATGCCTTCAACGAAGAAGAAGTAGCGATACCTTGTCAGGGAGAGGAAGATTGTTCGTCCCTCTCGTTTGCAAGATGCTACTGCTGTGACAACCATTATGAATTAAATGTTTCATAGTTCTATATCATAACTGTTGATTATCATTGTCAGCAATAAACACAGTTACTTCATGTGAACAAGAAATTTTTTATGTTAGCGATCCAATACAATGATACAGTGCAAATACGAGCCATTGAGAGGTAACTCAAATGAAAGCAGAAAAAGGCCAGGTTTAAACACTAAAAGCATTAATCGTGTACAAATTGACTCATGTGATCACGCAAGCCCATAATAATAACGATCCTATGTGTGCAAAACATTGACCACACCGGGGACCGAACCATCAAACCTGCTCGGTGCACTCGAGAGGCGACCCTGTCACCACTACGCCAACGGGCCACATCCCGTTGGGTG
The DNA here is from genome assembly GCA_947359475.1 of Heligmosomoides polygyrus bakeri. NCBI lineage: Eukaryota > Metazoa > Nematoda > Chromadorea > Rhabditida > Heligmosomidae > Heligmosomoides > Heligmosomoides polygyrus. The sequence goes on along the minus strand of OX375870.1, from coordinate 934,270 downwards.
GCAGCAGGGCGTTATGAGCTGCGCGCTCAAGCGTCCAGACGTTTTTTTTTCGACCACAGAGGAGCATTCCGAAAAAAGTAACTATGGTTTTGGACCTCCCACAGGGACCCTACATCGTGTAAAAATTGCATCGCAAAAGCTCACCACCACTCCGGAGGCTCTCCTTGTAAGGTTAACCTTTGATCTTCAACTTGCTGCGGCAAGATTCATGACACCTTTCTCGGGTATGAGTCTGCGATAGTCTTAAATTTCGTATTGAAAATCCCTCAATATTTAGGACTAAAGCTTTGAAAAGGCGCGTGTAGCGCAGTCGGAGGAGGCGCCGACGGTCGCGTACACCCGATACCAGGTTCCTGGTACGGATATTCCGCCCAGGCCAACCAAGCCTTCCATTCCTCCGGGGTCGGTGAATTGGTACCAGACTGGTCTGGGAAGGATAAAGCGCTGAGCTGTTCATCGGCTGGCCACCGCAAGTAATTGTATGGCCAAAAACGGATTCATATCGTCTCCACGACATCCCGTAGAAGTAGAATGCGCTGGCGCATCCCAAAAGGAATTGAGTGACGCCGTCCTTTATCCTTTATCCTTTATCCTTTAAGGCCTTTGTCATACATCGCTCACCCCGAGCGACGCCTAATGATATGCTCCCATATCGATCGCGCGGCGCGATGGAATCGATATGGGTGCATATGGCCTATGTCATACCATCGCTCACCCGGGGCGAAGCCAAATGATAGGCCTATGTCATACCATCGCTCTTCGCTAGCGAAGGCGATGGACAACTAACACAATTGGGGAAGGGAACGTATCAAACGTGGTGGAGGGGCAGACGCATGTAGCAGTTGTCCGACCCACCGCTAGCGAGGCCTCGCTAGCGGGGTGTCATACCATCGAGCGATACGGCATCGCTACCGATGCGACCGCGTCGCTGAGCTGAGCAGAGCGTCGGCCAGCATCGGTAGCGATGCTACCTCATCAATCTCCCCCGTTTTCATAATTTTTTAATTTCCTCGCGGCGCAAATAGGGTCCGGGGTGGGGTCACCACGTAGCACAGTCCTATTTGCCTTTTGAAACCGGAATTTATTTGCAGCAATGGTGTGTTCTAGCACCCGACGCAGCTGCACACAACGCCATTAACTGCGCGCCTATTCGCTAGCTTCACGCTAGCGAATAGACTTCGCTTATCGCTCTGCTCATCGCCTTCGCTCGGGGTGAGCGAAGGTATGACATAGGCCATAGGCTCCCATATCGACTCATCGCTTCGCGCGATCGATATGGGAGCTTATCATTAGGCTTCGCTCGAGGTGAGCGATGGTGTGACATAGGCCTAAAGCTTTGAAAAACACTCAAAGAGAGCAGATTATCAATTTAAAGCACAACGTTTTTGCGTTCTTTTGTTCAAAGCGCACGGTTTGCGCAATAAATTAAATGAAATTAAGTTCAAAGTTATCTGTGACGTCATTTCACCTCTAAAACGATATGTTGGACGGCGCTAGGGAGACAACACACGCTCTCTATGAGCACCTGCTTATACGAAGGAAATCTTGAAGCTGGATTTTAGCGCAGCTGAACGATAGTGTACACGATGACGTTTCGCAACTACATGATCCGCTGCCGTTCTGCCAATCCGAATTCCTCGCCGTACACCGAGGACTACTCGACGAGTGATTCAGACGCTGTTCGGAATGACGCGACTGCGTGGCAAGTTAGCAGAAGTGGCTGTAAGTAGCTGCCGAAGACGCACGGATGAGTCACCGAGCTACCGACGCCATCTGGAGAGAATCTGCGGAGCGGCGCCGGCGGTGGAGCAGCGTTCATCCATCGTGGGGTGGGGGTGGCGACGGCAGCACAATGGCGGCGGCGAGCCTTTTCCGTTGTCGCATCGGTGCTTCTGTTTGCCGTAGTCCCCACACCGTTTCCCCTCCGTCGTCACCTTCCGTTCGTTCACGCAACGTGTCCGACAAGTAGCTGCCCATCTCCAGTGGTGGAGACCGAGCAGTGAAGCCCAGACTGCCGGCGGTGTGCAGCCAGCAAATGTCCCTGTCTGGAGCTTTCTTAAGAGCTAGCAACTCTGGGGATACAGCAGCTTTAATACCACTTGATTACACTACTGACGAAAATTAGGGTTATCCAGGCGAAAACCCCTAACCACTACTGCTGAAAGAAAATTGCAGGTCGATAAGAAATTCGTCCAACTTGAGAATCACTCTCATGGAATACAGCTCATGGAAATTCAAATATTTGCCGTAAAAACTTGATACTGTGTAACAATTGAATACTCCTTTACACTATTGAAAGTGTTGAACGCACGTAGCTATAAACCTTGACTTCTCTTCTTCAAACGGAAGAAATTTTTGAAACGTATAAAATGTATGTGTATGCAATTAAAAATGTATTTGAAATGTATAAAATTACATAACATAATAGCGTTTGAATTATGAATGCAAAAAATAAAATATTTTCGAGAATAATTAACAATAATAGCCCATGTTACGCTAGAGGGACCAGAGTGCGTATGGACAGTGCGGCGTATACCAGCCGTGCACTCGATCACTCTATTTCTGACATACAGCGTGGCGGGGTGGATGGGAATTGTGTACTGAGCGTTCGAATTCAGAAGACCTGCTTCGAAACCCGTGCAATGCAGGTTCACCAATATGTTAGCCAACAGATATGCTTGACAGCCAGTAATTAATACTGTTCGGCTGACAATCATCGATCGATTTTGTGGATTTTTTGCCAGTAATTAACCAGATGAGGTGAGTATCTCGTTAATATGTATGTTGGCCGGTGGGCAAGCTTAACAGCGGGCAAGTGAACAATATCGATGGGTTGCCCATTATCGATTGATTTTATTGATAGACATGTCATGTGAATGTCTAACATAAATTCGTGTTCTTGATATTGGTCAGTGGATCCCTCATTATTGTTTGAGTTTTTTTTATACTCGGAAGAAGAATGCACTATTCGAGTTGTCGAATCAACAGTCAGATTATTTTCACTTCAATGGCTATTAATCCCGAAAAATGCTCGATTCAGTAGCATGCATATAGGGATTATTTTTATTTTTGGATATTTATATATTATTTATTTATTTCTTCATTTATTAATGAGTTTATTGTGGAAAACAAAAGATCGAAAGATGTGCGAAATAGGCAAAAAAAAGAAAAAGAAAAATGGAGAACATGGGTTATCTGAGTCTGTTACGGTGGTTAGTGTCCCACATGCTTACGGTGTAATTCGTTAATTCAATTATTCTAACACTCGATCGTCACATGCAGGAAAAGACAGACTTTAAGGACCCCATTTTGAATAGACTTTAAGGATTAGTGGAACAACATGTGAAGGGAAAATTAATGGCGATCGGAAAGTTTTTGGTGACTTTGAGGTGCGTTACGATGCGCTGGTGTCACCGGTGTGATACGAACGGACAACACAGCACTTTTTACTGGAATGGTGGATGAATTGTCGTGGGTTGCGCAGACTACAGCGGTCACGATGAAGCCGAAGCGTAACGGAAGACGTTGACGTCGTTCGTCGGAGCGCTGCGGCTCCGCGCGGTCCGTTTGAACTATGCAAATTCCACGAGAGCGGAGCCGCATTCACATGCAGAAGCAGCTAATCAAGCGCACTCGGGCGGTTGTCGCCGCTCGAGACCGCTCCGGGCCTTTCTTCTCGTGCTGCTCGCCTTTCAGACCTCGCGCACAGCTCGCAGAAGCACCGCGCTCATCGGCGAACGCCTCACTGCATGCGTCGGCTTCGGTTGGAAGCTACGGAAAATCGAGGATATAGGTCGAGGATCTTCGAGCATCTCGTGGGATGCGTCATGCATCCGACTTCTACAATTTGAAGGCGCATTCCGCCTATGGACAATCGGAGGAGGCGCCAGCTGCGACGAGCACCTGATTTCGGGTGCCTGGTTCGGATTTCCTGCCCAGACCAACCAAATTTTCCATCCCTTCGCAGTCGTCGAATTTGTACCAGACTCGTCGGGTAAGGACCAATCTGCCCGGCACCACAAACTATTGCATAGGCGAAGTAGGCGTTTAAATTGCCCTCATGACATCCCATAGAAGTAGAATACGTGGCGCATTCCAAATGGAATTGATCACTGCGATCTCTATCGTTTTTATTTCATTGTCCGCACTATGCAATGAATGGGCTACGATCGCCAAGTTCTTCTCATGCAAGTTTGTAGCTATTCATCGACCAAGTGAAGAGATTCTTTGACCTGGGCGTATCGAGTTTCTTGAAGATTGATCCGAAATGCATGCGGGATTCGGCATCGCCTTCGGCTGCGCCTACAGCTGCGGGCGTAAACGTGGGAAAAATCTACAGATTCTTAGGTAACGGATAGCACGTGTTAGGCCCCGTTTATGTTCCACTTTCCCGCGATTCATATCATAATAAAAATTACCAGTATTGATTCGAACGCGCGGCCTAATCGATATTGGTATTTATCATTATGACGCGGCGCGCGAGGAATGGAGCGTATAAATGAAGCCTCAGACATGAAAAGAAAAGTAACAGCAAGAAAAGTCGAGGAAGTTAAGAGCAAGGAATAGAATGCGAGAAAATCTATGAACGAGAAAGGCGAAAGTGAATATATCCTCCTTGAAAAACATCGGCAGTGGTGAATCTCTTTGTGGGATGCGTTACGCACTCCTCTTCTATGTGATAGGCTATTTGAATGCATGTTTGGCCTATAGAGCGCTTGCAGTGTGCAGCCTATGGACAAATCAGTATTTAGTCCTCTCGAGTAGGTCTGGTATCAATTCACCGACGCCAGAAGGTTGGAAGGCTTGGTTGGCCTGGACGAGAAATTCGAACCAAGAATTTGGCATCGGGTGCACGTGGCAGCCGACTGCTCCTCCCGCTGCGCCACCATGCACCATACGAGGAATGTACAGAGGAGATAACTGTGAAAAAGGGGAGTACAAAGTCGAGAGAGGATTCGTTCCGCCACTGACTTCAGAAGACGTCGTCCTGTCAGCGTGAAATTTTACGATGGTTCAGAAATACCACTTGCAGCCAAGCTGCAAAATTCGCTATTTCTCAAACTGCATAGTTCGCGCCGTTGTTCGTGTGACCGCAAGAATATGCTTCGTATATGAGCAGCGCGATGAAGTCAGCTATGCAAACACATGCGACATGAATCGGCAGGAATCACATGGGGCGGCGACTGGGAGAACGGCTACGTGGTCATATGTTGCATCTGAATCACCGTGCAAACATCTGGCATCACATGGGTGACTTTCAGCGTCCAACTCGTAGCCCTTAAGCGAGGTGCAGGGAAGTTATGGTGCTGGAGTTCGAAGACAGTGTGGTGTTTGGTGGCGTACACCATGGACTCCTGCCTCTGAGGCAAGACAAGACAGGGTCTTTTCGAGATCAACCTATGTTGCGCTGCTTAGTGCACGCAACACGCCTTCAATCTCTTCAATAGTGTTTTCTTCAGAAACCCCTTTATTTTCTTCAAAAAGTGAAAACCTGAAAGTTGCAAGTTATTCTTAACGAATTGTTACCGATTAGCAACAACATGCACTCTCAGAAGCGCTTGACACTGACGGTAGGATTTCGAGTACATTTGGCGGGCGAAAGTTATCAGTATCGATCGTATGTGCCGCCAAATCGATACGGGTGGATTTCATAACCCCTCGCCGCCCGGCTTCTGAAGTACAAGTCCCATCTTTCATGCAAGCATAGAAGTCGCTGCTCAGAAATCAAAGCTCTCTTTATTGAAATGAAAGACGAGCGAACAGTCGCACTAAAGAGAAAACGCTAACAACGTATGTATGATACCCGAACAAGGACGTTGAGGAGGTGATGAGGTTCACATTTCAAACGAGATCGACAACGAGTCGGTGGCGGACACGTCCAAAGACTTCCGAGCCACGATAGCAACCCCGTCGTGCGCCACAGCGGCGTTTCCAGCGTCTTCTGAAGTAAAGATATTTAAGACCATTGTTTGCGTGTTTTTTCTGTATTATTCATACATTCAGACCCAAGCTGGCGAATACAAAAGGCAGACAGCCAGGTGATCAAGTAGGAAGCTATCAAGAAACTTCCAGAAGATACCATCAACAAGCCTTTTTCTATTTTTCTATTGTATTGCTTTAACGATTTTAGTAGGGCGCGTTTCTTTGAAAATTCTAGGAGTTCAGTACCAGCTCAATGAGAACTTATGTTCCATAACCTTGATTTTTTCTTCATTTTGACACTATGCTGTTTTTTACCTTATTAGGATACATGTCGCGAAGGTGAGCAGCATTAGTAGGTGGGTGCGCGCCAGCCAATAATGAACAAGCAGAGCATAGGCCGAACACACGCCAGCCGATCAGCGTGTCGACTGTACACTATACTTATGCTCTCGCAAAATTTCGAGTATCCGAATGTTTTCGAATACCGAAAACTTTCGAGCATTCGAAATCGAATACGTTCGAAAAACGCGATTTTTCGAATATGCGATTTCGAATATTCAAATTCGAATGAAAATCATCCAAATACCTATTCGAATGGATCATTCGAGCATAAGTATACTGTACACTATACTTGTGCTCGAATAATCGAATTCGAATAATTATTCGAATAATTTATTCGAATTCGATTTTCGATTATTTGATTATTCGAGTTTCGCAAATTCGAATAATTATTCGAATTCGATTATTCGAGTTTCGCAATTTCGAATAATTATTCGAATTCGATTATTCGAGTTTCGCAAATTCGAATAATTATTCGAATTCGATTATTCGAGGTTCGAAAATTCGAATAATTATTCGAATTCGATTATTCGAGGGTCAAAAATTCGAATAATTATTCGAATTCGATTATTCGGGGTTCGAAAATTCGAATAATATTCGAA
>OX375870.1:749931-927207 GCA_947359475.1 Heligmosomoides polygyrus bakeri | reverse complement strand
ATTCGATTATTCGTTCATTCGAAAAATTTTGGAAAAGCACAAGTATACTGTACACTCCCTGCCTGAATGGCACGCCCATTCATTGCGGTCTGATTCGATGGTGCGTTCTCACCTCCCAATGCTGCCTGTTTTCGCGACTTATACCGAACCTATATTACAATCCAAATGTTTTGATATAAAAACGACAGGGGAATGGTGTTCAGCAGTTTATGGGGTACTTTCCGGGAAGATGGCCAGTGCAGCCATGGGGCCATAGTTATCGATCGGCCAACCAAAAAGGAGCGGCTGAGATCCGTGATCTAACTCCGATAAGGCGGAAGAGAGCACGTTGCAAGGCAGGTGTAGGACTCCGGGGTTGATCGCCGTCAAGGAGTGTGCCTAACTCACACCTCCGAAGGCGCTGGCCATCTTCCCGAGAAGTACCTTTCATCTATTTTGTTTTGCAAAGGGGTTTTAGTATGGGGATCAACCATCTTTTAAGACCACCGCTAAAGTGATTCGTGTTCTAAGAACTCTGAAACTGCCTTGTCACCTTTACAGTCACTCAGAAGCATCATGTCGTGCCGTCTCCTTCTACACTATCACCTAGGAAATCTTTTGTTCTTCATTTTTTACGGCGCTTTGCATTTAGTGGAAGTCCTTCGTCACTCAATCATGGATAAAGATGGTCTCCGCAGTTCTTTTGCCCTTTGGTTCTAAGAACATCAAGGACAAAATATTGAACGAAAAGCTCAAAAATTGCTTTAGCAGGACAGTGCGAAAGTGAAATTACTGCTATTTTTTCGCAAAAAATCTTGACGAATCAGATTTGAACTTTGATTTGATTCAATTTCAACAGAATGCCAGCTACAAGGCAAGGGTATTTATATGAAAAGCAATTTCAGCTGCTAATAGCTCTAACGATCCTACTCTAGTGAACTGAAGAACCTACATGTTTATGCAGGCGAATTTGAACTTCTTAACCATGAAATGGAGTTCATCCGCAGCAGTGACTAGTTACGAGGTCAAAAACGTCTCATATTAAGTAGGCAATTAGAAGAGAAGTCTTCCTCTAGAATCACTCACCTTTCTCTACCGGTTCTGGATATATGAACGACGCCGAGATGATGTACACCTTCTTCGCTTTCTCCGCGATTGTTGTCAGAACGAAGTGAATTCCATAGAGAATCATCTGCAGCAGAGTGATGATGGACAGCCCCGAGGAAAAAGCCAAACTGACCTGAACTTGGCGGATTAACTCTAGGGGCGGTTCGAATCGCAAAAAAGCGGAGAAAATGGGCTGCGTTGAGGTTTTCCTTTTCTTTACAGAATTGACGTCAAGACTAAGACATCTACTGAAACCACCCAAAGCAGCACCTCAGCGGAAGCAGTGCTACCCTCTATACATGAGGAAATGGAAACTGGCCTGAAAATCCAACCAAGCCTACACCGAACTATCATCCTGTGCAAAAAGCATCTAGAAAGAAGAGGGAAGCTAAAGGACCAATAGCCATGCTATTCCTTCTCTTGTTAGACTGATGTCAGTAAAAACTGAAACCAAGTAAAATTATTTTCACGTCGAATTGGACACTCCTCTAAGCAAGCTTGACGCTATTAAAAACAAGCTTACATCTTTAAAATTTATTCTGAATTTTCTGATCCTAAACACTTTGGCTTGTGGTGGGAAAAAGGCTTAATATTTTGTTCTATGAAGTCCTGTATGGCAAATGTCCCCTTTCTTTGGATATTTTTTGTGTTCTCAGATGGTACCGGAGGAGGCTTGCAAAAAATAGCTTTCCTAAGGCCAGGCTTAAGTGTACATATCACCTTTTCTCGGTTGGGGCTGAAACTTCATCTCGTAGAATTTCGAAAAAGCATCGATTCCCTAGCAGTTTGTCAATATGTACCTATAGCCTCTCAAGATGGTTACCTCGTTCCCGGGAAGTGTCTTCTATATTTCTACTATACTATAGGTTGTTCTTTTTTTTTCTCGCTCGTTCGTCTCCTTTTGTAGCTACTTCTTGTCTTTCTAAGAAAATGCAGCAGTATATTTTGTATTCGCTAACTCACAGAGTTTCATTGATTGACACGATCGTTTTCATGTAATAAATAAATAATATCTTCCATATCAAGGCAAGGTCAAGATATTAACTAAAACCAGAGACTCTCGAAAAAGTTTAAAATAAATTTTCTCCAGAAAAAAATTATTATGACTTTCCTTGAAATTTGGCGCGTGTAGCGCAGTCGGAGGAGGCGCCGATTGTCGTGTGCACCCAATACCAGGTTCCTGGTTCGGATTTCCCGCCAGGCCAACCAAGCCTTCCTTCCCTCCGGGGTCGGTGAATTGGTAGCGGATTTGTCTGGGAAGGATAAAGCGCTGACTTGTTCATCGGCTGGCCACCGCAAGTCATTGTATGGCCAAATACGTATTCAAATCGCCTCCATGACATTCCGTAGAGTAGAATGCTTGGCGCATCCCGTAAGATTGAGTAACGCCGCCTTTATCCTTTATTCTTTTATTACTTGAAATTTTTGAACTAACCTGCATCAATATGTGATTAGGAATTTAAAAAGGAAAAATATTCAAAAACATTTTGTTAAGAATTTTATAAAAATTTCCTATTTAAAGGAAAAATAACACCTGAAGCTTTTTTGAAGTGCAAAAGAGCAACAATTTTTTATGTATTAAAAGAGATGATCGTGCCATGGATTCGTCTAGGACGTCTCGGTTCTCTACTGATTGACAGTGCTGCTAAATGCTGCTTACTTGAAATCGCATGGTGAATATTTATACGTTTTTTTTTACGAATCTTTTTGCTGTACAGTTGAAAAGTGTGTGATCTCATAAAAACGGAAGTGGTATATGTCGCGTAGGTGAGCAGCATTGGTAGATAGGAACGTCTAAACCAATCAGACCGCACTGAATGGGTATGCCGATCAGAGAGTGCGTACTCATTTGGTGCCCTGATGAGCTGACATGTGTTCGGGCTGTGCTCTGTTTGGTTATTATTGGCTGGCACGCTCCGCCTACCAATGCTGCTCACCTATGCGACATGTGCAACGGAAGTTTTACTATCAACCAAAGGAGAATCTCGTGGTCGTGTACGGGTGCATGGCGCTATCTGCTTTGTAGCATTGAAAAATTGCAGTTTTTCTGCAAATTATTGGCTAGTATCATTTATTAAAATTCGAAAGTTTTATAAAACTTCGAACACTGTTTGCTTTTTGGGGGTTGGGTTAATTTTAGAAAAACTCAAAGAAATTCATACAAATTTTTCTTGGACAGAACATTATTATGGACCCTTCACAATCTCTAGTTTGGTCTGGAAAACAAACGTTTTGATTTCGAAGCTGTTCACCTTGATTTCAAAGGCATCAGGCTTGCTCAGAAGAGTGTCCAGTATGGTTTGAAAAATGCCCATTTGCCGAGTGAATGCTGTAGGGTATTGCAACTCAACAGACTTGCCTCCAATCTGTGACATGAAGCCGGGAACCGATGTGGTGTAGACTTCTTTCACGTACTCGTACTGAAAAAGGAGTTGTGTTCTGGGTGGGATCAGTGTTAATTTTGCAGCCGCATACGCTTCACATGCCTGGAGATCATTGAACGACGCTTCGAGGTTGAAGGTGTAGTCGGCGAACGGGACCAGCGTCTGGCTCTGTTGAAGCGCGGTTTGGTAGTCCCAGCGATGACACCCGGGGATGCACTGGAACGGAGGTGGGCATTCGACAGCTAGAAAATCTCGGTCACTAAATTGCTTTGGTCGTATACTTTGGTTGCTAACGATAAGAGCCCTCCAGCGTTTTTTTTTTGAAATTTTTTTGAAACTGCTTCTGTATTTTCTAATATCTAGAATTTTCACGACAAACAACAGCAACTAATAGCATGTTGTTCATCCATTCTGGAAAAGCATGACACGTTTCGAAGACTACGTATGTAGCGTACTGCCATACCTCGGACTAATCGGAGCTCTTCCTGCTCGACAACTGGCACTGAGCGCCCTTCTGAGCTTCCGTATTCAAAAGAAGGGTCATCGATGTCGTGCAACGAACGTTTGGAATCAGAAGAGGTGGCCCCGATGTCGTCTAGATTCAGAAAACATGTCAGAGGGGTCGTGCAATGGACGTATAGATACGAAACATGTCAGCGATGTCCTGTAACGAGTGCTGTGGAGCTAGAGAACAGTTGCGGATGTACAGAATTGCTGAGCATCACAAACCAGTGACGTCACTGGGCGGTCCGGAGTGAATGCCTGTGATGAATATGCGGAAGTGGTAAATGGCTTCTTGCCGTAAAAGTACGCATCAGAACTTACTAGGGAGGTTTCGACCTCCCATGGAACTTCAAGTTGAGACCAGGATCATTAGAAAGAGCTCGGAATGCTGATAACGAATATGGGTGTCAAAATTGCAAAATGAAACTCCTGAGCGAGTTATGGCCTGCCGAAATCGGAAGACTCACCAAAGGTTGGCTGTGCGCCGCACGGGCGCGGAAGTGGTGAGTCATCAGGGCTCCGTAAGAAGAGCTCGCCAGCTGGCTCGGTGGCGCAGGGGTAGCGCTCGTGCTCGTTGGGCGCGTGGTCGTTGGTTCGGTTCCCGTTCTCTGCCGTTTTTTGCAAATCATAATTCATCTTCGAAATGACCTTTTATTCTGAATTAAGAGATTATTAGATTAAGAGATTCTATTTTGCACAAATAGATTCTAAATCATATATTGAATAACTAGAGGTGTTTTCCAACAACCTTGGCATTCATGGAAAAAAGCAAAAAAAAATGTGGGAAGTAAAAAGGTAAGTAGAATGTATGATAAGGAAGAACTAGATGTCGTTGATCTACTGCTTTTTCTTTACTCATTATGTTCTTTTCACCAACAAAGGTGGTGTCCATTCTTTTCGTTGAATTTGGGAGTGCCAAAGTAAATAAAAATGTCACCGTAGCAGTTTTTTTGCTTCAAGCATTTTTACAAAACATATATGGTAGTTTTCCCGGCAATTTAATCAGACATGTGTCTTAATTCAGAACAAAAGGTCATTTCGAAGATGAATTATGATTTGCAAAAAACGGGCATAAACGGGAACCGAACCCAACGACCACGCGCCCAACGAGCACGAGCGCTACCCCCTGCGCCACCGAGCCAGCTGGCGAGCTCTTCTTACGGAGCCCTGATGACTCACCACTTCCGCGCCCGGTGCGGCGCACAGCCCAACCTATGGTGAGGCTTCCGATTTCGGCACGCCATAACTCGCTCAGGAGTTTCATTTTGTAATTTTGACACCCATATTCGTTATCAGCATTCCGAGCTCTTTCTAATGATCCTGGTCTCAACTTGAAGTTCCATGGGAGGTCGAAACCCTTCCCTAGTTAGATGTCGGCCGATTTTAAGTTTACAAAAATTGCCTTCCGTAGGTTGAGTTTTACAAAAATTCCGATTCCGATTCCGATTTTTCCGATTTTAAGTTTTATGAAAATTGCCTTCCGCGATGCTGCAAGCTTGAGCGAAACGCGCATGTCGGAGCACTTGTGGTTCATAATAGAATCTAAAAAAACATGTTGGCAGATGTGAGCAGCATATGTTGATGAGAAGAATGTGTGGAAATCTTTTGAAAATAAGGCCTGCCTCTGGTTAGTAAAGAGTCTCTACTCACCAGAATACTGACTCCAAATTACGCGTAATTAAATTTATCAATGCAAAAATTGAGGATTTGGATTCGAACTCTAGGGTTTCTTAGAAAATATTCAGAGGAGAAGTCTTGTCGTGTACTAGAGAATGGGCAAAATGTGCTCCGCTAGTTCATGACCTCTAGCATCCCAGTTGTTGGTAGCTGAAACATTGTTAATTGTTCGTCAGTCATGACATCGGAAGTTATGACCTTAGCGTGCCTGATGTCAGGCGAGTCGTAGTTGTTGTTAGTTGGCTACAACAATAGGAGAGCAATTCGGACCAGCGCCAAGGTTGGTGGAGACGACGGATGCCTGTTGTCAGATGGCCGACGACATGTTGGGGAACGGCAGACGAATTCTGGTCGACCGCCAACACAGCAAAGCTCAAAATTTCCTACAGCTAGGACTATAGACCAACCTCCTCGTTCACGGTAGCACTGTTCCACACCAGCTGAATGTTGTTGTAGTAGTTGTCGGCGATGACGTCCGGTCTGCAGACTCCCGTCGTCGGTGGCAGACTTCCGATGTCGGTTAGGTACGACAAGGTGCAGTTGAAAGGGTAGACGATGTTCGACAGCAGCCACTTCCGAATCACGCACTCCGCGTCCTTGCCGGAAAATCTGAACACTGCCGGATTACAAACGGAAACTAGAACACTAAAGCAGTGCTGCGGCACAAAAGTTGCCTTGTCGCCGCTATTTTCGACTAGGCGTCCAGCATCCTACTTTCTTTCATCTTACAGTAATAATCACTACGTGGAATGTTGTCTTTTTCTTGAATGCTTGCGCTGTCATTAATACGTTTACTGTAGTTCAGACAAAGGAAACCCACCCTCTGGGTGCAGACGTCCTTGTTCTCGATGAGAGCAATGTATCTGGCCGTGAAACGCATGCGATTCCATTCGTGTGGATAGAGATAGAAGCGAGGAAAATCCACTACGTGGTCGAAGTTGTCGGTGATGTAGACGATGATCTGTGGCTGAAATACCTGCTTTAAATTCACTTTCCGCCAAAGATCTGCCTGGTTTCTCTCAATGTCTATCAACCCATTATCGAATTGTGAGGTAACTTGGCCTTTGTCGTTAATGTGGCCTGCGTTGGTGGGTGGGAACGCACTATACAATCATAGCCAATCGGCGCCCCGACCCTTACGCATCCACTCTGGATGGCACGCTCGTTCAACGCAGGTCAGGTGGATTGGTCAGGTGCGTCCGCCCTTCTTAACTCCCCCCCCCCCCCCCCCTCCTTCTGCATGCCATATTAACGACCGCTGTGAGGAGATCGACGAAACTGAATCTGATCTTCAGAATGCCTTGTCTGCACAGTTTCTTCGGTTCGAGCACCTCTTAATCTCAAGCGCTATTTTCTCAGCTGGATCATTTTGTCATAGGCTTGCATTTTAGAGGCAACTACAAGCGAGGCGTCAAAGGGAGACAATGACGACAACTATTCCACTTGCGGCATTTGGATGAACGAGCTTACTAGTCGTTATCAAAGGAGATAATAGGGCCGCATATCCTGCCAACGGCCCGGACATATCCTATTCGGAAGGGACCGCTGCTAGAAAAGTGAAACAAACGCAAACAGGGTGGTCTATCTCGGGAAGGAAATTGCTCAAAAAGGTCCGCTTGTAGTCTGCCTGAGTGATTAGTATCTCTAAATAGTTAACTTTCAATTTTACCGTAATCGGAAAAGGCCTGAGTGTGATGAGCAAGCGCCGGACCTCGGAGTTTTCCTCCCTTTCCGTCGCGCGCGGCGCCGCGCGATATCAACGCGACGTTAACGGAGTGTCCTGGAGCCTCACCCCGCTCCATTAGGATAGTTCCATCGGTTCTACACTTTCCATATATTCCCCACGTGCTTAACTACACTAACTGCCTGCAAATCTCGGTCTCGTTGACTAACAGTAAGTTGCAATATTGCTGTTTTTTTGTCCAGCTGAGGCAACGTCGTTATAGCACATTATTCGCTGTCGATTCATTCCTTGAAAAACGAAGATTACCTGGCTGAAGTTGTAGTAGGGATTCGTAATGCTTGGTGGTGCTTTCAAACTGAGCACGAGCCGCCCAATGTCGTCAGCTTCGGTCTGCAATCGTTACGTGATCGGATTTTGTTCAGATTTTTAATGAAAGGTAGAGTACGTGGCCCAATATAACCTGACACCTGGGGCCGGATTCATGAACGATTTACCGGCGGGTAAGTGCAAGATTTACCCCCACCTCCCACTTACGCGCGATTCATGAACGCGCGGCGGGGAAAATCGGGGGTAAGTGTCGTGGTAAATGCTACCCGTCGGCGCGTCGGGGAACATTTACCTTCAAGGCGAGGGTTTTGCTCCGCGGCCAATTTCTGACCCAGTGCAACCCTCCGCTGGTCCGTTGCCAGCTCTGAGCTGGCCGCCCAGCCGTATAGTCAATGCTAAATAGGGGACGCCTAGTTGCCATCGCCTGCGCCGTCTATAGCCGGACCTATGGTGAGTTGTTTGACCTTTTGTTTTTCTCTATTAGTCTTGAATTCTATGGTTTTTTGGGCTCTGTGGACCATGGCGGCCCACAATGCCACTTATTGTTATGTGATTTGCTCCCTTTAGTGATTGAGGGTCGGCTTGGGCCACCGTGAGCTCGGTCCACCACGCAAATCGTAATTTACGATTTGCGTGGGTGGACTATGCCCATCCACCACCCCTTTGGCATATGTTGTCTATGGGGGCTACTTGGTGGATGGCACCCATTATTAGCCATGTAGGGCCCATATTTACAATAGCATCCCTACTGCCTAATATGCTACTACTTCCCCCCCCACCCTCTCCCGTCCCCTCTTCCCCTTATCTCACATTTCACATATTATTTCCCCTAACTACGATGCTGCCATTGTCGGTGGCAGCGACTTCCCAGCAGCAAATGTGACTGCTTGGTTTTTTGATTTATTTAGTTTGGTTTCGCTGCTAGCTGATGAAATTGGTCGCGGAGCAAAACACTCGCCTTGGCCGTCATGAATCAGAAAAGAGAGGTAAGTTCAGGGAAAGTGGCGGGTAGATGGTCATCGAGGTAAGTGGGGTAGAATTTACCTCCGGCCGCGTTCATGAATCCGGGCCCTGATTAAACTAGACATTTGTCATTTTTAATGCAGTTTTTATTTTAAACTGCGCACTTTCTTAAATTTAAATGCGACACCTGTAGAAATGGCAGACGTTAGACGTTTTACAAGCCATGGTAGATGTTTGTATCGTTTAAATAGACGTCTAACAAAGATAATTTTATCTTTTTTCAAAGAAAGGTTTTGCTTAAAAAACTTTCCTTTGCAGAGTAGTGTCTTAAGAAAAAATGACTACACCATTCCAATAAGTACAATTTTTTATCATTTGATCAAAAACAATATTTTTAGGTTCACTCTGATGAGCTCGACGCATGAATTTGCTGATGTTTCAGATCGGGAGACTGCGCCGCGCACTCGTACAGTGCATGTATAATCTACCGAAGTAAATGTGAGATCGCTGTTTAAATGAGTATAAATTTCAAAACAACAAAAGCGATCACTACAGAAGAAACGCACCACCATTCTTTATCACGAAATTTTAGGTAAAGAACATTTACACTATCGATCGACTAAACATTGCAGTGCTCTGGATGAGAGCAGGGCACAATCTACTCACACGAACAGGATGCACCTAAGGCCTCTGTTATACTCCCGCGGGAGCATCCGCGGAACGTCCGCGGACCAATGGTGCACGGCGGAGGCGGGCGTGGCGAGGCGCGGCGATTGGCCAGGTGAGGAGTCTCGGCGCGATTCCCGCCCTTCCGCGAATGCTCCCGCGGGAGTATAACTCAGGCCTAAGACACTGTTCTTGTCGAAAAGAATTCATAGAGCTCCTACGCTCGCTAAAAAGCTGTAAAGCTTTAAAGCACGCTGTATAGAAGTTTTCAACACAAATTTTCTTAAAACGAACGACTATTCTGCTTCTGTTATATTAAAATATACATTTTCATTTAAGCAATTTAATTTTTAGCTTAAAGAGTCGGTGTTAAATGGATAGTGTCCAGTTTAAACTTAAACTGGCGTACTACTCGACTCCTAACGATGCGATTCCATACATAAAAATTTTCTCGTCAACCTGGACACTTTTCTAAACAGACTTGATGCTTCTGAAACCAAAATGATTGTCTAAAACGAGACGAGTTTTACAGGTTAGGGTCGCTTATACCTATGTTATACTTTGGCGACGCGTCGGCGACGCTGTGTTGCGCGGGCTGCTACGCATTGCGTAGCAGTCCGCGAAACACTGTCGCCGACGTCGCCGACAACAGCTTCGCCGAAGTATAACATAGGCCTTACAAGGGAGATCAATGAGCGTCCAGTGGCAATTTTGAAAGTGACCTATTGAGGGCTGTAGAGGGCTGCAAGAGAAGCACCAGCACCAAGCAAGAGTTGTTAGTGTGCGCGCGACGCGCGACGCGCGACGCGATACATGTGCGGTGGCCAAATTGATCGAGCGACGCGATTGATCAATTCGGCCGCTACACGTGGCATCGCGTCGCGCGCACACTAAACAAGGCCTAAACGACCCCTTGCACTACAGTCTCTCCAAGATGGTTAGAATAATTCTTTGTTCATGAAAAAATTGGTGTAACTTTCTTTGAAATCCTTTAGTTCAGCTGCCCGAAGAAATGTAATGTTCTAAAAAATCTTATTTTTTTAGAAAAAATAAAAAATTAAAATTTGTTTTGGAGGGCAACAAGGCAGCAGTCATTTGTCGCATTGAAAGGCAAGATCGCACCATGCACTCGAAAAGCTCGTTGTGATTTTTTATGGATAGTGTAAATGATGCTTACATGAAGCATCAAAGTGAGGATATCTGTGTTCTTTAGAATTGTTGTTGTTCAATTTTTGAAAGTTGCGAAACTTCACGCGAACGGAAATTCTGCTATCAATCGAAAAAAATCGCGACGTCCTAAACGAGGGCATGGCGCAATTTTTTGGCACTAAAAGTCTTAAAACAATCTTTAAACCACTGTTTTTTCTCAAAATATGAGAATTTTATAAAATCTCCAACAATGTGTTCACTTATTGGGCGGTGAGTTCTAACTTTAAAGAAAATCGTACTAAATTTTCTTTGAACAAAAAAATTAGTCTAACCTTTTTGGAGAGTCTCTAGTTTAATTTTGAAGGAGCACGTCTTGACTTCGAAGATGTTCAGTTTGATTTCAAAAGCGTTAGGATTGTTTTGAAGAGAGTTCAAATTGATTTCAAAAGTTTCCTTTCTGACGTGAAGATGGTGTATGTGCAGCAAAATTAATTGATCGATTGATGCGATCGATAAAATTTGCTAATCCACATTTCATTGAATCGCTAGGCGACAAAGCATAATCGGGGACTAAGGCGTTCAGAATACAATTCGTTTTCTATTTTTTTACGAAGGCATGAAACGCAGATCACTATGGTAGCTCCAAGCCTGTCAGCCTTTCTTTTCAGAAAATAAAAAAAGATAAAAATACACTAGAAAGTACAGAAGATCGACAACGACAGCGGAATTTAATGCTTTACTTACCTGATTGACGAACTTTCTCGTCTGAAAGCAAATGCCTCGTCGCATGACGACTTGCCGTTCAAACAGATCGCTGCAGCAGTTCATCACCTTACCAGCCAGCTGACACTCTCGGAACAGCTCGTCGCAGGAGTACCCGTATTTCTCCTGAAACGAGGGCCGAATCAAGCGCTGGTAGTGCGACGTTAAGACCGCGTTACGCCGCCGAGAATAGTGAGACCTGTATGAGATTGAAGAACTCCTCAGTGGTGTAGCCGTTGGACCACTGCATGTAGAGCTGATTCAGATGACCCATATACGTTCGGTTGAAGTAGGACAACTCGTCCATATTTTCCAAGCCATTGCCACCTATCCAAAACCTGCAAATATTATAATTTTTTCACCAAATTTGTGTGGTCATAGAAAACAAGTGCTGTAACGTATTGATTGTGTTGATTCCCTTGGCATCTTGTGGTACTTTCCGGGCATGTGAGTAGTGCTGACAGGGCTTTAGCTAACTAGAAGGTGCTGTCTCGGCCAAGGGTAAGGGAAAGAAATCCGAAACCAAAGGATACTGGCCCTGTGCTGCTGTCCTCCTCCTGACGCGCAGGAGACATGATGTCGGGGAAGGAGAGCAGCATCGGGATTTGTCGACGCCAAAGAGGGGGGGGGGGGGGGGAGGGGAGGGGGCGTGCAACCGTCGTCCACACTGGGCTCTAACCCGCCAAGTACCTATCTTGTACTCTTGAAAAACGAAAAAAAAGAAAGGATAAAATAAAAGGAAAGAAAGAGTGAAAAAATAAAAGATAAAAGGAAAGAAAGAAAGAAAAATGAAAAATGGCTTATCAGTAGAGACGTGCTTTCAAAACAAGAGGGCATCGACTTATAGCTAGCAAGATAAGGCACCTGAACAGAACTGGAAGGAAAATGCCTCACAAGAAGGGTTACCTTATCAAATCCGTGGCAGTGGCGTCGCTGATACCCGGAAATGTAGCACGTATGTCACCGAAAATACCGGTGGAATTGAAGGCGTCGGGAACCTTTGGACAGATGGTGATTGCGGGAAGCTCTAAGCTGTCCACCTAAAAAGACACTATGAAAATGAACTGAAGGTGGTGGATGACTAATGAGACAGCTTTACCACGTTACGTATCGTCAAACAGATCGATTTCAGATTTTTTGTTCTACTTATTGGTAGACTGGTTGTAGCGGAATCTCGTTGGAGTGCCATATGTTATCTACACGTTGGATCTTGGGCCAAAAAAGTATTAAAGATAGATTCCACAATGTAAACAGTCTCGATGCTATATAAGAGAGTTATTGCTTATGCCCGTTAATGATAAATTATATTTAATGAATGGTTTAAATACCCAAGTTTGAGGTCATCCGCCAAAACCACCGCGTGGCACTGAAGTTCCGGCGAGCAAAACTCAACATTACATTTATTGCTCGACGTAGCGGTTTCACTGAAGCAGAAAATTGTGTAAATTTTGTAGGTAGTGTAGACTTCCGCTTCAGAGATCAGTTATATAGGAGATTTATTCATTTTTTCATTTAACGCTCTCCTTTAGGTGTATTTCTATCGTATTCTGTAAGGTTGATTACTCGGTGTCGACTTATTGATTATGCCCGTTAATGATAAATTATATTTAATGAATGGTTTAAATACCCAAGTTTGAGGTCAGCCGCCAAAACCACTGCGTGGCACTGGGTCCGGGCGAGCAAAACTCAATACTATATCTATTCCTCAACGTAGTGGTTTTACTGGGCAGAAAATTGTGTAAATTTTGTAGATAGTGTAGACTTTCTCTTCCGAGACCAGTTATCTAGTCGGAGAGGGAGAGAGAGTTTCGCTTAGTGTAGCGTAATATTTTTCGCCTTTTACTATGGCAGTGCAAGTGGACCAGTTCAAGTGCGAGTTTCAGCAGGGCAATGGCTCCACTCACTAATCGTATCGTGGTTGACGTGGCTGTTGGACCGTCCACGTACTCCAGAATGACCAGCGTTGTCGTGACCGTGCCGCTCATTATGCAGACGACCATCACCAGCCACCAGAACACCTTCATCGCCGGTGTTTCGCTGAGCAAAGCCTACAAAAGAGTGCTTTGAGATCAATGGCTGTGGCGAATTCTAGACGTAAATTCTTTGTTTCAAATTTTTGCCGATAATAAAAAATTTCTGCGTTATAACTGGCTGGAAGAACTGGATATTTGAGTATTTATGTCTTTTCTCTGGAAAAGCAGATCGCACTGTTGACTTCCACAGAATAAAGTCGACCTCTACGGTGGCATACCCAACAGTTTATTGCAAACTAACCAAGGACCGAGGTGTAGTGGCCAGAGTGAACGCGTAGTAATGAAGATAGAACTAGGAGAATAACAGGTAGCTGGTAATTATTTAAACAAAAACTGAAAAAACGAGTGCCAAGAAAAAATTGGTTTTCTCGCTAGTAATACAGGATCTTCAGGAGCTGGTCAGCGTGCATTTTTTACTTGAAGAGACTGTCTACCTTGCAACTGCTGTGTATGTACTGTCTACAGTCTCCCAAAGGAATCAAATGTATCACTATTTTCTATGTTGTTAAAATTCGTACTCGCATTGCAGAAGTGGTGTTTTTTTTTTGCATTTCGGATTTTTCAAGGGTAGTTTGAAGAAGGGTTTTCTCCCATGGAACTTCGTTGAGACCAGGATCGTTAGAAAGAGCTCGGAATGCTGATTACGAATGTGGGTGTCAAAATTGCAAAATGAAATTCCTGAGTGAGTTATGGCCTGCCGAAATTGGGTGGATGAGGCATATAACTCACGGTGCCTGCACTAACTCTTAACTAACTATTTTAACTCATACATAACGTCCTTGTGCCAGAAAACCATCTCGAACAAGAAACCCTCTTCTTGATGTAGTCATAAGATGGCAACTCTGTTACTTACTGGTTACGTTTACCTCACAGCCTTAATTCAGGTTCAAAGTCTGTTTTTGCCTATCGTTACGTAGTTAGAACTGTTGCTGAAAATTAAGGTTTAGTCAAGATGGTCGCAACCGTGGTTTATTCTAGTTCTTTCTTCGGTAGATGAGTTCGTGTAAATAGCATCTGCGCTATCAATCAAGTATGCGTTGCGCCACATGAAACAAGTACAAGGAGCGACATCGGCGTCAAAATCGTGATGAGATCTCCACCTTCAGGCGCTTTGAAACGATCAGTGGAGCGTGATACAGGAACAGGAAATTTTGTGGTCATTCACACACTTTTCTGAGCACTCTGGCGAGCTATAAAATGGCTAAGCAGGGAACAGCTTCCACCACCAACCTGGCTTAGGCCGTGAATCTCGCCGGTCCAAGGAGGCGGATCATTCAGATGACAACTGCACTGTTTTTGCGGTTCCGGAAAATGCATGTGAATCTGCAACAGTAAGAAGAATTGCCCATCACTCAACCTGACGGCGAAAGGAAATGCTGGACGTACTCGAGCGTTCTGAAGAAGTGACGAGACGACCGGCATTCTGCAGCAGGAATCAATGTCGCCGGCGCTTCTGGATTCGGCCAGCTGAAGACTAATCGCCGATTCAAGTACGTAACCTGAGACCCTGCCACGAGCGCCTGCAACCACCCTCGCCGCCTTGTATTAGGTGAGCATGTGGGTGCAGGCTGGAGGCCAGAATTCCGCAGAAGAAGTCGGTCTCGTGCAGACGCACCTCCACCGGATCCACAGCAAGTGCCTCTGGCTGTACTTATAAGGATGCGGTCCTCGAAGCTATTGGCCGGCGATCGCTTTAAAATGATCTAAAATCAATCGATAAACGCAAAGTCTCTCGATTCTCTCCTGTTTTGACATTTAGCCGTCGGGTGTTTCAGAGCGGCTTTAGCTTTGGAGGTCCTTCGCAGAGCACTGGGAATTCCCGTGGGGTTTCCCTTTTATCAGATCTGAACGACTTGCTTTCTAAACACTACACTCCCATCTTCTCTCTCTCCTTGAAGTTCCATTTGATGGCATTTTTACGCCTTTTTTCATGAAGGTTCAACCCTGTTCTACCTACCTAGAGGGAACAGTTCGATGCGTACAAAACGATGGATTTTTGTGAATTATAACGTGATTTGACCCGCGCAAAAGTTGAAAGAGAGCCACTAGACTAAGTTATTCTAAAAATATAGAATAGGATAAAAAAACTGGAATCGAGTCTAGTTTAACTCCTTCGGCAAGTACTATGGATAAAAAGGTGCTGCTAGTCTAGTGGCTGATTTCGAATTGAGCGAGGAACAGCTGCTGCTTAACGGAGGTTAGTAGTCGTTCATTCTATCTTGTGCGGTTATACGTCTACTTGTTCCTCCTTTTCAGAGCACTGCCGCTAAATTGTTCTCGATTTCCTTACAACCTGATGTCCTTTCTTCGAGGCATTGAATTACCCTAGACAGAGCCTTTTGATGCTGCGAAAATATTGGCCTGCAATTGCGTTCCGTTTCCGGACGAAGTGTATTTGACTGCCGTAGGTCTGTCTTGTGTCGTGGACTGCAGGTGTTATCGTGGTTAACGAAACTGGTCATCAGCTGCGGCGTGATGATTCTCGTTGCGGAACTCCTAGCGATCAACCACCGGCGAATGCGGATGATGACCTCAGATAGCGATTCCTCTGCGTAGAACGTGGCACATTCCACACTCTACATTAAAGCAAGCTGTGAAGTTGAACATAAACAATGACTTCCAGCTGCTTCCGTGACATCTCCTGGAAGTATCACGCGTGGCGCATCCCAGCCATCGGCGTGTGTTATGTTGGGATAGGCATTGTGGGTGGCGCTCTGGAGCGTGGCGCTATGGTGTCAGATGGAAATGGAGGGAGCGTTACGAGCGGGCGTTGTAGGAGGGGCACTGAGCGGAGCGTTTAAGGAGGGGGAGTTGTGCCTACAGGAGCAGGGTTCCACAGGGGCGGGATTCCACATGGGCCGGCTTCTACATGTGCGCGGTTCTACATGGGTGTGGTTCTACAGGACGGAGTTCCACATGGGCGGAGTTCTACATGGGGTGGTTCTACATCGCTGTTAGATGAATGTGCGCTACATTGTGCGCTGTTAAATGCGATCAAAATTCCTGCGCCGGACGGGACTCGAACCCGCATCCTCTTCTTTCCGGGCAAGACGCTAGCCCATTACGTTTGCCAGCGCAGTTTGATCGAACGCGAAACGGCTTCGGCTTCAGTTTCACCTGAAGCCAGAGAGCCAGTCATGGAGTTAATGACGCTTCGAAGCACTTCGCTTCAAAAGTTACAGACAGACTTCAGGCGGTTAATGTCCCCTGCAGCTGTTTTTTTTTCTTCCACTGAGCACCACACGCTGCGGCATGAATGGAATTAGTTATTGGGTTCGTTCTTTAATCAATGGATTTCATGTACTCTCGTTAGAGAAACAGACACTACGAGAACCTAGTACTATTTATTGAGCAGTTTCGAAGCTTTGTTTCAGAGTGCGACTGGACTGTAATCTTCGCGAACTTCACAACCGCCTTCTGAATTTCCTGTCTCAATTGCCGGCCTAGCAGTTAATAATATTGGTATTCTGTGACTCCGAGCTAAAAATGAAACTCTTTCGTCAGTTGTCTTCGACATAACTATGCAGAGAGGTCATATTTCAACTGGTCGTTTTTCATGAAAAATTACACCATTTTCACGTCTATACTTGCTGTTGTTTGCCTGCTGTTTATCAGAAATGGTTTGCGATTTTTTATTGTTGCTACTTGCTCAATGATTGTCACGGTGATTCAAAACGCAGACCCATAGCTACGTTTCGAATAAATAAATAAATAAATAGATCGATTTTCGACGGAAATCGAATGTAACGCTAAACCCTGCTCTGCAACCTGACCCGTCGCACTCACCTATGTCTAGGCTGGTCAGATTCATGGTCTTCTAGAGTTCATCTGCAAAATCCACCCAAGACATCCCTTACTTCAGCACGGTGCAGCACCCGTGCAACTGCCGGAGCCTCAACTTCTCGTCAGCTGTACTTCGTGTCCGCCTCGGCAGCGTCTGCAAGACTGGAGGGGGACCTGGTCGCCGTTCCCGCCTTGACCACCCTGCGGGGCGGTTCAATTAATAAATCGGTCACCGGGAGGCCAGATGTCGAGAAATCGATGACCGCCCTGTTCTCCTTCTGAAGTCCCGCCACCTTGTTGCCGTCGTCGGCCGAGATTCTTCCTTTGAATTTGCCGAGTACAACGAAGCTCCTCTAGAAGTGACTAGCAATCCTTCGAATAGTACAACAGGCTTTTAATGTGATTAGGTGCCTTGCTGGGAATTCGTTGATCGGCTCTTCTTCGTCGTTTTTCTGCTTTCCATTTCCTTGTCTTCTCTCGTACAATTCGGATTTTTTGTTCTTCATTTGGCTTGCTGTTCTCCTCCTTTTGAACAAGGCTCTACAATTATTTTGCTACTTACCGTGGTGACTACAACTGATCAAAATTTCATGTCAATGCCTTCTTACTTCACTAAGGAGAATTTTTGTCTCGAAAAAATGTAGATCAAGTGGGCGTGTTCAAGGGAAATTGTGAAATACTAATCAAGGGGTGGGCGCGTGTAGCGCAGTCGGAGGAGGCGCGACTGCCGCGTGCACCCGATACCAGGTTCCTGGTTCGGATTTGCCGCCCAGGCCAACCAAGCCTTCCATCCCTCCAGGGTCGGTGAATTGGTACCAGACTTGTCTAGGAAGGATAAAGCGCTGACTTGTCCATCGGCTGGCCACTGCAAGTCATTGTATGGCCAAATACGCATTCATGTCGCCTCCACGACATCCCGTAGAAGTAGAATGCGCTGGCGCATCCCAGAAGGGATTGAGTAACGCCGTCCTTTATCCTTTTATCCTTTATTCAAGGGGTCACTTCTAGACAGTAGACATTGGATCCGACGTCGATTCGGTCGAATCCGGCATTTTTATTAGACTCTGGTTAAATGGATTGTGCTAACAATCGGATTCTTGCATAGCACAGATCTTAGTTTGATTCAGATGGGGTGATTTTCACAGGATCGGATTTTTAGGTAAATCAGATAACTGATTTTGATCAGAAATCTGATGTCCTATCCGGTTCAGATATCCAATGTGAGATCGAAAGAAAAAACCAGTTGCACCATAAGAAAATCCTTCTTCTTAAAGCTGCTCTTATCTGAATCACCCTGAGATTCGAGGCTTTTCAAAGATGCCATTATGCGCATCATCATTCCAACAGCGTTTGAAAAAGATTGACGGATTCGAATTACCCGACCCGGCATCGGATCCAATGTCTAGTAGACAGTGACAATATCGTCGATATACCACAAAAGATACGTAAGCCTGTTGTGCTTTCCTAATGATACTCATTCCAGTATTACGTCAGCATCGACGTTGTGAACTCCAATTCTAAAGAAAATAAAGTTGGCCCATGTCGCGAAGGTGGGCAGCACAGGGAGGGGAGAACGCTCCAGCCAATCAGGCCACATCGAGTGTTGAATTCAGAAAGAGCGTGTATGGTCGGTACACTGATTGGCTGCAATCAGCTGGTGTGCTTCTACTTCTCAATGCTGCCCACTTTCGCGACATGGGCCGGAATGTCATCTTCAGAGGCGTACCCCAACCCCCTCCCCCCTCCTATCCGTGTTGTGCCGAAGAGACTGAATGTTCTACGCCTCCACTTACGCCTAAAGTGGAAATTTAGATGTTGTAAGCAGCTGAAAGTATGCTTACAAGGAAAGGATACTAGGTGACCATGGGATTTCAAGATGGGATGCATGTCACGAGATGCGGCTTCGAGCGCTGATTCCAAATATGTGTTCCTTTTCCGCTGTGCTCATCTGTGAACGGATTTGTGGACCATTTTCAGCATGGCTACGAGCCCAGGTAGCCTGGAAACTGTCGTGCCGTCCGAGCAGTGGTGGCACAGGTGGTAGAGGAGCGGCGTGGTGAGACGGGATGGCTCGTTGTTCGAATCCCCTATGATGCAAGATTTTTGCTTTTTGATCGCGTCGTTCACTGCCATTAACTAGTAGCGTTCTCAGCCGACCGACCACGACGAACGACCACGTCGTGGACAGAGCTGTTTGGGAACAGAAATGATCGACTGTGTCATTTTTTTTCAAAAATAGTGCTGTACCCTGGAAGTTTACTTCCAGCTGTTCTGTCCGTTTGTTGTTGTTTTACTAACTGTTCACGCGCTCGTTAGTATGCGTCCATAAATAAATAAAAACAAAATAAAAAGACAGCTTTTGGTCGAGACGTTCAATCATGTGGGTGTATCACTTCAAGCAAGGTGTGCATTAAATCGGGGCTCCGACGAGACGGAGGCTCACGTCCATGCTCGACGTCCAATAGTCGGTGCTGACGATGTTGTTCCTATGCCTTCAGGACGACGTACTAAGTGGGTTCATCATTTCCCAGCGTTCTGTGTTCGCATTCATCCCTTCACCACTTACGTACTTCTGCCGCCGTCCAATGCATACGTAGCCGTGGACGACGAACGGCAATGACTTTCCGTTGTTGTTCGGTTGTTTCTCGGCCAGCGGACGTTGTTGCTCTGCCTTGGTGCTGGAACACTGCTAAGTGGACCGAGAAACTCGCTTAAGTAACCTCTTGAGAGCAAACGTTCGGGAATGTTTCGATCGCGAGCGAAGTCATCAGAACGAAATTCGATAACGTTCCTGAAGCACTTAATCGTCGCAGAAGGATTCCCGCCTTGGACGTAGTTGGTCTGCACAGGGGTTGCGGCTCCGCCGAAGGCCAACATGAGTGGCTGCCCTTCACAGACCTGGGTAAGTGCTATAAGCTAATTCGGAAGTTCTGAACTTGGGTGCTGCTGCTGATGCTAGACCATCCGTCACCCTACTGCGCTATGTTTACCCTTTCGTTCTTCGGAATCGACCCGAGTCTGCGCTCTTTTTCATTGCACCTTCGTCATGCTTCCACTTTTTTATAGAGAAATAGAAAGTTTTGCCCACGGAGCAAGGCACGCGGGTTCGAGTCCTCCCTGCGATAAATTTTTTCCTCTGGTGCACATTAACCCATACAAAAGTAGGGGCCCAAGACGTGACCCTCAGTCTGCATACTATTCCTTTCTACCAGGCCTTTTCGCAGTTCACTTTTTCGTTAATCTAACCCACCATGGAATGCGCCACGTACTTACTTCTACGGAATATCGTGGAGGCATCGTGGAGGAGCGTTTCGCCTATGAAGCGACTTTAGGTGGTCAACCGATGGAGATATCAATGTTTTGTTCTTTGCAGATAACCGTGGTATCGTGGTACCCTGGTACCACTGAAGACAGAGGAATGAAACGTTTGGTAGACCTGGGCGGGACCCGAGAGAAGAGCCTTGAATCGAGGTGCACGCTGCAGCCAGCGCCTCACCCGATAGCGCTACCACGCATCCCTGCTTTTCCCACGCCAATTAGGCTGGTCGTTTTTTCCTTACTTTGGTCCTGTTTCGCCATCCATAATTCCGAGCTCATTCTGAATAATTCAAAATATAGTTAAACAATAGGTAGACAACGATTTCAACCATGATTGCCATACTTAAACTCAAACTAAAGAAAAAATAATGTTTTCATCACGCATTTTATTTTTTATTGTCTTAGGTTTCCTATTGGCTTAAGCCTTTTTTGGTTTTCGTTGTTATTTATGCTGAGCGATTCTTCTGAAAAATAGCTAGGGCCCATTAATTGAGCAGGGAGTTTCACTTGAAATTCTAACCAGAAGTAGCTTCTCCATATACTGAGTAGTCCGACGTCGTACTGGATTTGTTTTCGCTCTGCTGAAGATGGATGATTCGCAAAAGTTCATTTGCGGCATTAACTTGCCCGAAGCCGTCATTCAAAGCCGACTTGCTCTATGCTGAGCCTTCGCACTTCCATCGCGATTCAATTATTTCTTGCGTTTTTGAGAACTTCGCTGGTCTAGGGAACGATTTCGCTTCTTATTCTCGAGAAAGTAAGTAGTTCTGGTCCACGGATTAGGTCGCACGCTAGTTCGCACCGTTTTCTGCTTCTCAATTCAGATGAACTTCATTCAGGGTCATTTGTTTCAATTGCGGTAGGAATAGTACATTTGATTGCAAATCTCTACAGAGAAAAGCCGCTATCAGCAGTTTGGGATTTATGCACAATTGCGCAACTAGAGCTCATGAACTGTAGGAGTACATTTTTACACCCTCGTGTACACGGTGAGACTTCGTCTTCAAGAGTTTTCAATGAAAAAATCTAAGAAAATAATGCTGTGAAAACGAATGAAAGCAAATGTAGATTAAGTTAAAATGAAAATTTTGATGACGAATTTTACAGCTTTTAAACGAACAAGGGATCTAATAATTGACATGTCTTATGAGCTACCGATCAGATGGGTGAGAACCGTCTGTTTACAAAAATAGAGCCAATGTCCAATGGATTTTCATAGATTGCTCTTACATTCTCATTTTTACAATCATTCTTAGTTCTCATTTTTCTGTCTAAGCCTACCTGCTTACTATCTCGATTCCACTATGAACTTGACTGACAATCATCACCAACAAAGACAAAAGCGATCGTTTGAGAGTGACCGGAACCTTCGTTTTAGTCCTAAGAGACCAGCTTTTCCACAAGTTTTTCTGGAGTGCTTCTTCTTTATGATGGATAGATATTTTTCTGAGGAAGATGCTCACCTTTTACCACTAGAGAAAGAAACCAGAGATCGATTTCAGCAACTTATTTGACGAGGTGCGCAAATTAAGTGAACCTATACCTTTCCATGTGTGGAAATATGCCTCAGCGCGGTACTTTACCTTATCTGAAGACAGAGGCTAAAACGTGTCAGATCCGTACATTGCCCTCTGGGCGATTTTTTTGTGATTTATTCTATATTTTTTTACGTTTATTCTGACAAAGGCTTTCCGCCGTTTTAAAGTTCTCCATCTCTAGTCGAAAGAGACCTGTGTCAATACCTCGCAAAAAGGATTTTAGGCAATTCTCCTAACGTAAACTAGGAAGAACTAAGTTTTCAGCCAGTTATTAGGATAAAGTAAGTTGAAAGGCACATTTTCGTTTTGTTTAAAAAAATTAAATTTTCGTTCAGTTCTTTTCTAGTGCCTAATATTTTCAAGAAGTCTTCCTACACATTCCATACGCTTTAAAACTGCAGGTCTTTCTCCATATAATGGTAACAAAACCTTCCATCACTTCGCAGAATTGAAAAAAATCTGTCGTGAATTTCTAATTCCGTGCAGTTGTTTGCATTTAAGTGTGCTTGTACGCCAAATGACTCTGATGCAAGTCGCGTTGTTGACAAACTCAGCTCGTTGCGTAATTTTGTTCCGGAATTCCTTTGACAGGAGACGACGAGACCTAGCCGTCACTTTCGTTTTATATGTTAAGCTTTTTCAGGCGTTTCCTAATTAAAGAGAAATGGCTGTCAACTTCTAACACTGTGCTCTCTGTTTCCCAACTTCGATATCGTCCTTCCCATTCTCCCGAATCATCGTCGGATTACAAGGCAAGTATTTTACCAAGCTTTCTATTTTTCGATGAAATGGTCTGTGATTTGCTCTGAAAAGCCTCAGATTTATTAATAAAATGCATGGATTAATATAATTTTGTATATGAATTGCACAAAATGAGATTAGCCACCTTATTGGATAACTAATGGCCTGTAGTATACAGGGTGCGTAAAAAGTATTGGCGCACTAAACGTAAAGGTTAGAAGTAACAACAAATGATAAAATTGAACAAGTTTATATACAAAATGTCGACAATGATCTAGCGAACAGAATAGCATCACTTGTGCTCTATATGGGCTTCTTTGCTGCGAATGCAGGGACGAAGACGAGACGACGAGGAAAGGCATCGACGGTGCGCCGCAAGTAGTCCACGTCGATTTCGGTCCATGCTTTGGCCTTCAGTGACTTGACATTTTTGTGCATTCAACTCGTCAAAGTGTTACATACTCTTCTAGGACCTCCAAAGTGCTAATTCTGACGGGAGGTTCGAGGCGCATCTGGCCAGTATCATGGTTTGGGCATTCATCACAAGCGTCTCTCGTTTTCGTGGATACAGGAGTGAAGATAAATCAGTAGTAGTATCTGTATTGATGTCCTAAAGAAGCAACTGGTTCCTTGGCTCCAAACCCATCTTGAGGTAAGCCGTGTGTCTTCCAGCAGGATTCGATTCCTGCGCAGAGTCGAGGATTGTTCAAGGCTGGTGCCGCGCCAACTTGAAGGACTTCATTTCGGCAGAGGAATGACCTCTGTATAGACCGGATTTGAATCCGCTGAATTACCCTATGTGGGAAGTTTTTGAGAAAAAGGCTTGCGCTACTTCCCACAAAAGTATGAAGTCAGTGAAGGATGATCTGGTCAAAGCATGGAACGAAATCGACGTGGACTACATGCGGCGCACCGTCGATGACAAGTGATGCTATTCTGTTCGCTAGATTATTGTTGACATTTTGTATATAAAGTTGTTAAATTTTATTATGTGTTGTTATTTCTAACGTTTACGTTTAGTGCGTCAATACTTTTTATGCACCCTGTATAAAGGATAAAGCGGAAAGCTAGTCAATACTAGCAAGGTTGCGCCACAAATTCTGCCTTTGTGAGATGTCGTCAAAGCAACTTGACGGCGCACTCAGTGCTTTGCGAAGGTCAACCTAGGGAAAACTCGATGTTTTGCTATCCCCAGGCAAGTGTGCTATCAATTCACCAACCTCGGAGGGCTGGCTTGGTTGGCCTGGGCGGGACTCGAACCACGAACCTTGTTGGAAAAATTTGGGTGGCACGCGACAGCCTGTGTCAACAGTAGGGTCTACTTGATTGGGAAGGTGCTTTGCGCCGGATCTTGCATCAACTTTTCTTGACTCTCAGCGCCGCTGTCCTTTTCAGTCTTCTGGACACTATATCATCGATGAAATAGAGTTGAAACAGACTAATAAGGATGGTCGCAGTAAAAGGAGAATAACTCTGTGAGTTGATTTCAGCCGATCAAATTTCTACACTTCCTCGAATGGATGAGTAGGCTTAGTGCATGGCGCATCCTTGAGGCACATTAAAGCAGTGGTTTTACGTGATTCAACCAAATAGCTGCGTACATCGTGCTACTCCCTGATGCTTGTTCTACAGCTCCAGTGACCGCAATTCACTGCACACAACAGTCATTGTTTGGTTTGCAGCCGAAGCTTTGATGGTAATGGAACGCTTAAACGCAGTCGCATTTGATTCGATTCCGATTCGATTTGTTGGGATGAACAGCCAGATGTGGCATCCACCCCGGACAAGGCGTGCTTTCGAAACGTCTTCAGAATATCGTGTGCGAATACATGCACGCTACCTGTTCCAAGGACTTTTAGGCCTTTCGAACGACAACAAAATTCCTAGCTATTTCTGTGTCACGTTTTGCAGCTTACCCAAAGGAAATGAGGTTCGTGATTGAGCTGTAAATATAACACGGCCAATTATGGTACGAATTGAAAAGTGCAGTCGTAATCATCTAAATGCCGTATTAGCGCCGTTGATGAAGACGTCGGTCACGCGCACTCTGTATAGAGGTTCCTGGTTTGGCAGGTTTGAGTTCCCCCAAGTGAACCACGTCGTCGATCTGCCTGGAGTTGCCGAATTGATACCAGACTTGAGTGCCAAATGCGTATCGAAGCTGTATCCACGATATCCCGCAGAAACAGAATGTGTGGCGCATCCCGAACAGTGAGCAGTTAACGTTTTCATTCATCCCCCATTCTTTGTCTAACATAAGCGATATTCTGCATAGTGCACGGCGCACCCGAAAGTGAAAAAACTCGTCTTTCGCGTAGGTTTGTCATCTCAAGAGAAGGCAAGTGGGGGGGGGGGGCAGTTGTTCGGTACACCGTGCTGCCCGCCGCCCACATCTCGCCGTGCCCGCGCCGCCCTATTTGGGCAAGTTTGCTGCGCGCGAAACCGTCGTTAATTGGCGTGACGTCGTCTAAAAACCTAACAGCTGATAGGAGACGATGGGGAAGCGCATCTCGGGACCTGAAGAAAGCCTTCGCGCTGCAGCTGAAAACTCCTTCCCTCCAAATATGGTGAGCGAGATTCTGACTCTTGTCTCAAGAACGAAATCAGTTCAGGATAGAGCTGCAGGGCCAAGGGAAGTGATTAGAAATGCGATGCCTCCGGCGGAGTGGCGTTATATCCCCCGCCCTTTAAACAGAGGCGTGGCAAATGTCTGCGTCTCCACTATCTCGTAAGGCAGCCACTACACTCTCGAGCAATCGCAGGGGGTTGGGGGTGGGCGGGCCAGGGGGATGAGTGGATAGAACGCTCGACCCCCACCCGGACATCTTGTCCTCGGCGCGCCCCTCGCCCCGCCTCTTTCTGAGGGCGGTGTATCCAACGACTCTCCGCCAAGGCAAGTATGTACGAAACGCCTTTTATTGAGGTTCGCGGCTAGAGATCGATCCAGTGTTCTCTATCTGAGCAATTCTGGGACCAAACCCTATCTTAGGAGAATGTTAAGCTTCCTTGTACTGGACACGATTGGAACCCTGAGAAGGAGAGATCGGCGCCTCTTACTGACTGCATCACATGCAGCTCTACCAGACCTGTTCAGAATAACTCATGGATTAGGTCAGATTTTCTGTTATTCACAGGGAATTTTACGCTACTAATGTTTTGCGATGCATTTTTTTAATATCGTATATAGTAGCTTGTGATCTACACCTTGCAATACGTCATTTTCACGTTAAATTGGACACTCTTCTAAGCAAATTGTTGTCTTTGAAACTTTCAAAATTAAAACGAGCGCCTTCCAGGTTAAACTACATAGAGACTCTCCGAGTTAATTTTAGGAAATTTTTGTTCGAGCAAAATTTAGTACGACTTTGAGATTTTTTAAAGCCAACTACCCCAATAGGCGAAAACAGCGTTTGAGATTTTGTAAAATTAGAGTTCATCTTGAAACGCTGAATTGGAGCAATTTTTGGTGTTAAAAGAAAAGAGAAGGTTGTCCCTTCGATCTCTTCAGGTCATCGTCTTCCTTTGATTGATAGTGGAACTTCTGCTTGAGCGCAGTTGCACACTCAACAACAAAAGCATTTTTAGAAATAACATATCTTCACTTTGCTTATTCAACTGTTCGGCATTTTCTCTATTAATCAGGTGAAAATGCCGATAAGCTGGAGGAGTGCATGGCGCGATCTCTTCTTACCTTTTAGCACGCTAAGAAATTATTGCTCCTACCCTTTATTTTAGAGCTCTGAGCCATTATTTTTATTTGACGAATAAAAATTTTATAAACTTTTAAACAGTGTGTTATTTTATTGGTGCGCATGAACTAAAGAAATTCAGAAAAATTCATGCAAAACTTTCCTTAGACGGAACTTTTTTCTATTCCTATTGGGGAATCTCCAGTTTAATCTGAAAGACACTCGTTTCAATTTGACCGAGCGTTCAAATTTGAAAAGGCGTCATACTTGCCTAGAAAAGTGTCAACTGTGACCTGAAAGTGATATAAACAGGAAAAGAAGTAGTATAAGTAACAGCGATTAAGCGAATTTCTGAGAATTCATGTTGACCACCATAGTCACCAGCTTTCAGTCCATAGATCGACGAATGCTTTCCTGCAAAGCTAACGACCATTCCCTGTAACTGCTCGACTAACTGGCCCAATAAAACCCGCCATATTCCGGTTATGTAATCTGCTACGGCAAGCGCAGTGCCACTTTTTCGGCCAAAATCGAGCAGCAGCGATTTAGCAGCAACAGAGGACGTGTGCTGCTTGCAACGGTGCTTTGCCTTCCTGTCAGGGAATCAGGGAAAAGCGGTGCTTAGCTTCTATTCCAGCCCCCACCCTTTGTCCTATTCCAGAGGACGAAAACGTTCGACGTTTTCTACTTCTATTAGGTTGTCCCATAAGTCCCCGTCGTTTTTTTTTCAACGATCCATTGCGGATTTCGCCGGCGATCTCTTGCATAGCGCTATACAGCTTTCGAAAGAGAATGATTTGCTCTATCAGAGCATGCATTGAATTTCTTTTTTCATCCTGAATTCTATCGATTTTCAGGTCGTTAAATTGAAAAGTGAAAAAGTGAAAAAGTGGCCATGTGCGCAGTCGCTTCTCTCCGCTTAGGTTTGGAATTTTTTTGCGCACTTTTTCATAGCATTTGGCGACAATGTTCCGTACTACAAGAATGCATGTTGGTGCTATTTGCACATTTGTCCTTTATTGATTTTTAGGTCATCAAACAGGGACGTCCGACTGTTCCGTCCGAATTTTTAGGGACAGCTCCTGCTCTCAGGTGGGAATTTTTTGCTTGTTGTTATGTGTCGTTCGAAAGAGGATGTGTTGCTCAATAAGAATTTGTGTCGTGTTTATTGGCTCATGCTGATTTCTGTTGAATATCCACAACTGAACAAGGAGAAGGAGTTGTTGGTGAAGGCGATTTTTCTCTTTTTGGAATTTTGTTGATATTCGACAGAAATCAGCATGAGCCAATAAACGCGACACAAATTCTTATAGAGCAAGACATCTTCTTCCGAACAACATATAACGGCAAGCAAAAAAGTCTAACCCCAGAGCAGGAGCTGTCGGTAAAAATTCGGACGGAAAAGTCGGACGTCCCAATTTGATGACCTAAAAATCAATAAAGGACAAATGAGCAAATTGAGCTAACACGTATTCTTGTAGCACAGAACATTGTCTTTCTAATCCTGTAAAAAACTGCGTAAAAATTCCAAATCTGAGCGGAGAGAAACGACTGCGCAGATGGCCATTTTTTTCAATTTTTCACTTTGCACTTTAACGACCTAAAAATTGACAGAATTCAGGATGAAAAAAGAAATGCAATACATGGTCTGATAGAGCAAACCATTATCTTTCGAAAACTGTATAGCGTTGTGTAAGACACCGCTGGCGAAATCCGCAATGGGTCGTTGAAAAAAACGGCGGGACTTATGGGACAACCTCTTGATTTTACGTCGTCATAGCCTTGTTCATTGCTAACCATTTCAGCTAGAGCAGAAGCTTTTATACTCGGAACATCTCTTCATTAATAGCTTCTACATGTAATGCCAAAGGTGCGTGGTGGCGCAGTCGGAAAAGGCGCCGATTGTCGTGTTCGCGCGACTCCAGGTTCTGGGTTCGGGTATTCCGCCCAGTCCAATCAAGTCTTCCATCCCTCCATGGTGGATGAATCGACACCAGACATGTCTGGAAAGGAAGTAACCTGAGTTGTTGATCGGACGGCCTCTGCAAGTCATTTTGAAGGCCAAAATACTCATTGAAATTGCCTCCCCTACATCCCATAGAATTGGAGTGCGTGGTGCATCCTAGAAAAAAATAGCGGTTGCGCACTCCTACATCCTTGATGTTTTGTCTCTGCCAATGAAAAACGACTAGTAAAATTTTTCTAATTACGAATATTTGGACAGATAAAGTCCTCAAGGGGTTTATTTTATTTTTTACATCCCTTCCCTCGCGATATTTTACGTTTGAAATCTTTGTAGGAAATCCGGGAAAACAACGACGTGAAAGTGGCGTGACAGTGGATCAAGCGGGATAAAACTCTTAAACCTAAACGCTACAGTTTTTCTACGAATGAGTTGAACTGTGTGCTATCTAGAGTTGCCGTACAAACAGGTACTTTTACCCTCTACCACAGCAGGTCAGATCTGCAACAGACTTTCATACTTAACCCTCAAATTCCTATCACCAAAATTTGCTGATTTTTCTTATTCTCTTATTTTGCTAACCGTCAATCACCAGCAGTGGTTCTTTTTTTTAGAGTGACCTAAAATGTTCCTGATGATTTTGGGAGGCTATTCCTTTCCCAGATTTTCTTCAGGCCATAATTTGCTCCTTATAATTGATAATTAGCTTTCTAAAAATGTGTTCGCCTTTTTTCCACTATTCTAAGCAACCAGAGGTTGCCACTACATATCATCCGTTTCACCGACCGTCGTCTATGACAAAGATCGTTTATTCCGAACGGAGTGAACTAGTCTCTTTTCCTTACGCATCAAGGTGACTCTGCAGAATGCCCTTCGATATTCCAAATCCTGTGTTAAATGGGGAAGAAATCGTTTGAGCTTTTTCTTTCACTCATTATACTGGACGACGGTTTATCCTGAACAAGCGTTTCCGTCGCTTTAAAGTACTGCTTTTGTAGTTCAAAGTACCTTCTTCCCAATCAGTCGATTTAAGTGTGGTCAGCCATTCTTCGGGTGGTTCTTCGCCGACATCCCCTATGGACGTCGTCCGTCGGTGGAGAACGAGTCCAGGATCGAAGGGGATTGATCGTCGCTTTTCGGGGCGATTGTTCGATGGACGATCAGCAGCGCTGGTGGCGACGGAGGACGGGGAGGACGGACCAGCAGTCAGAGGAGCATTGTTTGCCCCGATTTCCACGTGGCAGGCCTGTGCATCGTACGGGGGGAGGGGGCCGCGGGAGTGTGGGGGAGGGGTCGCCGCACGCATTCTCGCGATCGTCCGGTCAGCCCGGCCGTTTTGCCTCATCTGGCGCTGATGCACTTCATCCCGTCCACGCATCTCCGTACGTGCTCACTCCCCTCCCTTCCGTGTTGGGCCAACTGCCAAGTTCACCCTCTCGGCCGACGCATCGCTCCAATGGCACAGTGCTTTGCTCTTGCTGTGCAGCCCAGTTGAGCAGCCTTTGGTTTTCTTGGTCTCAACGGCGATTTTATGGTGCACCATCCGTTTCGCGTTCTTTCAGTACACGTCTCTAGGTGGTGTTATGCCCTTCCGCCCTACAGCTACAGCCAGGGGTGCAAATTTAACGGTTGACGATTTAACGAATTAACGGCATTTTTCGTTAAAATCTGGCTTAACGGTTTTACGGAATTTTTCAGAATTTTAACGAATTTCTTAACGGATCGTTTTCTCCATAAGTTTGTCACTTTTCCCCTTGGTCTTTACTGGTATTATAGGCCTCATCCTCCCGATTTCGTTTTTACATTTATATTCATGCTATTTTTCATTGGAGCCTTCAAAAGTAATGCATTTAGGAGCTAGAAAAGTTCCTCTCCGAGTCGCCAAGCTCGTCAGCAATTCCAATATCTATAAGGCTATGCCGTACTTCGTCGCCCTGTCAGCAACAGTTCTGGGTGAGTGCTACACAGTGCGTGTTGTGCACCCCGTCGCCGACAGCGTCGACGACAGCTTGCCGCAGTGTCGCAGGTCCTCTGACCGTGGAGGGCTGGCGTCGGCGGCGCTCTCTCGCGTGAACTCTAAATAGCCAGCCAGGCCGGGGGCAGACATAACTCCAACGCCGCGCGAACTCCACTGGCGTCGCGCACGCTGCGCGACAAAATTGGACCAGTTGTCGCGCGGTCCGACCGCCTCCGACAGGGACGACTAGTGACTCTCGCTAGAGTGCGCGTCACTAGTCGTCTCTGTCGAGGTCGAACAAGGAAGGGACAGGAGATGAGGATGAGACAGAGTTCGGGAGGAATCAGACTCAATCCATTTCAAATGAGAAGGGAAATGATCAAGGATCTGGTGAGGGAACATCGGAACAAGAACTGGGACGGGATTACTAACTAGTTTCGGAAGCAAGTGTTTGTAAGTATTGGGAGGGGGGATATGCACACTAATCCACAGATTTTCCCTTAATTCTAACTTTACGCTACACTTGAACGTCACCAACTCACTGGTCATATTCACGTGCAATGCTGTTGGCAAGCACCCTCTTAGCAAACGCTAAGGATCTCCTTATTTCTCCAATCTACAAGCAGAGGCAGAGGTGTTTTACTGCTTTTTTCTTCCAAGCGCCTCCACCTAGAGAGTTCCTCTTCCATTCCATTTGGGGCTCCCTGTGGTAAAAACTAGTCGTGGAGCTCAAACGCTGGCAAAATCTCGTGCTCCGCGGCTAACCACGCGTCACCGAGCGCACGTCAGCGTTTCAGCGCCGCGACGTCGCATGCGGCTAGCGCGCGGCGTCGCGTTGGAGTTACGTCCTGGAGCCCCGCCAGGCAGGGACTACACCCCTGTCGGCAACAGGTTGCCTGCGACGAAGTATAACATAAGCCTAATATACTAGCTAACAACAAAAAAAATGGAAAGCTACAGGAAAGCTAATTTTTCTTATCGTTAACATTCCACTAATGGGCTTTTATGTGTACTTTTATTAATTTCTTCGGTGCAAATAGGCTCGAAGAGGGTTGCTTTGTAGGGCGGCCCTATACAATTGCGTTCTACCCCAATGATGAACTGATCTAGGCCATTTCTTACGTATCAGGACATACCTGGATCAGCGACAGTTTATACAGGAGTCCTGGTCATGTGGATGGTTTCTAGCGTCAGTATTTGCCATCTACAGCTGCTTCGGTCAATTTTTACCTGTGATTATGGTTACACTACGGAAAATGTCGCTATCACCCATTCTCGGATCAGTTGTCCTACTGCAGGCTGTTGCCTACCACATTCTGTGGGATCTTAAGTAACACTGAGAACATTTCGTGCTCCGCGGCTAACCATGCGTCACCGAGCGCAGATCCGCGTTTCAGCGCCGCGATGTCGCACGCGGCTAGCGCACGACGTCGCGTTGAAGTTAGGTCCTGGTCCTGGTGACCCTCCCCTCCCCCCCCCCCCCCCCCGAGCCTATTTCCGCCGTTCCTTGGATCATCGAGACTGTACATGCTCGAAGAATAGTCACACAAAACGGATTCGCACAGAACTAGGAAAGCGAGGTAATTCCAGGGTCCGGCTAGCCTCCTGTACATTTTAAGCTGCCTTGCAGCTGCTATGCGGGCACCAGCCCAAGAAGTACCGTTCTCGTGAATGATAGTTCCGTACCTGTTCTTCTTGCACACTCCGAAGATAATTTGTTGCTGAAAGCTGGTTTACTTTGCTGTCCACCCTATGTTAATAGTAAATTGATATGTTACATTGTAGTACAAATGTTGTGCTGCGTTCGTTGAACTTTATTTTTCACCTGTCGAGTTAGGAACATAAACCTCTTTTCCTAATTTTTTTTTCATTTGAAATAACAGTTCGCAGCCAATTTTAGGTTTTAACGAAATTTAACGACAATTTTCCGTTACATAAATTCGTTAAAAAATATAACGCCCACAACTTTGTGCGCACCCTTGGCTACAGCAGCTCTTTGCTCCATACTAACAAGATCTCCTGTTTATCGAGAAAATGCCTCTTTCAATTAATATTCAACGAAAATGTATACCATTCTTATTTTAAACTTTTTAAAAGTTTTTCAAACAAAAATTGAGCATTTGAATTGAACATTTGAAAAACATTAGATCAAAAGTATTAGGTTGGAAAAAAAGTCTCTTCACACTTCGAAATTTTTTTTACCCTTCCCCTTGTAAACGCACTAGCCAATGTTGATTGCTGATTTCGTAATCCTATCACACTTGTCTACCGTTCGCACGCGGACACAGGTTAAGACTCTTCTTGTAATTCGTTATCCATCCAATCTTCCGAACTCAATGCCAGATCTACCTCATGGCCATTTTCGGCACAGCATTCTTCATGAATTCATTAAAAGATCTACAGCACGTCAGGCAGCAGACCAAATTAACCATAAATATGGCTTGGGATCTGCTACTCATCGCGCCTGTTATGAGTGGTTCGGAAAGTCTTTAAAAGGAGATTATTCACTGAGGGCAAAGCATGGTCAGGAAGGCCAACTGGATTGGACGACACAGAACTACTCCATCTTCTTCGTACCAATAGTAGGCAGACGACACGTCAGCTGGCAGAGAAGCTCGAAGTGTCTCATAGGATAGTAGGAATCCATCTGAAGAATCTTGGCTTTCATGGAAATTTGGAGCTTGGATTCCACATGCCCTGTCAGACACTCAGAAAGGTCGACAGCTCTCCACCGCTGCTTCTCTTCTGTCCAGATAAGGAAGAAAATCGTTTCTTCCGCGGATTGTGACAGGCGAAGAGTCCTGGGTTCTGTGTGCCAACTTCCGAGGAAAAGGCAATGGGTACAAAAGGGAGAGAGCCCTAAGTCTGATCTCAAGCCCAATGTTCACGAAAGGAAGATTCTGTCGAGTGTTTGGTGGGATATCAGAGAAGTGATTTATCGGCAAACTCTCAGAAGTGGAGAGACACTTACTGCTGTCACATACTGCGGCCAACTCCACAAAGTCGTCGCAACTCTCTAAGAAAACAAGCCGGAGAAGTCGAAGGTGATGATCCTGCATGACGATGCAAAACCACATGTTGCAAGGCTCACAAGAGAAACAATAAAGGAGATGGGCTGGTAGGTAATGCCACATCCACCGTATAGCCCTAACCTTGTTTGTGCCGACTACCATCTCTTCCATGCTCTCAAGCAAGAAATTGGAGAGAAATATTTTGGAACGGATGAAGACATCAAAAATTGGATTCAGCAATGGTTCGACTCCAGAACTGCAGTCTTTTAAGCGAGAGGAATTGGAAAATTACCCAGTCTTTGGAGAAGTGTAGTGGGACAAAATAGAGTTTATCTCAGTTGATTTGACTTTGTAGTTGTGAAGTAATAAATCCTTGAAAAAAAATGAAAAGACTTTTTTTTTCAACCTAATAGAAAATAGGCAAAGGCTCGACAAACTCTTGTTTCAAGAAAATGTTGAAAGACTCCGTATATGGCGCCTGACGGCTGTTTTAAGAAAAAATGCGTGCACCTTTTGAATAGGTGTGCAATTTATATTCCTTTGGTCAGTGTCTTAGGAGAATTCTAAACTGCTCCGCAACAAAAAAAGTTGTTCGTGTGAAGAGAATGTGCCATGCGCTCGTCCAGAACGCTGCTATACTCACTTGATAAAGGATAAAGGACGGTGTTACTCAATCCATTTTGGGATGCGCCACGCATTCTACTTCTACGGGATGTCGTGGATTTGAGTTGAATGCCTATTTGGCAATACAATGACTTGCGGTGGCCAGCTGATGAACAAATCAGCGCTCTATCCTTCCCGGGCAAGCATGGTACCAATTCACCAACTCCGGAGGGACAGAAGGCTTGGTTGGCCTGGGCGGGAAATCCGAACCAGGATCCTGGTATCGGGTGCAAGCGACAGCCAGCGCCTCCTCCGACTGCGCTACACGTGCCCACTTGATTGATAGTGTAAATATTTTTTTCTCTGAAGATGTGTACATATGTAGTGGAGAATGGCTGTTCATTTCTTTTATTACTGACAAACAAACATTCCCGTAATTTTATTCCTACAGAAAACATCCCTATAAATACGCAGATTTTCTATCAGAGTCGTTTATATTTCTATTTGTGTTTTTATTTAATATCTTATTTCATGAGTGATTTGCAGTGGAATTCGACGAGCAGAGGTAACCCTGGGCGGCGCATTGAACCAAAATTTGAAATGGGCAGCAGCGATGGTTCAGTGGCTCTCTGAGGGCAATCCTATCCTATCCTATTTTCTTGAAGTTCTGCAGAGATCGCGTTTGGAAGAGAATTGTGTAGTCGAGTTATTTGACGTCACATCACTTTATACCAGGGCGCGTGGAGCGCAGTCGGAGGAGGCGCCGACTGTCCCCTGCACCCGATACCAGGTTCCTGGTTCGGATTTCCCGCCCAGGCCAACCAAGCCTTCCATCCCTCTGGGGTCGGTGAATTGGTACCAGACTTGTCTGGGTAGGATAAAGCGCTGACTTGTTCATCGGCTGGCTACCGCAAGTCATTGTATGGCCAAATACGCATTCAACTCGCCTCCACGACATCCCGCAGAAGTAGAATGCGTGGCGCATCCCAAAAGGG
Organism: Heligmosomoides polygyrus bakeri; assembly: GCA_947359475.1. Lineage (NCBI taxonomy): Eukaryota > Metazoa > Nematoda > Chromadorea > Rhabditida > Heligmosomidae > Heligmosomoides > Heligmosomoides polygyrus. The sequence goes on along the minus strand of OX375870.1, from coordinate 892,374 downwards.
TTTGAATAACGCCGTGCTTTATCCTTTATCCTTATCACTTTATACCAACGTCAAAGCGATCAAGCTCATTAGGCATTATTAGAAATGTTTGATAGACATATCAACAACTTGCAAACATTTGGACTTCATAAGGTGCATACTCTGATCAAGGGATGTTTGTGCTGTAATATTTTCAAGTGGTCAGGACAATATTTCTCGCAAATTAGTGGGCTAGCCATGGGTCAACGTTTAGCTCCAGTACTTGCTGTCTGCTTTATGAGCAGGATTGAAGAACCAGTACAGGAACGGCTGCCCTTAATGTACTGCAGATATATAGATGATTGCTTTATCATAACATCAACACAGTCGGAGATGGATGAGATTCCGTCTAGAAAAGCGCTCGACGTATTCTCAATTTCTAGCAAATATCCAGCAATGAACAACGGCAAGGAGTGTTCAGACATAACAAACGATCTTCCCCCATTTGTACCGCTCTGCGATCTATGAAAATGACCAGTGGGGGGGGGGGGGGGAGCACACTGTCCTCGATATTATGACAATATGAGGACTGTGCAATGTGTTCCATTGGCTACTTGTTACTAGTGGAGTTAGGGTGGTAGCGCAACCGCTGCACACCAACGGTGAAACAATGCGTAAGCCCTAGTTTATACTTGCGCCGCCACGCGGCGCGGCACCACGATTGCTATAGATATCGACTTTTCGCGCCGCCCAATCGATATACAGTCCGACCATTGTGCTGCGTCGTGCAGCGGCGCAAGTGTAAACTGGGGCTAAGTTGCTTCATAATTCGGGGTTTTCGGAGTGTGTTTTCAACTGTAGGTCTATCTAACGCCTCGAGCTGCTTTTAGGCCTCTGAGGACGACGACAACGTCGAAACGTCCGGCCAATAATAAACCTTCCACCTAAAACTTCGTTGGCAGAAGAACACACTTAAATATGTATCACGAGAATGCCGAGGTTTCAAGATGAGAGAACTTGGAGGTTACCTGAGGCTTCACTACTAAGAGCTGACACGGCAGAGGTGGTGGTCTAGAACAAAATAAAGACGCATCATATATGTCATGCGTAAGAGTTCAAAAATGATTTCTTGGCACGGTAGTGCACTATATGAGCGCGTTTCTTAACAATAAACAGTAATAGTCGTATTTCTATGACATATTCCTGATCATCTTCATGAGTCTTGTTCTAGTCTAGTCAGCGGGTTTCTTATAACAGCAGTACCTTAGTGGTGGGACTGAACAGATGAAGTGGTCCGCATGCAATATATTAGGGGGGGGGGGGGCAAAAGTAATGAGACAAAATGAAAAAAAATCTTTATCTCCTTATAACTCAATTACAACTCAACGATGCTGAGGAATGTATTTGCCATTAAGGGCAACGGCCTTGCTGCCATCGCTCAGTCAATTCCTGATCCCATCCTTACAGAACTGCTTGGGCCTGGTGTTGATCAACTGCTCGATATGGTTGTCAAGCACTGCTTGGGTTCTTGTGTCCCTTCCGACTAGGAAGTCCTGTAGGCTCAAGAAGTAGTGGTAGTCGCACGGAGAGATGTCCAGCGAATACGGTGGATGAGGCATGTGAACGTAGCCCAGCTGGGTAAGCTTATCCGTGCTTAATTGTTTCCGATGGGGTGCGGCGTTGTCGAAGAGGAGAACCTTCTTGAAGCGCTGCGTATGAATAAGAGCGAGTCGCCGGCCCATCTCCTCTATTTCGTTCACCATGGCCTTGGAGTTCATCGCGGTGCTCTTGGGAAACAGCCTCCGGTAAACCGATCCATGGGTGCAGACCCAAAAGCTCCAAAGATGCCTCTCGCCGTGAACATCTCGCCGAACGAAGGTCGGTAACAATTCACCAGGCCTCACCCAGACTCGCTGCTTGGCAGGGTTAAGGTAGAAGACGTACTTCTCATCTTGCGTGAATATTGAGCCCAGGCTGCTCGGGGTTGGGAATTGGGGGAGATTTGCGCGACACAGGTCGACTCGTCAGACTGGGGTTTCGGCATGAGACAGGCTGGGGTTTTTGGCATGCTTCTGGAAAGGGCGGAAGTGGTAACTTTTCACATGTGCTTCAGTAAGTAGCATACAAACATACAAATACAACAAGTACGAATCCAGACTCCAGCCACGAGATATATGGACACGGCATGGGGTGTCTCATTACTTTTACCCCCCCCCCCCCTAATACGTCTCTCACAGATGTAAAGTAATTGATTGAGGAAGTAGCAGAGCACTGCATGTGTATACCATTACCATCTTAGGCCTGTGGTATACTCCGGCGACGCTGTTGTCGGCGACGTCGGCGACAGTGTTGCGCGGGCTGCTACCACTGCGTAGTACCCGTCCAACACTGGCGCCGACGTCGCCGACAACAGCGTCGCCGAAGTGATATAGGCCTTACTTGGACGCTTGGGCCCGTGTTAGCGGTTTCGGAAATGCTTCCGACGGTCCCATGCACCCGATTCCATCTTCACGGCTTGGGTTCCTTGGCCAGACCAACCAAATCTTCGAGAATAGGTCTAGTTACCATTGTGCCATTTAAGGACACTCTAGGCTACGACTTTTGCTGCGCCTCCAAAGTGCGACACAACGGTTTCTCAATTACAAATGGCCTCAAGCAGCCGTAGGCACGCTACTTATCATCAGAAGAAAATGGATGTCGTAGTTAGTGAGGTCCCGAATAACGCCCCCTCCTCGTTGCCGGCATAGCGACCGGCTCCTGGCAACCAGCAAAGACGAAGACTTCCAACCAAAATTTCCCATGCTCTTTAGCAGATTATTGGCACTGCTCGTCTTTATGTTACGCCATTATCTAGTACTGAGAAACTCTGACTTCGGTATAACAATGCTGTAGTTCTTCAACTGTGAAAACCGTTCGACTTCCTAGTCAGAGCATTTAGAAATTTTCAAAAAGAAAAATACTGGAGCACTGCGAGAATGAATACGAACCTCTGAAGGTTCAGCGGGAAGTTGACGCCGCTGCAGTTAGTCGCTGCTAAATGTCATTACCACGTTTCGCTTAGTTTAGAAGCACAATTACTCGTACTTGTACCCATGTCGGCACTTCCACGTGCATTCGTGACTGTATACAGCTCCTTCCGATGTACTGGCTTGGCATTTCCAATATCTCTTTATTTATTTATTTATTTATTTATTTATTTATTTATTTATTTATTTATTTATTTATTTATTCAAAGTGTAGATCCCGGTTTACCATATGGGACTGAAGAAATTTAAACAGAAAAAAATTTGAAAATCCGACATAATCCTATGTGCTATCGCAGACACATTTTCGGTCCAAGTTAGTCATGTTAGGTTAGAAACTAGGTCCCCGCCATTCTTTTTTCTGAATTTTGCGAAAATGTTCTTGATAATGCCATAAGCCGTTCGAAAGAGCAAGGTTTGCTCTATTAGAGGGCTTGTTTTTTCCCACTTCGGTGTTTGTCAATTTTTAGGTCATTAAAGTGGAAAGTCAAGAAAGGGGAAATGGCCTTCGCAGACAGCTCGTTCTCTGTGCTGATGTTTTTGTGTCCAATGTTTTCGAAAGAGATATATTTAGTCTACAAGAATATGTGTTGAGTTTTTTCGTTCATTTTGACCTTCTTCAATTTTGAGGGTGTTGAATTGATGTGTCCAAAAATCACAAATTATTTTCACCAACAGCTCCTATCTTTGGTTCGTTTTTTAACCTGTACCTGTTGACCTGAAAAAACACCAAAATTCAGAATGACTAAAGAAGAAAACATATGTTTTATAGAAAGAAGCATTCTCTTTCAAACGACTTATGAGACTGCGCGAAAAAAAATGTAATGGTCATTTTTCTCTTTTTTTTACATTCCGCTAAAAATCGATACAATCAGCATGAACAAATATGCGCAACGCACGATTTGATAGAGCAAAACGTTCTCTTTCGAGCGACACTTTTCCATTATTCTAGAACAGGATCAGAATTTCTCAGACAGCTTGCTACCTGTTCACGGACTCCGAAAAGATTGAAAGATTGGCTTGCCTGGACGGAAATCCGGTTTGAGAACTTCGACTCGGGATTGAGACGGCGGCACGCGCCTCCTCCGACTGCGCTACCAGCGCCCAATTGTAAGCAGAATGCGCATTCAAATTGCCATGATGACTTGCGCCGTTTATCCGTTATTCAGAAATTTATTTGAAATAAGTGTGTGTGATACATTGGGCGCGTGGAGCGCAGTCGGAGGAGGCGCCGGCTGTCGCCTGCACCCGATACCAGGTTCCTGGTTCGGATTTCCCGCACAGGCCAACCAAGCCTTCCATCCCTCCGGGGTCAGTGAATTGGAACCAGGCTTGTCTGGGAAGGATAAAGCACTGAATTGTTAATCGGCTGGCCACCGCAAGTCATTGAATGGCCAAATACGCGTTCAAATCGCCTCCACGACATCTCGTAGAAGTCGAATGCGTGGCGCATCCCAAAGAGGATTGAATGACGCCATCCTTTATCCTTTATCCTTTTATAAGTAATACCTTCTGCAGGCTCTGCAAGTACTCGCAGTTGAAGCCCCCCACTGGCTTTGTTTCTGTATTCAGCTGGACCTCCATGAAAATCGCGGGCTCAAATGTCCCAATCGCCGTGTCCACGTGTTTGTTTCTGCTGCGTAAACAATGCGTCCTCTGTTTAGTTCCGCCCGTGGCGCATCGCATTCGGCGCAGTTATAGCGGTCATTGAATAATTGCTGGCAATATTTGTTTGTCCGGTAATCCCTTTTATCCTCGTGCCAACCGACCCCACAGATTTGTCTGTAGCTGACGTGGAGTCTTTGAGGCTTGATTTCTTTAGGGCTTATTCTAGGCATCGATGCTGAGGGATACTGTTTATCATGAATGCTGTGAATCGTCGATGATTAAGAGTATGAGGAGATGGAGAAATTTCAGGGTCCGATTGATTCGCACTTAGGCGGACGCTCTGAGTAATCGCGCCGACCAATGGCGCGCGGCCGGCGGCAGCCGGATGGCTCATACCCACAGGGAGGGTATAGGCGTCCGGATAAGCTGCATTGAGGAAAACAGCGTGAAGTAAACGCAGTTATTTTCGATGGCAGTGGCGAAAACTGCGCAAAAACGTCATTACAAACAAATTGCTTCAATTTTTAATATTACACCGCTCTTTATGCCGACTTTCTCGTCCTTAGTTTTGAAGTGCAGATTTGAAAAGTAGTAGCCCTGCTAATCTTCAGTCCATTTTCCACCTATTCGTCACCTCAGTTTTCGTCAAGAAGCGGGTGATAGTGAGAGCACTCTTGATATATTGGGCAGAAAAGGCGTTCATTCTCGAATGCAATAGCACAAGCACCCAGGCTACTATTAGCCTGATCTAGTCCATAGCGCATTTGTTTCCTGAGGTGCCAAAACAGATTCTTGCTTTCCTATTGTTTCCTTTCACTTTGGGAAGATCCAATCTCCATGTGTTGCCAGCCAGAAAATGAGTGGATAATGTTTTGACTACGGCTGGTCCCATATGGGAGGCCAAGAAATCAGTGAATTCGTGAGCAAATGTGAAGTTAAAGTTCTTAAAACGAGGGAGCACCACTTGTTGTCCTTGGATTATGAAACGCTTTATTGACCTGCAAGACACTAGTTCCTATAGGACCTTTTGTTTAGCTTTCAGGACTGCCTAACTACTGCATGTGTATAAATAGGAGAGCTCCTCGTTCTTCATTATACTCAGCATTTTTGTTCCCTAAATCATGACAGGGAGAACATGATTTTTCTCCACTTCTACTAAATCCTGACAGCTGTAGCCTAGAGTCGAGAACAGAATACAACACGGGTGAAAGGGTACTGTTTACAAGTGCTTAGAAGCCATGCGTACTCCTCTTCGGAACATAAAACAACTGAAAGAACGCTTTCTCACCACGGTTTCTCTTGTATCTGCTGTACATCGCTAGAAGACAGGCAGTATGAGTTCATCGGCCGCGCGCCATTGGTCGGGGCGATGACTCAGAGCGTCCGCCTATGTGCGAATCAATCAGACCGAAATTTCAGTCGCTTCGGACACTGTACACTTTGCTCCGTTTAAGATTGGCCAATTTTGTGAGAACAGAAAAGTTCTTGCATTGGCACATTTCTCCCAATTTAAGGCTTGAGAAGTCAACATTCCTCGCAAATTTCGGTGCTTTCCGAGCAGAGCTCACATTGTCCGGCCACGTTAAACGGCTAATCGGCTAATAAACAGTGTTATTCCGCACACGGAGAGCGGCAAGGAAACGGGCTCGGCAAGGATTGGTAGCCTACCCATCTCCCAGCGATGATGTGTACTCAGCCCGGAAAGGAGCAAAATTTCCACAAAAGAGACGATGAACTGCACGAATTTCCCTTCGATGTCCTATCTTTCACTGTAAGACAGGCCATTGGGAAAACAACTTCCTCTCTCTATCATAGGATTCAGAGAACTTGTTCAAAAAGTCAAAAACGAAGCCAGTTCGCATGGATCAAGGTAAAGGAAGTAATGATCAACCATCTTCCTTTGTGGGACGCGCCACGCATTCTACTTTTATGGGATGTCGTGGAGGCATTTCATTCGAAATGCGACACACCAGTCAAGTTTCCATAAAACCTGAAAGCCAGTGCTGAAGTCGAGGGACTTCCCAGTTGTCGTGACCTGTTCGATAACTCTCACCGAGTCCCACTAACTACGTCCATGGGGAGAGATTGTTTTGCAGCGTATTACAATATTACCAGATTATACCGCGATCTATGGTGTTCTGCTGCCCTGTAAGGTTGCTGTTGCTATGGCAATCCTCTGTTTTAAAAGACGGTCGATTTTTAAGTTGCACTGTGCAAATCCACGGCCACTTGTTTGTATCACAAAGATGGTAACAGCTTCAGTTTGTTGAGCTATGGTAGAAAACGAGGAAAGGAGCGACGCTTAGTTGGTCTTTTGGGGTGTGCCACGCATTCTACTTCTACCAGGTGTAATAGTTTTTTAATGTATCTCTGTTCTATATAGTGATTTATTACACTAATCAGCTCTCTCTCTCTCTGAAAAATGTGGAGCATTCGAATTCGAGTACACTCGAGCAACTTAATTATTATTTGAATATTTGAGTTCGAGTACATCCGAAAGACAAGCTTTTTGGATATTCCAATCCGAAACCATTGGAAAGCGCAATTTTTGGAATAATGAAATTCGAATACATTCAAAAACGAGGTTCATCGATTATTCGATTCGAATGTTGAAGCTCAAATGGAAGTCGGTCGTATATCAACCTATGCGAATAGGCCATTTAGGCTTAACTATTTTAAATATGCGTTTAAACTGCTCCACGGAACAAGACATCGTACTTCATAGAGTTTACCCAGTCTTTTAAGGAATCTCGTCCTCTTTCCACTAAAGAAGGAAACCAGAGGTAGCTGTCTTGTTCTTGTTCATCTGTTCAAACATCAGATCGTGGAGTACAGAGTGAGCGAACATTTTTCCTTGCCTTGTGCAAGGATGCGACTGAGCAGGATATTCCTCTATATCTCAAACCCCGTGCCAAATTATGGGAAAGTAATTTGGGCTTTGCTCTCCTAGAGCTCTAGTCGTGAGGTTCTCTTACTCTAATTCGAAGAGTATCATTTCAGTTCTTTACTGCTGATTTTTTGGACGAAGCTTTGTTAACGTAGCTACTCAATTTCAACTTGATTCTGTCATTGCGCTTCCATAATCCAACCTTCAACTTCCATGACATGGAAATCGGGCTTTTGGGTTATTACGAAACGTGGATTCAACTCATAGATTGCTGGAAGACATCTTATAAATATGTTAAAAGTGTTTAAAGCTACGTGTTTTTCTCTATGTGACGGTACCAGAATTGTTCGTGTAGTATAAGCCTTAAACGAACGCAGAATTGTTAAATCCACTAAAGCGGTAGAAACTTTCGGCCCAACCTAGTAAAATTTGATCTCTCTTGTGACCAAATGGACGGTTATGAGGAGACACAGTAGGACCTATCCTAATTGGGAGGGGGCGACCGTAAAGTTGCGTTCCTCAACCCATGCCATACAGCCATATTCCCTGAATTTAAATAAAAACCCTCGCATAGTGGGACAGCAGGCCAAACTGTCATCGACTCAAGTAAGGGCCGGGAGACGCAAATCACTGTATGCCCCCTCCCCTCCGATTAGGATAGGTCCGTCACAGCATCTATACGGGTCTTTTCAAGGTTGAATGGGTTAAGAGTTTTCCGAACTAAGCCTCGAAATACTGGTTGAGTGGAATCGGGTGAAGGGCTGAAATTCTGTGGCAACAGCCGTTCTGAAAATAGCGACGTATTGAAGGAATTCTCGCTCGGGTTAGGAACGAGTTCCGGTGCCATCTGGCAGGCAACGGTGGTCTTTCTTATCACTGAGTTCTCTGCCGCTGTGTTCGCCCTGTCCCCACAGCACGTTATTCGACCTGCCGTTGTTCGTCTTCGACTTCTTCCGGGTCTTCCACTGCTTCTTCTGACAATGCGCTCTCCTTGGCTAGGAGCTCTCCTTCCGTCCTCGTCGGCTACTTCTGAAGCGGGGGAATGGGCGTTGTGAAATCGCCGCCGGTGCGCGGCGAGCGCGATTCGTCATGGTCATACGCGGTGTTATCGACACGGTCAACACGTGTCCCGCCGTCGTATCTGTCCGGGAAACTCCTGCACTCCGCTGCTGCCACCTCGTCCGATAGCGCTTGCAACTGCCCAACTGCCCGGCCGGACTGACTGACCGACCGACCGACCGACCGACCCGCCGACAGTCGAGCGCGTTCCAGTTCTCGCCGACTCCACGCGTCCGCTGCGACCCGGCGCCGTGGCTGTCGCCTCCGTCACTCACCGCCGCTCCGTCTGTTTGCTCGAGTTCTCTCACCTAAGCTGAAGCTGGGTAAGTTGTAGGAGAAACGTGATCAGTGGACTCCTCTGCAGTCTACCTAGCCAGGGTAGGTCGTAATTGTAGTTGCGCTTTTGAGAAATTTTGTTGAACGCATGAAGGAACGAATTTATTCATCAATCTTTTCGACTGATCGAAAATCGAATAAGCCTCATTTTTCTTTTATTCGAATAGTCGATTAGTTGAATAATTGTCACAACGATGCTTTGTTGCGACAAAATTTCTAGCGCCAGGCGGGACTCGAACCCGCACCTCCTTCAGACCTGGCGGGTTCGAGTCAATTGAATAATGTGTTTGAATCAGTTTCTGTGCTTTAAGATTTGAATTTTATTCGATATATTCGGTTAAAATTATTCGATTTTCGAATAATATTCGACTCCTTTTCGGCGTTCGAATTCGAACGAATATTTGAAAGCCCTGGAATCCCATATATTGAATACTCGAGTATTCGAATTATTCGAATAGGCATTCGAATATATTGGTTCGAGCGCAATTATTGTCGCTAGCTTAGCCCTGAAATTTTCATTGGGCGATACATATCCTGTCTGGTACTTCCCATTTCCATATGGAAATTCGAAATCTGCTGAGATTCAGTTTGAACACTAACAGAAAGAGGTGAAAGCTTACTGACGCAAGCCGAGCTGCGGAATAAAAGTCTCGCTCATGGATGCAGTTGCGTACAAGCGGTTAGCGGTCTCGACTCGTGTTGGCATGATCGAGGGCTCGATTCCCGAGCGGCTCCGCCTTTCGCATTTTTACCTTTAAGTCTAGAAATAGGTATACCCCTTGCTTTGCCTTTTCTGACCAGTTTCTCTCGTCTAATGCTCGCTAATAACGCGGAGCTCGTTCGTAGATTACACTTACGTGGCACTGCTTACTATTTTGTTGCCATTTGATCGTGGTTTCTTTTCCGAAGAAAAATTTTTTCCGGGGAGGATTGATTTTTTGTAAAAAAATTTTATTCCGGATAAGATCGATTTTTTGTAAAAAAAATTTATTCCGAGGAAGATCGATTTTTTTTTTGTAGATGTGTGGAGATGATGCCTGTATTTAATGTGCGGTGTGTGGGCAGCGCCGTTGTTTTGCACACTTTTCTTACAGTATTTTACCATTATTAGTTACACCATTTTGACGTCAAAATGGGGACCCTTCTAAGTGAGGTTGATGCCTTTGAAGTCAAACCGAAAATTTGCCAAATCAAAAGGGGACTCTGCTGGACCAAACTGGGGACTTTAAAAACGTCAGTATAAAACGTCAGAATAAAACACATTCTGAAGTAATTTTACACCAAAAGGGAGAGCAAATCAGAGGATTTTCACCCTACGATCCCACTATGTCCTTCAATTACCTATGAATGGATTTCCGTTCTCAACAAATGGCTATAACTTGTATGGTATAATTTTGATGTTTTTCAAGATTCTTTAATTCGAAACTGCTCTATTTACAAAAAAAATGCCGAATTCAAGATGTTGTAGGGTGTAATGAATGTTTATGTGCTGCACCACGGGTTCTAGATGAAGAAGTCACGTCTACAGAAAACATGGAGAATTTTATGAGCCATTACGACGTCGTACATCCTTTGTCTGCATAAAAGTGTCTGTAGTCCAAGGTGTTTCTTCCTAACTTCACTAATGGGAATAGCAGGGTTATCAAACCCACATTTCCTGATAATAGTTTTCTGATGAAGCCGTTTTGGAATTTTTGGAGTTAAGTAGGTTTTTTCTCTTAACTGGGTAAAATATTGCTATCCCATACTGAGGTATCGGTCTAACGTAAGTCTTATAAGCTTTGACGAAGTCTAAAATTTACCTGGATAAGTTGTTAAGGTCCTAAGGTGTGTGTCGGGCACCATCCTTAGTTTTTTTGGGTAACAGCGAGCAGAAAATGGATTCAGGTCCTTGATTGCTTGGCGTCATATGCAAATTTGGATAGCGAAACGAGGGAAAATTCCAAGAAAGAGCGTGATGTAACGATTCCTGTGAATTCCGAGGAAGTCACGAATTCCTGCCGACAGAATCAGCATTGCTATCTAGGGTCGACAGGCAGTAAGGAGATGCGTGGAATTAACCACCGTCGGACAAGACCGTCGGACACACGTCGACTCTGTGTTGAAAAAACGTGCTGACTCAGCATGATGTATGCCTTCTCCACTGTGAACTGAAAACCTTTACGAGTAAAATGTGCATTTTTCAAACCAAGTCAGACGCACGTATTTTCTTATTTAAAGCTTTATTAAACATTTTCTGAACAAGTTGGGCGTATATCTTTTGAAAAAATTAAGAGCTCACCTTTGCTGGGTATTTTAAGAATAAATAAAAAAACGAAAGGATAAAGGACGGCGTTGCTCAATCCCTTTTGGGATGCGCCACGCATTCTACTTCTACGGGAGGTCGTGAAGGCGATTTGAATGCGTATTTGGCCATTCAATGACTTGCGTTGGCCAGCCGATGAACAAGACAGCGCTTTATCATTCCCAGAAAAGTCTGGTACCAATTCACCGACCCCGGAGGGATGGAAGGCTTGGTTGGCCCGGGCGGGAAATCCGAACCAGGAACCTAGTATCGGGTGCAGGCGGCAGACGGCGCCCACTCCGACTGCGCTACACGCGCCCTAAGAACAAATAACCACAGTAAACCCAAAACTATTATAAATCACCGGAAACAGCAAGGGACTAAATTGAAGAAATACACCACCGTTCTCCACTGCATAGCTTTAGGTAAACAGCATTCACGCTATCATACAAATAAACCTTGCATTGTTCTGGGCAAAGTGTACGGCACAATCTGTTCACACGAAGAACTGGTCGTGTCGGAACACCTTAAAATGCCCCAAAGCGACTGTTTCAGCCAAAGCAACAGAAATTCTATGCTCGTCCAAATAATGTACGCGTTTCTTTCTATGATTCTTTAGTTTCTTTCTACATTCTTTAGTTTTTCACAGAAACTTCGTTGAAACAAAAATCCATTTTGACTTGATGCTTTGACGCTTATGTTTTTCACACAAATTTCAATGAAAGAAAAGACTATTTTACCGTTGTTGTGAAATATCTATTTTTAAATATGTTTAGTTTTCCAAACAAATTTTTTTGAAACAAAAAACTGTTTGGCTTAGATCGTGTTTAGTTTTCACACAGATTTCATTAAAACAAAAATCTAATTTACCTTTGTGATAACGTGTCTATTCTGAATATAAACGTGTTAATTTTTTCACACGAAAACGACTTAAAACGACTATTTTGGCTGCTTTCTTATAAAGTTTTTATTTTTACTTTGGATGTATATATTTTTATTTCGTTGAAACAAAGTACTTCTAGGTCTATCCTAGTGGGGGGGGGGGAGAGGTACTCCATCCACTACGACTCTAACAACGGCGGCAAAACTAAAAGCAGGCTATCTATTATAGTTCACAAAGACCTACCATGAACTGCCCTACGAGAGAACTTTCTTTGCGGTTTCCTTGCTGAGAGAACCTACACTGTTAATATTTCTTTGCTTTTCTAGCGATGTCCCTTCCGACTAGGACTATTTTTATTTTGCATGTGTTCTAAGATGTCCACTTCGGCTTTAACTATTATGTAGGTTGGTGCATAAGTTCTCGGACATTTGGGACATGAAATATTTATTATCGCAACATACGGACAACAATATCAAATCATTTGAAGTAACCACCCTTTACATCAACTGTCTTTCTCCAACGTGGTGGTAAGTCATGGATGATTTTTCTCCAAAACGTGGCCGGTTGTGATTCGAAAAATGTGAGCAGTGCCTCCTTGACGTCTTCTCGGTTGCTAAATTGCTGGCCGTCCAAATAGCGTTGAAGGCTTGAAAACGAATGACAATCAGAAGGAGCGAGAACTGGTGAGAAAGGTGGATGTGGAAGAACGGTCCATCCGTAGTCCGCCAGCTCAGCCGCCATCGCTCTAGCAATATGCGGTCTAGCGTTGTCGTGTTGAAAATACACCTTCACTTGCTCTCCTCGTGTGCTTTGGAGATGGGCCCTCAACTTCCTCAGTTGGTTGACGTAAACCTCTGCCGTCACTGTCATCCCTTCGTCCAGCAGCTCCCAGTATTCTACGCCAAGAACGCTCCACCAAATGCGTAGCATCACCTTTTTCATGTGAAGGTCGGGTTTCGGAACGTCCTCTGCCTCTCCAGTTGCTTCAACCCACTGTGCGCGCCGGTGATAATTAGAGTCGAGTATCCACTTCTCATCCCCAGTGACAAGGTTGTCCAGCCATCCGTGGGTACGTCTGAGGGTAAGGAGAGCGACATCGGCTCTGCGATCCATGTCATGTTGTGTCCAGTCGTGAGGTACCCAGCGACCCAATTTTCGCACCTCGCCAAGCGGCTTCAATCCTCGAACGACTGTTGAGTGACTAACACCAAGAGTGCTTGATAGTTCGCGAGTGGTTTGGTATGGGTCCGCTTCCACTCTACTTCGGAGGCCATCCAAATCCAGTGTCATCGTGCACCCTTCTCGTTCATTATCTTCAACGGAGAATTCACCGACTGCAAACTTCGAGAACCACTGGTACACAGTACTTCGAGCAGGAGCACTCTCGTTGTAAACATCTTTCAGGCGACGATACGATTCGTTGGCATCGAGGCCAGATTGATGCAGGAATAACACGACGTGCCGAACATGCGTCTCAGTTGGGATGAATTGCTTAGCCATAATAGCTGACGTTATTAATGCAGAAGTAAATGTTAGGAACAGTTTCGTAGCCCTTTCCTTTCGATCGATCATTTACGCTTTGATACATGTGAGAAATCTGGCGGGAAAATGCGCTTTCAATTCAGGAGGGATCAAATGTCCGAGAACTTATGCACAAACCTAATATGTTTGTTTTTGCTTGAAAAGTGTCCAGTTTAAAGCCAAGATGGTATATGTAGAGCATAAACCGCAGTGTGCTTAAAACTGTCAAAATGGGCTCCCCGTAACCGGATCGGAACCGCTCTTCAAGTCCAACTGAAAGCAACGACTCAGTGCCTCGTGTTCTGTCGTTTTCGGCCGCACTCGAGTCCGGTTCGCAGATGCGAAACTCCACCATATGCGGGCTGGCAATAAAACCATCAAAGCGACCGGGTGTTGCTTCCAGGGACTCCGTCAACATGTGTGACCCCACCGGCCACCCTGCCGCTCCGAGTCCCGCAGTAGTTTGCCAAGTCGATGGGAAAACGCCGTTATTTTCCACCGGCGAGGGAGTGAAGAAAATCAAGCCTCTGCCGTGCTGGGAAGAGAAGCTGAAAGCGAACAGAAATGATGAAATGGGCACATGTAGCGTCGTCAGAGAAGGGGTGCGCACAAATCCACTCGGGAAGGTTTTGGTCCTACTCGGGTCAATTTAACCTCTCATCTGTTCGGCCCTTGTTGGACTCTAACCTGTGTATCGGCTGTCCTTTCTAAGCTAAAGCCTAGGTCATGTACGATTTCAAACTCCTAACGATATGCTGTGCAAGTAGGATGCGCGGCGGATTCGAAAAAGAGGTTACCTACCTTTGACATTTTCATCGTTTACAGTGAAATTATTCCACTAGGAAGCAAAAGAGTCACCTGCTCCATGCATTTAAGCATCTTTAAACACTTTCATTTGTATTTATTTATTATTTTGTTTGAGCGCTTTGTGGTGCATAATAAGTGATCTAGAGCGTTGGCGGATGCTTTCTTAGACACGCAGTCAGAATCACCGAATCTGGCAAGCTTATACATATTTAGAGCTAGTTTATGTTCTCCATTGGTTTGAAGCGAACAATTTTTTGGTATAGAACTCACTACTCACTGGGCGTGTGGCAGCGCAGTCGGAAGAAGCGCCATCTGTCGCGTGCTCTCCGAATTAGGATTCCTGGTTCTGGTCCTGCTCAGCCCAAGCCTAGCGTACCATCCGTCTGCGGCTGGTAAAAAACTCTGTAGTACCAGAGTTGTCCGCGAAGAGCAAAATACTGACTTGCACATTGGTAGGCCACCGAAAGAGGTATAAACCAAGTACGCATTCAAAGTGCTTCCAACATGCAGGTAGAATGCGGGGCGCATCCCAAAAGGGCTTGAGCAACGCCATCCTTTATCATTTTTATCCATTATTACTTGTTAAATTCATCGTCTGTTTAAAAAAACTGCGGTATTGTAGGGTTGCCGGTTGGAGATTGGGCAGAGCTTTCATTCTCTCTTGCCATTGAGACGTAGGCTTCAGTTAGTTCTGATTTTCCCGGATCGAAATCGCCATGGGGCCAGCCGCGTTTTGGATAACTTTTTGAACCGCCTTTAGAAGCTACTACAGCCATAGCAGATGTTTAACACAACAAAATGGCCTCTGCTGTGACAACATTTGCCAACCTGTCCATTGTGTTGTAGGCTAGCATCCTGCCCGGAACGCAGAGGATGTAGTTGGAGCCCCGCCTGGCGTAAGGATTTTGATCGCAACCGCACACCATTCCAACATCTTATAACCTCAGTGACAGCCGCTCCAGGTTTGAACAAAAATGCAGAACGTTATTTTTAAAGAATTCTCTTTTTACAATCAAGAGTTTCACGGCCTTTTTTCTCGTCATTACTAAGCCGCATACGAGGTGTCCTAGCGAAAAGGCAAGTCTGAAGTTGTTGACAAAAGAGCCATTTTTCCTTCTTTGCTAAAACTTGATTTTGTCCTTCACTTGCTCTAGTTTTCGACTGTGGAGCACGTGGTTTCATGCTTTACACATATAAGGGGATGAAGGGCGGCGTTACTGAATCCCCTTTGAAATGCGCCACGCATTCTACTTCTACGGGATATCGTGGAGGCGATTTCAAAGCATGTTTTGGCCCATGCGGGGATTTTCAGTGGTCAGCCGATGAACAAGTCGGTGTTTTATTCTCCCGGAAAAGTTTTCCCAATTGATCGACCCCATAGGGATGGAAGGCTTGGTTGGCCAGGGCGGGAAATCCGATCCAAGCACCTGGTAACGGGTGCACACGATAGCCGGCCCCTTCTTTGAATGCGTTACACGTGTCCACTTTACGAATATAATACAAAATTTAGTCAGAAAAAAAAACCATAAAATATCGATTTTGCAAATAGTTATATTTGTTTGGCTTTTGTTTCCAAAAAGTAATTTGTTTCAAAAATCTTTATTCCGATAGATGCCTCAGTCGCGTGGTTGCGCAGTCGGAGCTGGCGCCATCTGTCACATGAACCAGATTCCACGTTCATGATCCTGGATCGCCGCCCAGTGGTAACCAAGCCCTCCATCCCTAGGGTTGACGGATTGGCACCAGACATGTTTGGGGAGGGTAACGCACTGAACTTGTCCAACGGATCGCCACCACAAGTCGCTGTGTGGGCCATATATGCATTCAGGTTGCCTCCAGGATATCCCTTAGAACTAGAGTGCGTGGCGCATCCTAAAAGAGGTTGATTAAAGCCGTCCTTTCTCACTTTATTAGACGTCTGTTTTTTAGTTCTGAATATACTGGGATTTATTCCACTGAATCGGTTTTTGGCAAGTTTTTTGCTGATTCATTCATTACTCATTGAAAAAGATAGATGCTTAACTGAGAAAAAATTTCGAATTTTAGTAGAATGTTGGTTTTGACAAACGTAAACGGGCAGCGATGAGGTGAAGTTTACATATCGTTGCCTTTCAAGATTTTTTTTTATTTCATACACTCAACAAAGGTGTGCTCAACAAGAAACATAGGAAAAAGGAATAAGTCTGTCATGGCATCTTGACTGGCGTAAATTGTTCCTAAATCATTAGGCGCAGTTTTTTATGACAATGTGCTTAGGAAATTTACGGAATAACTGTCTTCTGTATTGTTACCTACCCAGCCTGCAATCCTGACCTGCAAATACCTACCAGTTGGCTATGATGCCCCGTTTTTGAACAACGGGAACCTGTCGGAGCTTTAAAGGAGAAGACGTGAAAATACCGATTCGTGTGAGGTGCTGATCAGGTTTACGATTGAAGTTAGCCAGTGTTGACGGTGAAACTGGTGCACTCGGCCATTCCATGGCCCTGCTCGGATATTTCCTCCAGAAGCGAGGCCTTCTCAGAAGCCGCCGCCGCCCCGGTGCCACTGTCCGCTGTGGTGCGGACGAGTTGAAAAAACCTCCAGCCGTCCTTGACCCTAATACCTCGGAGTCAGGTGCGTGTCTCGGCTCCGTAAACCGCTTCCGCAGTTCGTGATCGCCGTCGTCCTAGCGCCGCTCCACCTGCACGTGTTCTGGTCGCAGCGGCCGCACCGGAGGACGGCCGAGGGCGACGAGACGACATCGTCGTCGCCGTCGTCGTCGTCGTCGTCGTCACCTCCGTCGCCAGCACGGCCGACCAGCACACACAACCGGCTCTCGTCCGTGTCGGCGGCTTGCATTCGCACCGCGTTCTCGCTTTCCGTGACCCAAAATTCGCACGCAGATCGCTGTTACCGGCCCCCGAGTCGTCCGTTATGGAACGGCTGCTGCTGCTCCCGCTGCTGCTGCTGCTGCTGCTGCTGCTGCTGCTGAGGGCAGTCGCTTCAGATGGAGACCACGCCGAGTCCACGCAGCCCGTCAGCGCCCGGCCCGGGCTGCTGGTGGCGGTGAACGTCGTCGCTCGGTCGGTCGGTGTTTGTTCACGCTCAGCCCATGAATTATCCATGTTTTCACCCGACTTTCGAGCAATTCACGTAGCAGCGCTCACCTCCTGCCTGTGCGCTTCCTCTGTGACGACGACGACGATGATGATGATGACGACGAGTGAGTAAGCACAAGCAGCCGTCCTTCATCTTCCATGTACAGTGGCGACATCGATCGATTTGCATTGTTGGAACGGACACGAAAATCGCTGGAAAAAAACGCCTTCACTCGGCCGTTCACCTCGTCGTGTCCTCGGTTTCCGGTATTTTGTAGTATTAATGCGCTGCTACAGACTGAAGGATCTGCTCTCCGAAGGTGTGTTTCTGAATGCAGTGACAATACATATCCGTCCACTACTGTCATGCTTTTGTTATCGAAGCGCTCGTTTTAATTTGTTGTTGTGGTGGTTGCTTCTGCTTCTGAGATGAGCGATCTGACTACATTCCTAGTTCAGCTAATTTTGAATTCTCGCATCACAGTTAATAACCATCATGAGCAGAACCGTTGAGCCCTGGAATTCTTCGACGTTCGTAGACGATTGACTTCTCCAATCCCTTTTTCTCGGACGATCCCGCCGAGACGTCAGCTGATTGCTGATTTGGTTAACTGCCTCAGTTCCAGAGCCCGAAAATTCTGCCATCAATGAATCGAGTGTTTTTATTGAACCCTGCAGTTAGCGAAACACCTTGACCTCTTCTCCTGCCGCAGTTCGATGCCGTGTTCTACGCTGTGCTTCGGAATAATGGTCGTTGTTGACGTCGCTGTTCACCCTGTGCGGGAGCTCTTTTCACATTTTTGATTTCGGGATGCTCGCTCGTGTGATAGTCATTGATATAATCAAATAATGCGATTTTAAGACGATGAGTGAGAGATAAGGGGAGAAGGACGGCGTCAACCGAGACCTAATTGGAGTGCGCCACGCATTCTGCTTCCACTGGGTATGGTACAGAGGGCAACCTGAATGCGGCCTATTTAGTGGCGTGCGGTGGCCAGCCGATGGGCAAATCATTGTATTATGCTTCATGGACAAATCTGATACCGATTCTCCGCTCCCGGAGGGGTGGAAGGTTTGCTTGACCTGAGCGGGACCCGAACCATGAACTTCGAATCAGGCCCAACGCAGCAGCCGGCGGCCCCTTCTCCGATTGCGCTTCCATGCGAGCCAAGGTGATGAATCAAGGCTTTCTTCCAAGCTCTCGTTTTTGAGGCATCATGGTCAGCGATGAACTATTCACGTCGCTGCAGATTTTATTTGCCAGTTTAAGTACACTGACGTCGTCTCTGTGAAGGTGCTCCTATATCGCCTGCATTTCATTTCTTTTTTCGTCATTTCTTCACATTTATTTACTTTTTCCGTTTACTTCCTTTCCTTTCTTCTTTACGTACAAACCTCATCTTCAAGTTGGTCACCAGGTTTCAGTTCGTTCGCTGGAATCCGATTGAATCGCTATGGAAAATGTCGCTTAAGGTCCTCAACCCCTTTCTGATTCTTCATTTTAGCTGTTGTATTTTTTGGAAGACGCTATAACATGGATTTACCCTAAACATTCCTTACAATTTTTTCGTTTATTCAGGTGCATTTTTAATTTGGATTTGAGCAGCGTAAATCGTGGAATATGCTGCCTTGCATCGTATGTACTGCACAGTTTTTTCTGCTGCTTCTTCGACCGCCTCCTATTTTTCTTCCCCTGCCGATGTCGTTTTTCGCTTCAAAATATCGCTTGTGTAACTTCTAGCATACACCCTTGTCAAGAACTTCACGGATTTCAGGATGGCGACCGACGTCGCTGCCTCCATGCAGCATGTAGATGGTTTCATCGCTAGTCTTGACAGGTATGAGAATTCTTTTTCTGTTTTAAGGTTGAATATGTTCTTGGTTTTTTGCATTTATTCCTTAATTTACAAAAGAAAACATGAGAGAGATGATTTTTCTGCTTCGCACTGTCTTCCTTATTCAATTAGCCTCCGTTCACTTCCGTCGGTTTGCTCCGCTCTCGAGCTTCGTCGCCAAACCACCGGTCAGCTCTGGCGGAGCAATGATGTGTCCGGATGACGTGGAGAGAAAGGAACGGAGCTATGACGGATGAAAGGACGGATGTCGGCTAAGGAGACGAATGCGCGATGACGGCTGTTCGTTCCGTCGACTTCCACTCAAACCGTGCTAGATCTTAATAGCGCATCTCTCTCTCGCTCTGCCCACAAAACTACGTCGGACGAGAAATAAGAAATAAGGGGTTGACTTTTATCGTGAACGCCATCAAGATTGCCCCAGATCACTTCACAAATGCTACGTGTATGGGGGGAGGCGGGGGGTACAGATGGACGTGATGTCGTTCGGCGGCGTCCGTGTCGTCGTCGTACATGGCCGGCCAGCCGACCGCGACGATGACGACGTCCGTGCGAGATCGCGATTGCACTTTCCCGCACTGAACAATGAACCGGCGTGCCGCGTGTACGGCCGCTATGACGATGTTTTTGGCCGATTCACGTGTCTCCTCCCTATTCACGGCTTCTCGGCTACAGACACGGGAAGAGTTGCTGCGAAACGGCTCCAGTTAAGGGCCAGAGAACAGAGGCGATCATGTACCGGACGCGCCCTTCTTCTCTGTCCCTTATTCTGCGCTTATGTGTATGCAAAGTCGCCTTAGGTATATGTTACACTTCGGCGACAGCGTCGGCGACGCGGTCGGCGACAGTGTTACGCGGGCTGTTATGCTGTAGCACCTGTCGAGCACTGTCGCCGACAGCGTCGGCGATGTGTCCCGAAGTATAGCATATATCTTAAAGACGCATTGGTGTCGTATCAGGAAGAATGCAAAAACGGCACAAAAGAAGTTCAAAGTTTTATCAGAAATTCTCGGCCGCCCTACTCAGGAATTGCTGTCAGTGCACAAGGTCACAGCAAAAGTTGGCTTTCTATTAGGGGGGGGGGGGGGGCAAAAGTAATGAGACACCCCATGCCGTGTCCATATATCTCGTGGCTGGAGTCTGGTTTCGTGCTTGTCGTATTTGTACGCTTGTACGTTTGTACGCTACTTACTGAATCCCACCTGAGAAGCTACCACTTCCGCCCTTTCCAGAAGCATGCCAAAACCCCAGCCTGTCTCATGCCGAAACCCCAGTCTGACAGTCGACTTGTGTCGCGCAAATCTCCCCCAATTCCCAACCCCGAGCAGCCTGGGCTCAATATTCACGCAAGATGAGAAGTACGTCTTCTACCTTAACCCTGCCAAGCAGCGAGTCTGGGAGAGGCCTGGGACCTGTTACCGACCTTCGTTTGGCGAGATGTTCACGGCGACAAGCATTTTTTGAGCTTTTGGATCTGCGCCCATGGATCGGTTTACCGGAAGCTGTTTCCCAAGAGCACCACGATGAACTCCAAGGCCATTTTGAACGAAATAGAGGAGATGGGCCGGCGACTCGCTCTTACTCATTCGCAGCGCTTCAAGAAGGTTCTCCTCTTCGACAACGCCGCACCCCATCGGGAACAAGTAACCACGGATAAGCTTGGCCAGCTGGGCTACGTTCACATGCCTCACCCACCGTATTCGCTGGACATCTCTCCATGCGACTACCACTACTTCTTGAGCCTACAGGACTTCCTGGTCGAAAGGGACACAAGAACCCAAGCAGTTCTTGACAACCATGTCGAGCAGTTGATCAACACCAGGCCCAAGCAGTTCTGGAAGGATGGGATCAGGAACTTGGCTAAGCGATGGCAGCAAGGTTCTTGCCCTTAATGGCAAATACATTCCTCAGCATCGTTGAGTTGTAATTGAGTTATAGAGAGATAAAGATTTTTTTCTTTTTGTCTCATTACTTTTGCCCCCCCCCAATAAAGATCAGCAAAAGCGGAACACAGAGTTTAGTGAGCCAAAAGTGATGCCAAATCACTTTAGCACAAAGTATGACAGCTAAGATTGGATTTTTATGGACTAGCAAAAGTGTATTCTTCTTTTCTCCGTGGTTTCGAATGAATCGCTGGGAAGATTCTTTCTTTTACTATTTGACTATTCTATGAAAAATACTACAGTGAATATCGGAAAAGGCGAGGCAGTTCATTCCAATTTTTCACAACACGTATCATAAAGGATTCTTTAAAGACTTTAGAATGTGGTTGTGAGGTTGAATACGGAGGCCATGTCAGCTAGAGATACCACTAAAAGACAAAGATAAAAAAGTGGAGAAATCATTTTTGACATTTTTTTTTCATGTCAGTCTAACCATTAGCAGTTTTGTGAGCATGATTTTGATCACAAATTATTCGTCTTAGCGTTAATGATGCGGAAACAAGTCGAGTCAATCTTTTACTGTATAAGAAGCATCGAATAATCCATTCCTGAGGAACACCTTGTGTTGTACCTTGATGTTGTATCTATTTTCTGAACGCCTTCTATCTGACCACTTTGTTGGTGAGCGTAATGCTTTGCAGTACTCTGGTAAGGGTCTTATGTGGATAGAAAAAGCCTAAATAATGTAGCCATATTGCGAGACTGGAAGGCTGTTAGAACACAGTTCGATTTAGCATGAGCAGCAGCAACTATTTAGGCCCATCCAGAAAATGTTTGGAAATAAGCGAGAACTAGTCTATCTAAGCAACTAACGAATAAGCTGGATGGTCTGCCTTCCTAATGTCGGATATCAAGGTTTTGAGCTGATCTTGCTTGAATTACCCAGCTATTGGATGACTTTTGGATCTCCGTTTTTGTTGCTTTTGTGTCACAGGATGCGACTGATTTTCTACGGAAGTCATCAATTCAGGTTTCTGTTTCTCAAGAAGGCGACCATGGTTTTGTTGTGATCACTGGGAAGGGCTTATTTACTGTTTACTTACCCACATGATGGAACAAGAGAAGCATCGACGGTGATTTTGGAGTTCTATTTAGTCGAGTTGAAGTCACATAGTTTGGCTATAACGTGAAAATCAACGCCGTAACATACCAAGAGGAACTTCTGAAGAAAGTAGTCCTTCCCTTCTATGAAAAAAATTTCGAGATGATCTTTCAACAGGGCTGGGCTCCTGCCCATGGAGCGAGGATGACGATTGCGTATCTGGACGCCAACTTTCCTGGATACCTAACGAAGGATCAATTGCCATCTAACAGCCCGGTGTTAAATCCCCCGCACTTTGCTATATGGGGATATCTAGAGCAGAAGCTGAGGAAGAGGACATCACCAATATGGACCAGTTTCGCCGCGATTTTAATCAAGCCTGGGCAGAAACCTATGCCAGCTACCTGCGGCGCACCGTGGAATCGGTGAAACTAAGACTTGAAGCCAACGTAAAAGCCAAGAGAGGTCACTTCGAAGCATTCTTGTGGAACTTAATCTACAGGTTGTTAGTTATATTGAAGAATAGTAACTTTTGAAAAATCTCGCGTATTATTGAAAATATGACGTTTTTCGCGACGACAATACTTATCGGCCACCCTGTATATGTATGTTTTATATTGCCGTGATAGATTCCAGAATCAGTAGGGTACGATTTGATCGTGGGAACAATTGGTAGGAGGACTCTGTCTCATGTGCACCTCGAATTGATTTTGGGTTCAATTCCGACCTCAGGTCAGCAGAACGATCCTAGACACGCTGGGTTAATACCGCGCCTGCTGGCTAGCACAGCAGTGGATTGTGCAGGTCACTTGTGTGTAGAGTGCCTGGCGGATTCCAAAGAGACTCACTGACCTTGATACTTCTTATATTCTTTATTGTCAAATCTGTCAAACCTGGACACATTTATTTTCGACGTTTTGTGAGCGATTAGTGGAAGCTGTCACCGTTATCCCTTATATGTCAAGATCGCCACCTCATTCATTTTTCATCTCGAGGTTACAGTTTCTTCCCAAAATTCAAGCGCTGATGTGTTCTGCCATAGCTGGTGCCCTCCGCGGGAGTCCCGTGGAATTAAGTGAGGTGCCCTCTTCGAAGTTAAGCTCCCCAAGACGAGCCCCAGCTGAGAGATTACCCAAACCGAGCGTGACACCGCTTTGCTGATGATGCGCATGCGGCCCCGCCCTTGAATTCGGTCGAATTCCGACGCAAAGCAGTTTGAGGAACTCCCCTTCCTCCTAATTCTGTTTGCTCCTCTGAATTGTGGGACTACTATCGTTGAGCCAATTAGCCGTGATCTTTGAGGAAGTAGGAGAGTACTGATATTGGACGATCATTGCTAGTGTAACCGAAAAAGACTTCCTCGTCAACGATTGCTCAGCTTTGTGGGACCGTTTGGTCTGCTTCTTCTGCCAAACTAAGGCGCATGTTCGCAGTACCGGCTAAAACTAGGCGGCTCTCTCTTCTTGTTAGTTGCAACTGTTGAGTTAGCAAGTCGGTAAGGTCAGGACTTCCCTTCGTCGGGACTGTTTTGGTCTAGCCGTCACGGGTTTCTATGTAGCAGTTTCTATGTAGAGAATGCAGGCCCATCTACACGACGTACGGGTAATAAGTCCGGCTCGATCCAATGTTGAAGCCAGCCATGTTCTTCGCCTCCTTGGAGCCGAGTAATCGTTTTTGTTTTGTTTTTGTGCTGAACGAACGACTTGTTTTCGAGAAGTCATCGCGTACTCACTGGATGTCGGCCTTAAGTGATTAACGAATGCACGTAGCTGCAAGTATGCTGGATGCGTGGCGCATCCAGAGATATGTAGATTGACGTGTAGCTGTCGTTGCTGTGTTTTTTGACCCTGGTAATCATCACCATAAGAATAAACGGGTAAAGGACGGCGTCAGTCACCCGGTTTGGAATGCGCCACGCATTCCATCTTTGCGGAATGTCATGGAGACCGTTTGCATGCTCATTTGGCTTGTATTAGGTTCGAAAAAAGTCTCTTCACACTTCGAAAAGTTTTTTTAAACCGTTCTCCTTGTAAACACACTAGCCAATATTGATTGCTGATTTCGTAATTCTATCACACTTGTCTACCGTTTGCACGCGGACACAGGTCAAGACCCTTCTTGTACTTCATCATCTATCCAATCTTCCGGACTCAATGCCAGATCTACCTCATGGCCATTTTCGGCACGGCATTCTTCGTGAATTCATTAAAGGATCTACAGCATGTCAGGCAGCCAACCAAGTTAACCATACATATATATGGCTTGGGATCTACAACTCATCGCACCTGTTATGAATGGTTCGGAAAGTCTTTAAAGGGAGATTATTCACTCGAGGAAGGGGCACGGTCAGGAAGGCCAACTGCATTGGACGACACTGAAGTACTCCATCTTCTTCGTACTGATAATGGGCAGACGCCTTTTTCTTCGGAAGTTGGCATACAGAATCCAGGACTCATCGCCTGTCGCAACTGGCAGAGAAGCTTGGAGTGTCTCATAGGATAGTGGGAATCCATCTGAAAAACCTCGGCTTTGCACGGAAATTTGGAGCTTGGATTCCACATGCCCTGTCATACACTCAGAAAGGCCAACGGCTCTCCATCACTGCTTCCCTTCTGTCCAGATACGAAAGGAAATCGTTTCTGCCGCAGATTGTGACAGGCGATGAGTCCTGGGTTTTGTGTGCCAACTTCCGAAGAAAAGGCAATGGATACAAAAAGGAGAGAACCCTAAGCCTGATCTTAAGCCAATGTTCACGAAAGGAAGATTCTCTTGAGTGTTTGATGGGATGTCAGAGGAGTGATTTGCTGGGAAACTATCAGAAGTGGAGAGGCACTTACTGCTGCCACATACAGTGGCTAACTCCACAAACTCGCCGCAGCTCTCCATGAAAACAGGCCGGAGAAGTCAAAGGTGGTGATCCTGCATGACACTGCAAAACGACGTGTTGCAAGATTCACAAGAGAAACAATAAAGGAGCTGGGCTGAGAGGTAATACCACATCCACCGTATAGCCCTGACCTTGCCCCTACCGTCTACCATTTCTTCCGTGCTCTCAAGCAAGAAATTGGGAAGAAATATTTTGCAGCGGATGAAGACCTCAAAAAATGGATTCAGCAATGGTTCGACGCTAGAACTGCAGTCTTTTAAGCGAGAGGAATTAGAAAATTACCCAGTCTTTGGAGAAGTGTAGCGGAACAAAATGGAGTTTATCTCAATTGATTTGACTTTGTAGTTGTGAAGTAATAATTCTTTGAAAAAAAAATGAAAAGACTTTTTTCCAACCTAATACATCTGTGTCTTATTTGTCTTATTGGAAAGCTCTGTGTCTTATTCTTTCCATGTAGGCTTTTTATCTATTCTGTGACCCAGGAAATGTGTTAGGCTTCGTTGTCCTGGGCGGAGCCTCGCTGACGCCTCCTCCAACTGCATTACATGCTACGCGCCTATCATCGTAGCTGCGGTAAAATAGCAGAATCCTACATGCGGATGATAGCTATCAAGGGTTACAGATAATGAAATATAACATGTTGGCGTTAGTCAATCCTTTTCGGATACGCCACAGACTCTACCGTTATCGTCGAAGCGATTGAGGATGCATTTGGACCGCAATCAGTAATTAATCCTCTCGGAAAGGACCAGTATGCATTTACCGACCCACAGGAGGATGGAAAATGTGGCTGGCTAGGGTGGGATTCGAACCAAGAACCTCGTTTCAAGATGCACGCGACATCCGGGTCTACAGACTTTCATGTTTTATTGCGGCTGGTTAGTGCCTGATCCGAAAAACCCGGAATGGCTCGCAAAATTTGTATTTTTCCGCTCCATCACATTCCTAAACGAACTTAGAACTACCATTGTTCTATGAAACGACCGAAACAGTGCAATTGACAATAGCGTACATGTTCTCATGCTCCTCGCTGCCAGGTAGAATTATTTGGTTGGAACCTGAGTCCTCGCCGTTTTTGAAGATTTTATTCTGAATTTCTCTGGGTGGTTTTTTGCGCAAAGCTATATACCATTCAGATTTGCTTTACAGCAATATGGGTGGGACTTTTTCGTTCATTTTGATTTTTGTTGGTTTTCAGGGAATTAAGATGGAGTGTCTAGAAGGCAGGTATTTTTACCAACAGTTCCTCCTTCCCTTCGGAATTTTCCGACAGAGTAATATGTCGTTCGAAGGAGAATGTTTTGCTCTAGTAGAGTCTGCGTTGCATTTATTTGTTTGTGCTGATTTTTGTGAATTTTTCACGGAATGCTGTTGTATGTTAGAATATAATTTTTCTCAACCTTGGTACAACATTTTGATGACCTGAAAATTAGCAAAATTCAGAATGACCAAAGAACAAAACAAATATTCCGATCTATGGCACTGTGCGAAAAATTGATAAATGTCATTTTTCTCTTTTCAACATCCCACTAAAAATTGAAAACAATCAGCATGAACAAATCCACGCAGCACACATTTTGGTATTTTGATATATATATATATATATATATATATATATATATATATATATAGATATAGATATAGATTTGGATGTAGATATATAAAAGTTCTCTTTGGAACGGCATATAGTACTGTCCCGAAAAAATTTACCAAAGAGTAGGAGCTGTTGTTAAAAATAATTTTCGTCTAGACGCTACCCTTTACTGTCCTGAGTATTGCGGAAAATCGAAATGAACACAAAATCCAATCCACGCTTTTGTTGACAGAATCATTTTCTTTTAAACGGTGTACAACGTTGTGCAAAAGAACTCAAAAGGTAGGGAGAAGAAGGAGCTGTCGGCGACGGTCTTTTTCTGACTTCCCACTTTAATGGCCTAAAAATTGAAAAGAACCGGAAGTGGGGAAAAAACGAAATACATTTATGATAGAACAAGTCATTCTCTTTGGAATGGTATATAACATTCTGCGAAAGTTAGAATAGAATGTATAAGAAACGGCGGCACTTAGAATCCGTCCTAATAGTGTTTGCTCGGGAAGGTGTTTCTTCTGGACGTTCTTCCGACAACCCGTGGCGATTGAACGCCTTCCAGCTTCGCGAGCTCCTGGGTGGTCGTAACTCAAACAGGAGCCCTATTAGTAATGTCCTATCGGCCGCCTGCCGATAGCACCTTCTTCGTCACGCTCGTGTTTTCGAAGCGATTCTCGAAGCACTTTCCCATATGGGGGCCATAATAGCGGCTCTGCCCTTCGCCAAACAAGCGAAATACCGACAGGGACGCATTCACAGGATTTCTGGCACGGATACCGACTGACCAGCACCAACGATGTTCTTGTTATACTTCTTCTTGCTACCAGCAGAATCGCTGGATTCGCTTCTGCGGTTCGTCACACGACGGCTGGTCGTAGGCAACACCTTTCCACAGGGTTGGATCCTGATTCGTAACGTCGCTTATTTGCAGTGCCACTTCTTCTTCTAGTCCATTCCCTTATTTCAGGACGTTTCTCTTAATACGCACCAGAACTCACGGCCCCTACCTTTATGCAATCGGATCAGCTGTGCTTCTCTAAGAAATGTAATTGGCTTTCGCTAGTTTATTACTATTTCCATGATTGCCTCTAATCAAAACATTTAACCGGTTTATCAGCTTTTCTGGAAAGAATCGCTTTGGCGGATTCTTACAAGAACGTGGAATTATCAATCACTTATTGCTAGCTGGATAATCTGCGTAGCCAGTTCATTGAAGAGCTGTTCAGAGTATGTGTTCTTACTGCTAGGAAGCTAAGCAGCTAGGGAGATCGTCGATATGCCATGCAAATGTATGAAACTTTCAACACGGGTACTTTTCAAGATTTCGTGAAGAGGTCAGTGCCTATATTAAGTAATATGCACTGTTTACAGACAAGCCACGATGAGGTGCTGCAGTATTAGAACGATCCATATCGATTAGGCGGCGCAGAAAATCGATATCTGTTGATGCTGTTCCATTCTATTATTAGGTTGTAACGAAATAAATGGCACTGAACCACTGTAAATTTAAACAGTTATATCTCGGCTTGTAGGCAAGTTTATTAATCGAAATAAAAACCTTCTGATTCTGCACATCTTTGCCAACGTGACACAAGCTCTTTTATCCCAGTAGCATAAAAATCAGAAGTTCTGGAATTGACGAAATCTTCGAAGGCACTTTCGGCATCCTGTTGGTATTTGAATATTTCTCTACCAAGAAGTCGCCAGATGCTTGAAGAAATGGTAGCCTGTTGGGGAGAGGTCGGGAGAAAACGGAGGATGTGGTAGAGTTTCAATGCTCAGCTCATTCAATTTCTGCGACGTCATTCGTGCTACATGGGGCGAGCATTGTCGTGCAGAAGGAGAACTCGCCTTCGGTTTACCAAGGCCGGCCGGATATCCTTCAACTTTTTCATCATTTCTTCAATTTCAATGCAGTACTTCTCTGCCGTGATGGATTCACCGGAGGGAGGAAGCTGTGGTGAATAATTCCCAGCGAACAACCGCCATACTGTCACCATTACTTTCTTTTGGTGCAATTCCGGCTTCGCAAAAACCTTCGGGCTCTCATCGCTGTCCACCCACTGTGCCGATCGTCGCCTGTTGTCGTACATTATCCATTTCTCGTCACAGGTTACGATGCGATCAAGGAATGGGTCCGTTTCGTTCCGTAGAAGCAGTGCGGACGAGATCTCATATCGTTTCTTTGCTCCTCGGACAGCTCGTGAGGCCACCCATCTTTCCAGCTTTTTGGTCTTTCCAATTTCCTTCAGATGCCGGGCGGCTGTGTTGTGACTGACGCCAAGAACCTTCGCTATCTCCCTGGTACCTTTGTGTGGATCCTCCTCTACCACATCTCTCAGCTTGTCCTCATCAACATCACTATGCCTCCCACGACCTTCATGTTCTTCCAAGCTCTCATCTCCATTCCGGAACTTCTGATACCAAACGATACGCCGTCCGAATTGTGGAACATCCTTGACCGAATGCGGCGTTGATCTTCTCGTCCGCCTCCTTAGCTGTAGTGCCCAGCTTGAATTCATACAAGTAAATGCCTCGGGATTACCCTTTTGTCCATCTGCAAAAAAGTCAATAAAACTCTAAAGTTTTTCCACTTTTACATAGAAAATTTGGTACTCTCCGGTAGAGCAAAGTTTGCGCTTCCTAAATGATATGCCACACGTTACGGTTTGTTCTTGATCAAACGCGTAAAGACGCGCCAAAAAATGGCGCGAGCCAGTGCCATTTAATTCGTTACAGCCTTATAGATGTACCATTCTCACGTTAAACTGCACACCTTTCAATGCGAGCTCGTCACTTTTAGAATCAAACTAAGCATCTTTGAAATCAACGTGAACGTCTTCTAGGTTAAATTTCTCACTCTCCAAGAAGGCCATGATAAACATCCGCTTTAAGAGAACTTTCTATGACGCTTTTTGCAATTTTTATTCCATCTATCACTACGAAACTATTATTTTTCTCTGAAAAAAATGATGGATCAAATCTTGTCTTAAAGTGCAAAAAGTAACAGAAATATGTTAAAAGAAGAGATCGCACCGTGCACTTGTCTAGGTCGTTTTTATTCCATGGATTTCTCAGATGGTGATGCTGCAAGGTGAAGATATGTGTGTTTTGCTGATGTTTCTGTTGAATCGTAGATTAGTGTGTAGTTCCACAAAGACAGGATTTTCAACTACCGCTAAATGAAAGTGGTGACAAGTTAGGCGAGGGCATGGTGAAGTGTCTCTGACCATTGCTGCTTTCCAGCTTTTTAAAACGAGCTTTAAAACACTACTATTTTTGCAGAAGGAAAGTTTTTTATTTTGTCAATCAAGGTATCGGAAGAATCTCCAATTTTCAGAGAAAAGTGTTTGTTTCCATGGACCAAAAATTATGCTTACTCTTTTGGTGAACGTGGAAGGAGCCCGTTTTGATTTGGCAGGTGTTCGGTTTGATTTTAAAAGTATCCAGTTTGAGGTGAAAGTGATGCATGTAAATATTAGGTTGTAACGAATTAAATGGCACTGGCCCGCGCCATTTTTTGGCGCGTCTTTACGCGTTTGATCAAGAACAAACCGTAACATTTGGCATATCATTTAGAAGCGCAAACTTTGCTCTATCGGCGAGTACCAAATTTTCTATGTAAAAGTGGGAAAACTTTAGAGTTTATTGACTTTTTTGCAGATGGACAAAAGGGTAATCCGAGGCATTTACTTGTATGAATTCAAGCTGGGCACTACAGCTAAGGAGGCGGACGAGAAGATCAACGCCGCATTCGGTCAAGGATGTTCCACAATTCGGACGGCGTATCGTTGGTATCAGAAGTTCCGGAATGGAGATGAGAGCTTGGAAGAACATGAGGTCGTGGGAGGCATGGTGATGTTGATGAGGACAAGCTGAGAGATGTGGTAGAGGAGGATCCACACAAAGGTACCAGGGAGATAGCGAAGGTTCTTGGCGTCAGTCACGACACAGCTGCCCGGCATCTGAAGGAAATTGGAAAGACCAAAAAAGCTGGAAAGATGGGTGCCCTCACGAGCTGTCTGAGGAGCAAAGAAACCGACGGTATTAGATCTCGTCCGTACTGCTTCTACGGAACGAAACGGACCCATTCCTTGATCGCATCGTAACCCTGTGACGAGAAATGGATAATGTACGACAACAGGCGACGATCGGCGCAGTGGGTGGACAGCGATGAGAGCCCCAAGGTTTTCTGCGAAGCCGGAATTGCACAAAAAGAAAGTAATGGTGACAGTATGGTGGTGTTCGCTGGGAATTATTCACCACAGCTTCCTCCCTTCCGGTGAATCCATCACGGCAGAGAAGTACTGCATTGAAATTGAAGAAATGATGAAAAAGTTTGAAGGATATCCGGCCGGCCTTGGTAAACCGAAGGCGAGTTCTCCTTCTGCACGGCAATGCTCGCCCCCATGTAGCACGAATGACGTTGCAGAAATTGAATGAGCTGAGCATTGAAACTCTACCACATCCTCCGTTTTCTCCCGACCTCCCCCCAACAGACTACCATTTCTCCAAGCATCTTAGCGACTTCTTGGTAGGGAAAATATTCAAATACCAACAGGATGCCGAAAGTGCCCTCGAAGATTTCGTCAATTCCAGAACTTTCTGATTTTTATGCTACTGAGATAAAAAAGCTTGTGCCACGTTGGCAAAGATGTGTAGAATCAGAAGGTTTTTATTTCGATTAATAAACTTGCCTACAAGCCGAGATATTAACTGTTTAAATTTACAGTGGTTCAGTGCCATTTATTTCGTTACAACCTTATAGAAGCTCCCATAGACGTGCGATTTTCCTACAAGTTTGGAAGTCCCTTCTTCAGGAAATTAGGCATAACTTTTCATGAAATGCGTTCTGTGAAAAATGTCTGCAGAGCCAAATAAGTGGCGAATTTTAGGTTCATGTAACCGCATGGTCTCTCAATGCCTTTGAAATGTTTGATTTTGAACTTCGAAATTCTTTCCAAGCTCCTATCTGTTGCTTGTATTGAGGCTTCAATTTTTCAAAACCTCGCAGCCAAGAGAATGACGTCTAGATAATATTGACAATTTCTCATCTTCGTCGAGAAATGCCACGCCTTTCGGGCGACTGCGCTAGCCGACGACGTAGAGGGGAGGGGTCCACGCCATCTAATTGTAGAATTCGGTGGAGATGTAGTGCTTCGAGAGATGCTAGACTCATCAAGTACCATACAGCCATGGAAGGAGGAGCGGCAGTGGCTGCGTGAGCAGCAGCAGCAGCAGCCGATCGGGCTCGGCTGAGAGAGCGGCAGCTCCTCCTCCCACAGCGCCTGGATTCTCAAGAGCATCGGGCGGCTGCCATCCGAAAACGGCCTCCACCAGCGGAGAGCGGCCATTGGACCTTTGACTCCTCCAGTGTGTCAGCCCTGCCCTGCAGACCGCTTCATGTGCAGTTGTGGTCTGTTCAGGTGGAAGCAAAATAGAAGTTCCTTTACCTGACGCCCCTCGGTTGCGAGTCACTTCTGAAGCCTCTCAGCCGCTTCCGGTCTCTGCGCTTTCTCTTTCCTTTCACCTACTGTTTCTGTGAAAGTTGCTGACATCAGTGAAGACAGGCTTCTTCTCTCAGAAACGGTGTTAGATCCATCCCTTCTGCTGTAAAAGGCCAATTTTTTAATACCGTTAAAAACACTGAAGACCCAAAGAGTAAGACACAGATTAGCTCAACCTGTATAACATCGGACCAAAATAGCGCCGTCCGAACTACAATGTAAATTTTCATGTCCAAGCTCTAAACTGCTGCAACCATTTTTCGGCGTAGTACGGGATTGAGCGTCGAGAGGGGGGGGGGTTGGATCCTGGATCCTTGGATATTCTCGCTAAACACCCTTCACTATAAAGAGCACACGATTTTATGCCGAAAAAGTGCTCCTTTATTTCACGTTCTTTTTTAGCTCAAATTTGATGCACTTCTGAGAAATATTAGTCGGATTACTGAGTATGCTTTAAGTATGCTTCCGGCAGTGAAGTTTATTCAAACGACTCCCTGGTAATGTTGACATCTTCGGTGTTGCGCACCGTCAGGTGTGATGACGTAGCGTCACTATCTCTGACCATCCGGAAGCGGCCACCGAATTATGTCTGATGAAGTCCGCCCTAGGACTGCGTATGTCAGGACTGGGTCATTGGGATGGTTTGTTGTCAGTCAGAAGCGAAAATCGTCGGAGGATCGGGCCTTCTTCCTTTTGTCCCACAGAAATGGGCTGCTTTGTATAAGACCTGGAATTAAGGAATAAAGGATAAAGGAAGGCGTTGACCTTGGGATACTGCACGCATTCTACTTCTGTGGGATATCGTGTCTGCAATTTTGAATCTGTATTTGACCTACAGAGCGACTTCATGTGAGCAGCTGATGGAGAAATCAGGCAGGTTTCGTACCAACCCACAGATCCTGGAGGGATGAAAGGCTTGGTTGGCCTGAGCGGGAACTCTGAACCAAGACCCTGGAATCGGAATCGGATGCACGCGACAGGCGGCGCCTTCTCCGACTGCGCCGGCACGCACCCAGATTCCTATTGAGTGTAGAATCACTGGAGTGTACCTGGGGAGAGCTGTGAAACAAATTTGCGAAAATTTTCGAGTCCAAATCGGCCTTGAGTTTCGTTTCAAGTTGGCTAACAATTCAGCGTCAGAATCATCTTCGTATATGTTTATTCTGACGCGGACGGCGTTCCGTGCATATGATTGAATGAAACTCAAAGTGCAGTCAGGCGATGCAGCCTTTTGTCCGTATTCAGTCTTTTGCATATTCTACAGTGCTCATATTAAGGGTAGTAGACCGCTTGATTCAATTAAACGTGACGCCTGTCGAGCTCTTAAAGTATGGGATACCCCAGGACTGACATGTACCATTTTCACGTCAAATTGGGCAGTCTTCTGAACAAACTTCAATCTTCTGAAATCATAGTGAACGTTTCCCAAATTGAAAAAAACTTCCTACAGTTTTAACTGCAGAATGTCGAAGTTGGTAATTTTTTGTTCAAGCAAAAGTTGGTATAACTTTCCATGAGATTTTTTAGTTCATGCCTGAATAAGGGTAGTAATTTTATTTTTAAAAAATATGTTTTGAGAGAAACGCAACAAGACAGCAATCATTTAGTGGACTTCGCAATGCGACGAAATCGCGCAATGCGCTCGAAAAGCTTGTCGCGTTTTTTATTTGATGGCTAGTGCAAATGCTGCTTACATGAAACATCAAAGTGAGAATATTTATTTATTTATTTATTTATTTATTTATTTATTTATTGTACGTAGCAATCCATGCAAAAGAACACAACAACAAAAATCTACACAGAATACAGAGAATATAAGCAGAAAATAGGAGGATGCAATTATTACAACAACATAATCAAACCAAACTGCTGAGGAACTTCCTACAGAATGAGGATTTTGCATTTCCCTACAAAATTTGGTAAATCTCTCCCTCCTACGCCATGTGAGGATGTTCTTTATAATTGCTTTTGCTGTGTCGTTTCCAGGTGTGAATTCCTTCTCAAAACTTTTCCTCAAGAATGAAAATTTTATAAGAGATAATGTGTTCACTTATTGGGTACATACTAAAATTTTGCTTGAACAAAAAATTATTCTAACGGAGCGAGCGACGACGGAAGCACCTGTTTTATTTTTTTATTTTTTAATGGAAAGTCTGATGCGCTTCTACCTGCACCAGCGCCAGAATAAGGGGCAGATCTTCTCTGAAAACGCAACGACATGAAAGCTAAGCAAATCCTACGAAACGCTGGGAAGCTGTGAACTAGAAAAGTAGGGCATGTCAGGTCATTAGGATCAAACAAGGCCTCCACATCGGCGCTCGGTCTGAAGCGGCAAATTATTGGCGTCCGAACTGATTGAAAAAGTTGAGCGAAAAAATACATAGTTACAATACTGCGCTTTCCATCTTTCATTCTGCGAAGACTGGACATGAAACGCTATAGAAGCTCAGTCGCATTTTAACCAAATGAAATTCTGCCATCTGATCACCTGGCTTCTCGACATTTGACACTTGGAGTCTCTACATCATGTATGGTTAGCCGACATAACTCATTCGCTTAGTTCATTGATATTCACAGCTAAAATCGGCGATAGAGAGTGCTTTTTACCTAGATTCACTCGCATTTTTGACGAACTGCAACCAATGCTCAAAATGAACTCAAAACCCAGATTTCAATATCATTTTCATTCCTTAAAGACGAGTGGGTAGCAAGCCCAATAAGAGGTTTTAGAGTGGGAATTCATCCGTTGGAAAAAAAACGAAATCGGTTGAAGCAGCAGCACTCTCAGTGCATATCTTCCTGCCAAATTTGGTACCAAATGAATCGCCGTAGCCAGAGGAAGATCATAAGTGGCAGGGAAATAAAATGTAATTAGGTTTAAAAATTTTAAAATTCAACTGGGCAGCAGTAATTTTGCCTGGGGACATAATTGGACTCGGCGACGGTGTTGGGTCGGGTCACAGTAATTAGGACCCTCCTTAATTGCGGCACTGTTTTTCAGGCTTCCATCCACTTTTTAATGACGTTCGCATGCCCAGTAGTAGGTAAGATGATGGCAGAAGCCCTTGTAAATTTTGGTGAGAAAAACTTTACTTTGGAGAAAGTTATCATGATGCGACGCAAAAAACGCGCTTCTTCGTCGCAAACGTCAATTGGTTGAATGTTTAGCGGCGGTACTGTAATGGCTTTCGGTTCTTCGAAAATTGTTGGGCTGGAAACTAAGTCTCAACGTCTTTTAATATTTCAGTCTGTTCTTCACTGATTTTTTTGCATATTATTATATGCTATTCGAAAGAGAATGCTTTGCTCTATCAGAAACTGTGTTTCGCTTTTCCCACCTCGATTTTGTCAATTTTTAGGTCATTAATATGGAATGTAAAAAAGGAAAACTACCTTCGCCGTCAGCTTCTTCTCCTTGCTTACGTTTGAGATTTTTTATACAATGCTGTACACCATTCGAAATGCATTGGGTTATTCCTTCATTTTGATTTTCGTTTTATTCAGGGCATTGGAGTGTTCAGAAGGCCTCTTCACAGCCTTTTGGCTGGGCTTCGAGATCTTTTCGTCTTAAGACACAGCACTACTCGAAATCTTCCAAAACGTACAATACAACGAGACAGGGTAACGGAATTGAATACTTAGCAGCAGAAGATGAACTAGCTGTATAAATGGTAACATCGACGTTATAGCTGTTTACGCTGAATCTCTGTCGGGAACCTCTGTCGGGAACAGTAAAAGGGTGTGGAAGGGGCGCTTGTAGTCCTCGACAGAAGCAGTTCAGGTGCAGCTCCGCGACGGCCCGCTCCTAAAGGATCAGGATAGCAACAACCGTGTAGTTGACATCATTTCAGTCCCGTTCCAGGACCGCTCTAACTGGATTTCAACCGCCTGCTTCCATAATTGAAGTAATGCTTCACAGACAGACAGACGCATGTTCCTCACAGAGCCAGACGCTCACAGAATCCCACCCGGGCTAAGCCAACGCTCATTTCACTGCCTTCAGAAGAGATGCGTGAGGCTTCGGGGGTCTTCGGGACGTGTATTCCCGCCGAGTGCCGCCTATTACCTTTGCACGCGGCCATGAGCATTCTTCGTTATAGAATTACGTTTGAAAACGACTGATTGAGGGCCTATCCAGCCAGCGGCCGTTATCCAATTTCCACCGCCGCCTCTCCTTCGCACCTATCATCGCTGGCGAACTCTCCCCTCTCCCTCATCTCGAGCGGACTCCCATGAAGCGCCGTCCTGTCCAGCTCCTTGAAGTCTTACTTGAGTTGGGCTTCTAATGTGGCAACGCTCTACACCACCTTTCACCTTCAGTTCACCGCCAGCTGACCTGATCTGGACCTGTTGAACTCAGGCTCCTAGTATGTAGGTGCAACCGAAAGTTTCCGCTGTATACGACTTCCAAACGATCATGGCGTCGTTCATCTATCAGTGGTTCTAGTTAAGATAAGAACTCCTTCATCTGGTGAAAAACTACCGGTAAAACTGCTGGTAATATTTTTTCTGGGAGCAAAGATTTGGGTCGGATTATGTACATTTTTGACATCCTCTTGTACACAGTGAGATTTCTTCTCTAGAAGCATTCTCAAAAATCCGGAGAAAAAAGCTGTGTAGGCTGTTTGTGTGGAGATTATGCAGAATCGGGTACAATTTGGAACTTTTGTACGTGTGATCTTGACGATGTTTCGCTCGGAGTGCCGATCCGAGTGGTAAAGTGTAGAAAATATGACGTCAATCAGTCCGTTTTAGGATGCGCCACGCTCTCTACTTCTACGGGATGTCGAGAAGAAAATGTAAAAGCATATTACAGGGTGGCCCATAAGTCCTGCAACAAAAACATAGGCGTATAAAAAGGCTAAGAATGCACTAAATTTGGTACATTTTTAAACCATGTTTGCCCATGGTTTGTAGATTATGGTGGAGCGATACTATTCATAAGGGACCACTCCTGGATTGATAAGAGCCTTCAGATCGTGTGGGTCGCTTTGCAGCTCACGTCGCAGCCCCTCTTACGGAGTTTTACTTCTTATTCGTTCCAAAGAAGATATTGAACAATAGTTTTCCCAGGCTTTATAGAGCAAGACATTTTCTTTGAGATGGTTAATAAACAAAGATTGAAAATCTAAAGAATTAGGAATTTCACAGCTAGTCTTTCGCAGGTGCAATATTTTGCAGATGGACTGAGAACCGCTACCACGTCCTTTTCTTTTGCTGTTACAGGAATCGCTTTACCAGATTGTGCATTTTGCCTTTAAACAGCGCGATTGAGTCTTTAATATATGGTGTTAAGTTTTTGTTCCTATCAAACGAACATTTTTTATTGATTTTCACTATTTTTACACAAAAAATTATGGAGTGCGGGGAGACATTTTGGAAAATCGTGTATGACAAAAACTTGCCATGCGTGGCCGTTGTTTTTATATCATCAGGTTCCCGCAAAGGTAGCATTAAACGCACTATTATTTTGACCTTTCTGGGATCGCTCAACTTTGAGAAATTTTTCATCAAATGAGGCAGAGGCTGAATACCCACTTCGAACGACGCCCTCCAACTGCGCTTACAAATTTTTCCTTCTACTCTCTTCTCCTCATAGCTGAGTCTTCATCTCACTTGTGGACTTGTAGAGCTTTCCTTGGTGTTTTCTAGAAACTACATATTGCTTAGTAATAGATTACGCACACGGCTGAATATTGAATTTGTTCCAGCTGGTTGCTGCATCCTGTATGATCAGAAAATTAATAGCGTTCTTCTACTGTAGTTCAGATCCGTTCATCCAATGTTCACTCTTGAGAAGCCTTTGCACTGTCCTACACAATACCATCATACTGCATGTTCAACAACCAATCTTCCGAAATTTAGTCACATCGGAACGGAAGCGCCCCACCACGGGCCAGAGAAGAATTTTCGGTAGTTTTACGTGAGAGTGTATCACTTTGTAATAAGAGCAGCTACAACCATGATACTTTCCAGAAGTATAGCACTAAGTATATGCTACATAACTGTTGGTATGCGGTTTTTTTGCAATTGGAAAAAGACAACCAATAGGGTCTCCTAATTTTGTTGCAGGACTTATGGGCCACCCTGTAGTTCGTGTGTTCTGTCTTTCCCAGACAACCTTGGTAAATACCAACTCACCTAATCCGAAGGAAAGGGAAGGCTTGTTTAGCCCGGAAGCTCGAACCATCGTGGATCGATTTGGGGTGCATGTGAAAGCCGATGCCTCTTCCGACTGCTCTACTACGCGTAGGGTTATCCAGAAGATCCTGATTGAATAGTAGCGCATTACTACTTCGGCATCAGACTCTTTATCAGTCCTCTAAGCTCTCTAACGGTATTGGACTCATTTACGAATTGATTAACGCCGTCCTTTATCCTTTATCCCTTTATAATATTTTCACTTTCTCGTCAAATCAGACAAGCTGGGCACTTTCAAAACCGAACTGAACATCTTCCAAATTAAAACAGTCGTCCCCTAGTTTGAAGCAGGCATTCTCTAAGAAAGGCAAGATTAATTTTTGTGGCCGTAAAGTTTGCTATGACTTCCTTAGAAAATTTTAAACTCATCTGCTCAAAAGTGTGAAAATAGTGTTTGCAACTGTGTGAAGTTTTTATTTTTCTAGTAAAATTGAAGGGTTTGAGTTTATTTTAAAGAATAGGCCATCAGAAATTTTTAAATGCTCTAAAAGAAAAGATGACGCCAATTTCTTGTCTACCACGTCTCAATTGCCATCCGATTTTCAAATGCTGTTTACCTGCAACAGCAAGGTGGGCATATGCTGATTTTTGCAGTTTTTTCTGTCGTACCGTAGACTATTGTATGACTCCACTCTGGCAGGATTTTTACGAAACATCAGACGAAAATCGCGACGTGCTAATCGAGTCCATGGCGGGACCTCATGTTTCAATATACCTGGCATTTGCTGTGCTTTTCTGCACCTTATAATGAGACCTGATCCATTATTTCCTCTAATAATTCAGAGAGAATACGAATTTTACGTTCTAGTCGCGAATGTGGGCAGCATTGATTGGGAGATGGAGACGCATCGACCAATCAGATCGCATCGAGTGACGCTGGTATTCAGAGAGGGCATGTACGGTAGTACCCAGATTGACTTACCATGTGTTCGGTCGAGGCTCTGATTGGTTATAATTGGCTGGCGCTCCTCCACCTCCTCCACCTCCCATTCGCGACATGAGCCAAATTTTGTAAAACTTTCATACACTATATTCACTTTTTTAGGCCAGAGGAATTAGAAATTGTCTGAGAAAGTATGATGATAGTAAATTTTCCCACGATAAAAAATATTTTGACCTTCTTGTAGAGTGTCTGCTTTAAACAGAAGCTGCTCGTCTTGATTGGGAACGTGTTCAGCTTGGTTTTAAATGTCCAATTGGGCTTGAAAGAGGTATATATCCCTCGTACAAGATACCTTATGTCAATGCTTCACCCATTTTTTAGACTATCTCTCCTCAATATGTTGTCCTAAGTTTGGATTCAATTCCGATTCAGTGTTAACGGTAATCAGGCGACAAAGCTGCGTAGCACGAACGTCGGACTTTTTGGCGCTACGAAAAGTGTACGAGATCCTTCAACTTTTGGGAGACGCTTTACGTATTTTACACACATTTTATACATGTTGAGATCCACGTGTTTTTCTCTGCAAAAGAGCGTCAAAGCTACCAAAGGTCTGAACATTGAAAGTAACAAGACAGCGGGAACTTTCGGCCTGACCTAACAGAACTCCGCGCTTCGCGTCCTGTCGGAATGCATCTCTCCATCCTTGAACTTGACGGAAGAGAGCTTCGAGCCCGATTTTCGCTGCTCGCTCGTGCGTTCGCCACTGCGAAATCGACCGTGATTCTTCGTCGCCGCGTCCTCGTCGTTGTCGTCCGTCGTTTTTCTCCACTCCCATATGCCAGTAGTCGTCTATTCGGCTTTTTCTGCGCTTTTATTTCTGTTGTTCATCACATGCCCCGACCCAATTATCTGGATTCCGGCCTACTAACAGCCTGCGTGTTTTCAGCATGTTCTTCTAGACACCGCCAGTACTCACTCTGCTGATAGCGCGCTACTCGCACTGGTGTCCTCGTCGATCACCGTTCGTTCGCCCGTTCATGATATCGTCGCTCAGTCTGCCGTGCACGTCGCAGATTCTGCACAACATCAAGTAATTCTTTGAGGCGTTCGCCCCGTGCCCCACTCCCGAACAGGTTTGCACCCATCGCTCTGTGTGCCCGGCCGGCCGCTCGGAGCGATATGGCCCTATAAAAGCCGCAGTTGCTGCTGCATGTACCAGCAGTAAAACGGCCATTCCTCGAGAAGAACGACGTTGACGCCTCGTTCCGAGGGGGTGTTTGCCCTTACCTGCGCGCGTGGCGCCGGCCCAGCAGCGGCTCGGTTTCCTGCTCGGCTGCTGCAATGTGTGGGGGAGATATAATTCGGTTAGCGAGGCCGAGCGAGAAGTGCGTCCGAGGCGACTTTTTGCGTCCTGAGCGGGCCGGCCGAGAGGCTCGGACGACGGCGTGTTCGTCGACTCGACGCCGTCCCCCGGGATATGGTCACCCCTGCGCAGATTGAGGCGCTATGAATTTCCGATTACGCCCGCCGCCGCTTCTGGGCCGGCGACCTCTGTCGCCGTCGTAGTCGACTCCAGAGGACCACCGCCACTCGAGCGAGTTGTTCTCACCGGCAACAGGTGCATGAGGAGACGGTAAGCCATGCTTTATGGTGCATCTGCCAGACGTTTGTAGGACGTGCTTGGATGAGCGTACAAAATACAGTCCCTTCTATACATTTTTGAAAGATTTTTTTACACCTGAAAACCTCCCAATATTTCGAGTCATTTCGGAGAGAATTCCCGCTCAAACACGGGGAGAACTGGTTTTTGTCATTCGACCAGATCCTGGAACCACTTGTCAGCTGTTTCGCCGCAGAATTTTTGTACGTTCATTAAGCGACGACGTCGGGATGACAACCCAATGTTAGGTCATGATTCGAAAGTGTTGCCGTTCTGGTTTCTACCCCTCTGGTACTTGTTTCGGCTTCACACCTCAGCGTCTTCTAGCTACACTTTGTGGGAAAATATATAAAACGATAAAATATCTTAGCAAAGGTTATTTATTTTTTCCAAATCCTTTTCGCAACTTGTTTTCTGTGCAGATTGTCCAACATCCTTTATTTTGATTTTAAAAGTCTAGCAGACTTCCATCTGTTCACTGGCAATATTCGCGGCTATTTTTGAAGTCAAATAACAATTCTAAGGAGAATAGAATCTATTCCGTTTGTCATATTTCTGACAAGAAAGGAAATCACCACTAATGACGTGTTTTAGAGATTATAAACGAATGCCGTGGATTTCTAGCATTCCTTTTCGAGACTTCTCCTCTGCGATCTCCCTCAAGGATTGAAAATTAGCATTTCCAATGAATATCAGTGGATGAACACCTTAGTCGCGAACCCTTTACTGTGTCCACAACTTCCTATGCTTAAATCCTGTTCTAGCCAAGCAGTGTGGTTCTTGGTTTAATCACCCAGTTAAATCGGAAACCGTTCGAGGTGGTTCAGCGGTAGTTTCGACTCAGTACGCGAGCCAACCACACACCGACAGAGTAGTTTACTACAGCGTTTATCTCAAACTTGGGTAATTAAACCAGAAATAAAGCACGGTAGATCAAAACGTAAAGCGAACAATAAGGCAAATTAACTGCAGGAGCTACAAAGTCAATTACACAAGGAAGTCAATTACACCATAAATCGGAAACCGTTCGAGGTGGTTCAGCGGTCGTTTCGATTCAGTACGCGACCCACCACACACCGCCAGTACTGTTTCCGAGGGCGGGCATGAGCTTCTGCGTCTGCGTTGCCCTTTTTGCCGAGCCCCATTCTCCAAAAAGTGCAGATCGCTGCATAGCAGCGATACTAGTCGTATCCCAAGCCAAGCGTTCATTTAGAAGCTCAGAGATGCGTCGAGGATGGTGCTTCCGACTGAATTTCTGTGTGCTAGCAAATAACCTACGCTCTACAGCTCCTTGCCATGTTCTTGAGAAGGACTTGTCATGTTTTCAATAAAAAATAGATAATTGATTCCGATCATAGAGCGATTTCAAAGCAACTTCTTTCTCCTCCCTAATACATGAATGTTCTCTTAACGATACGGTCAGACGTGCCAAGTATAGTTGTGCCTTTGAGAAATTTTATCGAATGAACGAAGGAATAAATTCGCGAATGAAAGAAAGAGTTTATTTGATGTCGAAAAACTCGAAGCGAATGATCGGAAGCTCATGAATTTTCTCGAATGGTCTAAAATCGAATGAGACCCTTTTTCGTTTATTCGAATATTCGAATAATTTGTTTGAATCAGGTTCTATTAGGGGGGGGGGGGGGCAAAAGTAATGAGACAAATTGAAAAAAATCTTTATCTCTCTATAACTCAATTACAACTCAACGATGCTGAGGAATGTATTTGCCATTAAGGGCAAGGACTTTGCTGCCATCGATCAGCCAACTTTCTGATCCCATCCTTGCAGAACTGCTTGGGCCTGGTGTTGATCAACTGCTCGATATGGTTGTCAAGGACTACTTGGGTTCTTGTGTCCCTTCCGACTAGGAAGTCCTGTAGGCTCAAGTAGTAGTGGTAGTCGCATGGAGAGATGACCAGCGGATACGGTGGGTGAGGCATGTGAACGTAGCCCAGCTGGCCAAGCTTATCCGTGCTTACTTGTTCCCGATGGGGTGCGGCGTTGTCGAAGAGGAGAACCTTCTTGAAGCTCAGCGAATGAATAAGAGCGAGTCGTCGGCCCATCCCCTCTATTTCGTTCACCATGGCCTTGGAGTTCATCGTGGTGCTCTTGGGAAACAGCCTCCGGTAAACCGATCCATGGGCGCAGACCCAAAAGCTCCAAAGATACTTCTCGCCGTGAACATCTCGCCGAACGAAGGTCGGTAACAATTCACCAGGCATCACCCAGACACGCTGCTTGGCAGGGTTAAGGTAGAAGACGTACTTCTCATCTTGCGTGAATATTGAGCCCAGGCTGCTCGGGGTTGGGAATTGGGGGAGATTTGCGCGACACAGGTCGACTCGTCAGACTGGGGTTTCGGCATGAGACACACTGGGGTTTTGGCATGCTTCTGGAAAGGGCGGAAATGGTAACTTCTCAGATGGGCCTCATTAAGTAGCATACAAGCATACAAATACGACAAGCACGAAGCCAGACTCCAGCCACGAGATATATGGACACGGCATGGGGTGTCTCATTACTTTTGCCCCCCCCCCCTAATATGCTTGAAGATTCGAAATTTATTCGATGTTCGACAAAAAGATTCGATTTTCGAAAGAAGTTGAAATATTCGATTTTCGAATATCATTCGAATATGATTCTCTTTCGGTGTTCGAATTCGAACAACTATTCGAAAATCTAGAAATATCGAATAATCGACTATTCGAATAGCTATTCGAATACATTATTCGAACAATTAATCGAATACATTCGTTCGAATACTACTGCATATAGTGTCCAGTCGGAGGATCTTGTGGAACTTACACTTTCTTATTCCTTGTTTGTACGATACTGCACTCTCAGAACGACTGTGCTAAGCTCTCCCTTGTTTTGTATCTATCTCGTCCAGCTCTGAGGTCTCACACTATTCGTTCCCTGGTTCTTGTTGGAGCACACCTTCTCATGATAGAGCTAGAATCTTAAAGTCTCGATCTTATTCTGACATTTCCCGTGCGAGGTTGAAACCATAAAATGCGCCATGCGACCGTGATGTGATCATTCTTCTGTCTCGGAAAATGGCGAGAAGTGAGGTGCTTTTCGGGAACACAATGTGTGCTCTAAAAGTAGACAAAATGTAGATTTTCTTTCATAGCATTTGCCTAGCCAGTTGCAGTAGAATGAACTTGAAAAGGCCAGAAAATTCAGAACACCACATCGATGTACATTTGTGGTCCTCCAAGGAGTTCATCGACTTTACCACCTACGAGGGCATAGTATAAAACAAAAATCCAGCCACTTGAAAAAGTTTTCAATTCATTTTTTAAAAAATTCGAGAATTAAACGCCTGTTAAATCGCTTTGCCGACCAGTTTTCTAATTATATCTTCTTTGTGATTCAAATCAGTTTCTTTAAGCCTCAATTGGCTGGTGCCGAGAATGTAAGCTGTTACAGCGATGTTTTGTTGCGATCAAAACTTCTAGCGCCAGGCGGGACTCGAACCCGCACCTTCCTCTGACCGGGCGGGAATGCTCTACGCCATTACACTACCGGCGCTGTTTGATCGAACG
This sequence comes from Heligmosomoides polygyrus bakeri, assembly GCA_947359475.1. Classification (NCBI taxonomy): domain Eukaryota; kingdom Metazoa; phylum Nematoda; class Chromadorea; order Rhabditida; family Heligmosomidae; genus Heligmosomoides; species Heligmosomoides polygyrus. The sequence goes on along the minus strand of OX375870.1, from coordinate 847,815 downwards.
CAACATCCACACCTCGTGGGACCCATCAGCACTCACCCGCTAATAAGAGTAAAAATAAAGGATAAAGGGCGGCGTTAATCAATCTCTTCTGGGATACGCCTCGCGCTCGACTTCTACGGGATATTGTGGAGACAATTTTCCAGAAGTATTTGGCCTACATAATGAGTTGGCCAAACGGTGTAGAAGTCAGTGTTTTATCCTTCCCAATCGAGTCTGGCACCAACTCACCGACCTCTGAGGGATGGAAGGCTTGACTCACATAGGCGGGAATTGAACCAGGACCCGGCGCCTTCTCCCACTGCGCTACTGCTGGAAAAACAAAGACTGACAACAGCAGGTAAATATAAAAGAAAGCTTACCATTAGTGGGTTCGCTTCGCCACTTTCTTCAAACGAGCCTTTTCTTGCAATTCCTCCCAGGTGGCGGATCTTTGAAATGGTGAGGAGTTATCAAGTAATAAAATTTAATGAAACGGTAAAACTCATGCAGAACCTTCGTTGGTGGCAGCAAGTCGACTAAACGTGATGTTTGTATTTTTGTCAATGGTTTTTAGGATGATCTAGATCGTAGAGTAAATAAATCACCACCTATATATATATATATATATATATATATATATATATATATATATATATATATATATATATATAAGAATTTGTCCGTCGAGTGATCTAACCTAAGTGAGGTACGCCGCATCATCCACAGCGAGGGCGGTCGATGATCTAACCTGAGTGAGGTACGCCGCATTATCTACAGCGCGGGCAAAATGTGCTGTTGAACCTGAGATGTTGCTGCAGCAGGGGAAACGCAGCCCTTTACTGCTTAACACAACAGCACCTACACGCATTTCTGAGCGTCCAGATTCAGAAGCCGACTTCCATTAGCATGAGAAGACTACTAAAGGGGTGAGGATAGAAGAGAAACTTTGAAGGTGGAGAATCGACAGCGATCAGGAGGCAGCGACCAGGAGGAGCATCGGGATGGTCGATGGGGGGAACAAGGAAGCAGGCCAGGAGCTGGCACCAAGAAGAGTTTAGGCAATATGTACGGATCATTAGGGAGTTACCAATCAAGGGAGGGGGGACAATAAGGAGGATCAGCAAGGGGATCCATTACCGTTAAGAGAGACCGGATTTAGAGGATGTGACACCGATGTCACACAATGGGCGTTCGCTCGCCGTCGTCGTGTCGTGAGCGTGGGAAGCCTACTTAATTGGGTAGAGTAGTAGGAAGGATCCTGAGGGGGGGGGGGGGGGAAGAGAAGGAATCTACCTGGAAGAAGGGAGCTGGAGGCAAGATCAGGACGGGGAACCAACAAGAACGGAGCCGTAAGGGAATTCATACGGAGAACAAGGAATCTGCCATATGCATAGCCTCTTCATGCTCGACACAGCGGCGACTGCGCGCGCTTCTGAGCTTCTTGATCCAGAAAACGGGCCCCCTACTCGCGCAGCAAGCATCCTGATTCTGAATACGTGTCACTGACCGTGCCGTGAGCATGGAAGTACAGCTAAGGGGGTGGTGGTGAAGGGCGGTAAGGGGGACCTCTATGGTGGAACAGGAGAGCGACCAGGAAGGAAAGAAAGAACCAGGAGGAGCGGCCGGGATGGGAAAACCAGCAAGAAGAGACCAGTGGGTGTCAATAGTGGAAACAAAGAAGTGGGCCAGTAGTTGGGTCCAGGAAGCTGGGGGACTAAAGAGGGGGAGGGAAGACCTGTAAAGGCGGAGCAGCAATTAGCTCCGTATGAAGAAACGAGAGAGGGAGACCTGGCTTCGGAAGACATGTCAACGACAACTTGAAACGCTAGCTGTTGAGCATGAGAACGATTACGGAGGAACAACCTGAGGGACAGAAGTATTGCGTAGCACAAACCAATGACATTACTGGCCGGTCAGGAAAGAATGTCAATGATGAAGGTGCCGAAGTGGTGGTGGGCTTGATGCCGATAAAATACGCAGCAAGTCCTAGATGCTAGCAAATTTTGTGTTTTACAAAAACTACTTTCCATAGGTCAGTGATGCTACAAAGTCGCGAGAAGCGCGCAAGTGCGAGACACGCCGTTAGGCGTGTCGGAGCACTTGTGAATACATAAATAAATAAAGCAAAATACGCACCCTTGTCACTTGTGCTTCCCAGTGTGCAGTGGAGAGGGCGAAAACGAAAGAAACAGCCCTAGACAGAGTGACTCATGCTGTGCTTTCCATGAAAAGACGGTCGACTTTTTTCAGCAAAATCGACCAACAGTTACAACACAGCCCCGGCTCACAGACGTCATCGACGAAGTCGAACGATAGCGGTGTGGAGGACGGAGCGACGGCGAAGAATGCGACGACTTCGGTAAGAAATGGCCCGCTTCACGGCTTCTGAATCTGCGTCGACTTAGGGGCATGTTTCACATTCGAAATTCAGTAGTGGGAAAGACCCAGCCCGTGCAGAGTATACCCGCCCGCCCAGCTTCACTGAATGCTCCCTGTCTCTGGCTGTCCTATTCATTCCGGCTACATACGTGGTGGCCCACTGTCTAGTTTTTAGCGTTATCGATCCAATCGGTTTAGTCATCCTTTTTTCGCTCCAGGCCTGTACGTATTGACCGCTGGTTCGGCCCCTTTCCTCGTCGTTGTTTCTGTAGAACCTGTCTCGCACACGTATTTCCCTCCCGACCACGACCGATCTTGCGTTTGCCTTTTTCTGCTCGGCGCTTTTTCCCATCTCATAAACGCATCCTGGCTAGCAGGCCTCTTCAATTGCAATCCACCGCTCCACCTCACGAGCTGTGAAGCCATGGCCTTTCGCGGTCCTGTCGTCACTCAAAGAAGACGTTGCTGCTCTTGGAATCGCTGGCGTTGCTCTGCAGCGTACAGAGTACCTCTCTGCTTCCGCCTTCGGATCAGTCCGTCTCAAACCGCCTCTTGTCCACAACTCCGCTGAATTGGAGCGCTGTAGAGTCTACCATGCACTGTTCCATTTCTCTGTTCGAGGTTCACTTCGATTCAGTGTAGCTGATGTGCCCGGCATTACTGTGGAAATAACAGCAGCCTGGCTTCTGCTTTCTTCGTTGTAAGCTCAGTGGTTGGTCTCAGGTTTCCGTAAGAGATTCGTTCCTGGTTGGTGAATTGTATCCCACTTTGTGGCAGCATTTCTTCTGCTCTGCTGCTCTCCTGAACAGTGCATACAGGACCGGCAGAATCAATCGAGCGGGCGTAACCACTGGTGGGAATCATTACGTATAAGGATTAAGCTCCCCATTAGTGAATCCCTTCGTGGAATGTGCTGTGCATTCTTCTTCCTTCTCTTACAAGTCAATTGATCGTCCCTGGAGTGCTGAAATGCTTGGTTGGCCTATGCGCGACACGAACCTTAAACCTTAACAAGAGGTACGGACGACAGTCGGCACCTTCTTCGACTGCGCTAACCTCCCATTCATATACCTTGATCAAGATGGCTAGCAGAAACATTCAGAACTGCTGAAAATGCAGAATTCATGCTTATTCCATGATCGACTTTTTTGAGCTGAAGGGTGAAGGTTGGTATTGATCAATCCTCTTGCGAGATACGCCGTGCATTCCCTTGTTGCGAGATATCGTAGAGGCGATTTGAATAAATCTTTGGCAAGAAAGGATTGCGGTATACTGTTGATTGTCAGCTCATCAATCACGGGTGGATGCAAAGATCTGTACGGGACTCGAACCAAGAACCTCGATTCGGGGTTCACGCGACCTTTACACCCCCTCCTCCGACTGAGTGACCACGCGCCAGGTCTTGAGCAGAATGGCTCACTGAAACATTAGGAATCGGTCGAACTACAGAGTTCATGCCTACGTTACTTCAATTTTTTCAAAGGCATTTTTTGGACTCCTTGTATTATTCAAAATGTTAAAGTAGTTTGCTGTGAGTTCAGCAGGAATGTGCTACTAACTTCAATTGATCGATGTGTCTATTTTTCACGGAAGCCCCTGCCCGTCGGCGGTCTCGTCGTTGTCATTTGCGTATGAAATGACGGTAGCCATCGTGGCTTCAGTAGCGGGATGAATTTTAGGTTCAGAGCCTTCGCTGAGTTGACCTGCGATCCCTGTTTCTTGCTGCTCTCACTTCGGTATGGGCTCCATGGCTGCGTCCCCTTCCCTTTCTTCTGCCTCTGACAGTCCATCTCCTCTCATGTTTCTGCATCCTTCCGCCCCATATTTTCGTGCTCTTCTCTATCACTTCTCTATTAATCTTCCACATCTCTCGTTGCGTCGCCTCGATTCTCCGGCCAAATTGCGCGTGGTTGGATATCGTCGTGGGATCGTCGTGCACGAGAAACGGCTTGTGAAGTCCAGCATTCCGGAGAGCTTCGATAAGGGGGCAGATCTTCCAGATTATTACAGTAACATCACTGATTTTTTCATTGATGCTCAGTTCCTGTTAGCTGAAGGCTAGGTTGGTCTTTTTTTCTAACGAAAGTCATCGGTTTGTTAAGGTCTAATTGATTCTCATTTCACTCTTTCTACATGCACGGAGTTCTTAATTGCATTTTTTATCGCCACTTGTAGCGTTCATAGATGTTGAGAGCTCTATCACGCTCGATACCATGCCTTCATATCGATTGGGTGATGCGACGAATCGATATGGAGGCTTATCACTACATTGCGTCACTCCGCGAAGCAGCGCCAAGCATTTCCTTAGCTATTTCTCTGTCAGTTCCACGTCCACGTGTAGATACCTGAACGTCTTCTAACCCCAACCCTAGTAATGCAAAGACACAGTTCTTCTTTTTCACTGTCAAGCTCAAACCTGCAATGATATTCGGATTTTCTAGCCACTTAGGTCTCCAGTTCAACAAACGGCACTCCCTCTGAAGCTTTTTGGTATACGGATGAGTAGAACAATGCAATAAGTGGCTTCCAAAGAGTACTGCGTCCTTCATTCAGGCGAAATCCCTGTCTCGGAAGAGCTCGCGAATGTCGCAGTGCAACGTGTCCCCGGTTCTGGAACAACTTCAGCAGCTGATCGTCTCCGATGAATGGGTCGGCAGAGAGACTCAGTCCGCCGGTCATCCTCAGCTGGCAAAAACTCGGTAATCAGCTGGATTTTTTCGGGTTTTTCTGCTTCATAACGTTAGAAAGTTCAGGTTGTTGGTCCAAAAATAATGTCTGTTGTTGCTGCTCCATGCTCGACCCTGTAGCATGAAGATTCGAACCTTTCTATTAGGTTGTAACGAATTAAATGGCACTGGCTCGCGCCATCTTTGGCGCGTCTTTACGCGTTTGATCAAGAACAAACCGTAACATGTGGCATATCATTTAGAAGCGCAAACTTTGCTCTACCGGAAAGTACCAAATTTTCTATGTAAAGTGGGAAAACTTTGGAGTTTTATTGACTTTTTTGCAGATGGACAAAAGGGTAATCCGAGGCATTTACTTGTAGAATTCAAACTGGGCACTCTTTAAGTCAAAGATCTACAGAGCAGTCATCCGGCCAGTAGCGATGTACGGCGCTGAGTGTTGGCCTGCGACAAAGGAAGTTGAAACGCGCCTCAGCGTCATGGAGACGAAGATGCTGCGCTGGACGGCAGGAGTCACGCGCATGGACCGCATCCGAAACGATGCTATTCGGCAGAAGTTCGGTGTCGCGCCGATAACTGACAAGATGCGCGAAGCTCGCTTACGATGGTACGGCCACGTTCTACGTGGAAGGGAAGACAGCGTCCGCAAGATAGGCCTTAACTTCGAGGTAACAGGAAAGCGGCCTAGAGGGCGCCCGAAGCAGCGCTGGGCTGATACCTTACATACGGACTTGAAAGCGGCTGGTGTCCACCCTGATCTAGCGCTGGATCGGGAAAGGTGGCGTCATGACACCAGAATAGCGGACCCCGCCACGAAGCGGGACAGACGCTGAAGAAGAAGAAGAATTCAAGCTGGGCACTACAGCTAAGGAGGCGGACGAGAAGATCAACGCCGCATTCGGTCAAGGATGTTCCACAATTCGGACGGCGTATCGTTGGTATCAGAAGTTCCGGAATGGAGATGAGAGCTTGGAAGAACATGAAGGTCGTGGGAGGCATAGTGATGTTGATGAGGACAAGCTGAGAGATGTGGTAGAGGAGGATCCACACAAAGGTACCAGGGAGATAGCGAAGGTTCTTGGCGTCAGTCACGACACAGCTGCCCGGCATCTGAAGGAAATCGGAAAGACCAAAAAGCTGGAAAGATGGGTGCCTCACGAGCTGTCTGAGGAGCAAAGAAACCGACGATATGAGATCTCGTCCGCACTGCTTCTACGGAACGAAACGGACCCATTCCCTGATCGCATCGTAACCTGTGACGAGAAATGGATAATGTACGACAACAGGCGACGATCGGCACAGTGGGTGGACAGCGATGAGAGCCCCGAGGTTTTTGCGAAGCCGGAATTGCACCAAAAGAAAGTAATGGTGACAGTATGGTGGTGTTCGCTGGGAATTATTCACCACAGCTTCCTCCCTCCCGGTGAATCCATCACGGCAGAGAAGTACTGCATTGAAATTGAAGAAATGATGAAAAAGTTGAAGGATATCCGGCCGGCCTTGGTAAACCGAAGGCGAGTTCTCCTTCTGCACGACAATGCTCGCCCCCATGTAGCACGAATGACGTTGCAGAAATTGAATGAGCTGAGCATTGAAACTCTACCACATCCTCCGTTTTCTCCCGACCTCTCCCCAACAGACTACCATTTCTTCAAGCATCTTGGCGACTTCTTGGTAGGGAAAATATTCAAATACCAACAGGATGCCGAAAGTGCCTTCGAAGATTTCGTCAATTCCAGAACTTCTGATTTTTATGCTACTGGGATAAAAAAGCTTGTGTCACGTTGGCAAAGATGTGTAGAATCAGAAGGTTTTTATTTCGATTAATAAACTTGCCTACAAGCCGAGATATTAACTGTTTAAATTTACAGTGGTTCAGCGGCATTTATTTCGTTACAACCTAATAGCTAGGGAAGTGAGCTATAAAGTGTGAAAGCGTGTACTTGGCTCTAACAAAATGTTGCACATTGCACGAAATTGTTTCGAACTTTTCCGAATTTTGGAACGTCTTTCACGTCGCACACAGAGAGCATTATTTTTTTTGTGTTTTTAGTCATCAATTTGGAACAGGCGCTACAACTACGGTTACTGATCGAGTAATCCAAATCGCATTATGAGAGAATACCTTCAGTAAACATGTAGTACGGTTCTGGCACTATGGATTTCATGTCTAAAAAGTCTGTCTTCAATTGTGGGGAACTTGTAACTGGGTGGCCTGCGGAAATTATGAAAGAAGTAGCAACAATGAAGTCGAGATGAGCCACTGCCGAAATAGAGGTGAAGACAGAAGACATGAAATGTTTTGTTGATTGTTTATTTATTTACTTATTCGGTCGATAAATAGCTAGGTGATGCGCAAAAACGGAGCGATGGAAAAATTAGTGTTAATTGGTTTGTTGTGAAGGAAAAAAGAAACAAAAAATGAGAAAAGAAGGGATGGAGATAGACTAGGATAAGAGAGGTAGATAGTGTGCTCAGTTGGAGCTTCGAGGCTACGTCTAATTTAACTCTACTCACGGCCTGTTAGAACCATTTCTATTTATTTATTTATTTTTTCATTTATTTGTAAAAAATGCACAATGTTGTGTGTCTAAAAAACAGCAAAAGCTGGCGAAAAGCAAAACGAATGCAAATAAGCCCAAACAATGAAGAGCTGGGCTACAAGGCCAATTTTGCGAAGGTTGAAAGGAGGGAAATGCTTATGTTTATGTTTACGTTTATGTATATTGAAAGACGTTTCATGTGGAACGTCTGGTTTAGTTCAATCCAATATTTAATTCACCACAGTGAACTTGCGATGAAACTGATCTGCTCGAATTTGTCGACAACAGAAATCTCGGTTGTGATAGAGTTGGCTGAGCAGATTACTACCAATAATGTGTGAATTCTGCTAAGATTTATTAGAACTAACAGGCTGGTATCTAAGCGAAGATATTCTAATTTGAATGTGACACCTAAGTCCATCATTATTTTCGGACCAACCTAATAATTTGCGGTTTACACCACGTACGCTGGACGCTCCAGGTCGTCCCCCACTGAGGTGCCAGCTAGGGTATTAGGCCCCGTTTATACTTTGACGCTGAGCGACGCGACGCCACGTATGGTGACCATATTGATTGAGTGACGCGATCGATCAATATGGCCGCTTTACATGCCGTCGCGTCGCTTGGCGTCGGAAGTATGAAAGGGGCTTTAAGGAATGGTCTATTCTGTGCAATGTGTTTTCAAGAATAAATTTCTGGAGGTATTCAGTTCACGCGAGAATCAACGTTTGTCGGATCTTGGCAGGACATTGGTGACGTCGTCATCGCTTAAGGCCTACATCGACCTTCTGAACAGTCATCACCGGCAAAGCATCGCTTCGTGGCTCTACGGAAATACTAGTCAAGCGCTCTGTCAACAGTTCAGGTACTTCTGGATGACTCACTTTCTGGGCAGCCCTGCGTAGGCCGTCTCAGCGCACCACATGGCCGATGAGGTCTTCTGCCTACTTGTCTATGATGTCGTCATGTGTTCTATCTAGATTTCCCGAAACAAATGTTCACTGCTCGGAACCTGAGGCGACGTTGGCGCTTTCAGTTAGGAATGGAATAGGTGTGTTTCATGTTAATCGGCTTGTCCGTGACCACTACATTACCGTCATCTGTTCCATGAACTGTTCAGGACATGCGATTCGCTTGGCTCTTAAAGACACGTATGGAAATGAATACATTACGAAAGGGTGGAAGGCGTTTGTGGAGAAGGTATGTTGAACAGCTCGTTGTTTTTAGAAACAAAAAAGTAACAAGGATTTCCGTTTTTCTTGGCCCCACATTAAAAGATAGTGTTCTACACCTTTAAACAACCCCGTTCAACTGCATAGAATGAGAACTTTGATACCTTTCCTATAATTTCTTTACTAAACAGTAACAATTGTAGCGGTTTTTTTTTCTTTTTTCCTGTAAGCTTAATTCTGGTGGACTAAAAAAATAGCCATTTACTGATTAGTCGAATGGTAATGTAATGCTCGTTCACGCTTGTTTGTTATCGGGTAAAAAAATCGCTACTATGGCCAATTTTTCCCAAAACAAGGCGCTTGTTCTTTTGAGCACCAGCATCAGCTTTAATCGGTACTTAGCGAGACGTTGTCCATGTACGGGCAAGGAACTCCGGGCCTCCTGATGCGCCTGTGTCAAAAGGGATTCTGAACTAGTCCCTTGCTCACCTTGTGCTCTCTCCATTGCTGAAGACGACTGTATAGAACCCAACCAACACATTACTTCCACGCGCGCAGGGCAACATTCCGACAAGTACTCCTTCGTAAGTCCAGATAGCTTTCTGTGGTATTGGCGGACAGATTCTGTGACCTATTCTCATCTATCCACCGCAGTTGTGACCTATTCTCATCCATCCACTGGCATTTGCTTCCGATAATTGCACCCATTGGGTATACCTTTCTTCTAGTCTAAAGTGACCTACTTAAGATAGTTGTACCCATGAGATATGTCTCTTTCTAGCGGCCTAGAGTGATCTACTTTCTATTGAATTTTATTTTTAGTGTGTGCTGTTCTTACTGTTGTTTAGTAAATAAGTTCCTTGAAAAACCTCGATCTCTTGCAAAATATGAGTTTGATGAGGGCAATTTCAAGACTGAACAGAGACAGCAGCGCAGTTGGATGGGGTGCAGGCCTTTTACGGTGTCTCTATTCCATTTTCTTGGTTCGAATTTTCTGCCCTGGCGTACCAAATGTCGATGAAATGGCTGCCAGGCTTGTCTAGGAACTGACTTGTCCACCGCTTGGCCACCACAAGTCGTGCTATATACGAAATATCAACCAAGAGCAATTACTTTGATGGTTGTTCCTAAATTCCTAGACAACGCTAAATATACTTGAATATTATGGAGAAATAACAGTAAACTTCAATGGTTCGTTTCGCCACCTCCCTTCAGACAAACCGTGTTCATTATAACACCTCGACGGCTCATCAGTGAAGAAAGGTGGTGTAATTTTCACATTTTTTAATTTTTGATTTCATATTTTTAATTTTTTTTTTCATTTTTCATTTTTCACTTATTTATTTTTTATTTCTTACAAGTGAGCAAGAGGAGGTTGCGCTTCCTCTGCTGCAGCAGCATCCCATGTTGAACGGCGCGTTTTGTCCGCGCGGGTTTGATGAGGCGTATCTCATGCAGCTTCCTAACCTGCGTGAGATACGTCTGATCATTTACAGCGCGGGCAACTAACTCAATTATATAGTATAGGGGGATAGATGATAGATTATACTTATATTTAAATTTTTGGTTCTTTTATTTTTTTTTTATTTTTCAAATATAATATTTTTGCTTTTTATTTCTATATTTATTGTCCATATTTAGAACTAATTTGATTGGAACGTCTATATTGTATTGCTGTTCTCACAGTAGACAAGAACGGCAAGAGCTTTCTAACGTCTCCAACTCGTCCCAGTAGAACGCGTGCTGTCAAAATAGGCGAAATGAAGGTCGTCGATGACCATGGAATGCGGAGATTTTTTCAGGGAGCCCCAGTGATATACGTGACACCGGCGCTTCACATGGATCTCGCACCGTACATCGCCTCCGAATTCGGCATCTCCGACGTCGTGCTGTTGCCGAAGCTGGAGGGAGACATGAGCGAAATTGAAGGAAGAATTGTGGGTGACGTTCGCAGCCGTCACATGTTTGTGACCCTTGCCAATGATTTTGAAGTTTTAAAAGGTTTTTGGTGAACGCGGCCATGTCAGTCCATTGAGCTCGTGCTTCTTGCCACGATAGAACCGTAATTTTGTGATGCCTTCCTGAACATCTCTGAATTCTCACGGATCGGAAATCTTCTGATCGCGACGGGCACTCCAAAACATTAAAACCTTCATTGAATATCTCCTTTAGCATATATAGGGCTGATATAGAATGAACTGCATTGCCGAGCTTTTCGAACGGCCTATTAGGTGTAGAATTACTCAACACTTCGTCGTTTAATTTATGAAATAAGACCGCCTTCCTGTGCACAATTTTCTTTTTCAGATCTGGTCATTTTTCGTTCCAAAATATTTTTCACGCAGAAGTAGACCATTCGAAGTCAAAACAGACCCTTTTTCCAGCGAAGGCAAAGTAGTGTTTTCCTTTAAGAAAAGGTCGTATTAAAACGGGCAGTCCTTAGAACTCTAGATGTGCATTTTTGGAACAAGTGTAGTATTCCAACATTTTTTTTAATTCCTTGCTTCGCGGCGGGTTATAACAAACCTAAAAAATACTGTTCGAGATCAAACGACAAGAATTTTGTTACTGTTCAAAGAGTGTGATCATTCTCCTTAATATTCTACGAATGTGAATTTTTGGTAAAGAAAGAAGAGATTTCCTTGAAAGAGAAGATAATTTTGTCTTTCTTAGACCATTTATAGTCATACTAAAGCTTTGGATACATCGATTTTGCTTTGCCCATTTTATTTTCAAGAATCTCCAGTTTAAAGAGAAGATGGTGCAGAACCTATAGATGTTACTGCGGTTAATTCTTCTAGAGCTAACCACGGCTAGTTCACAGATACATCATTGTCAATTCGTTGTTTGCTGTGACTTTGTAGAGGGTATGTCTATGGCCGCGTTTATACTGCATTCGACGCGCGGCGCGTCATAACGGAATTTTCCAATCAATATCGATTAGGCCTATCAGCCCAGCCAATATTGATGCTTCTCATTGTGACGTGGCTCGGAGCGAATGCAGTATGAACGAGGCCTACGTGTACACGTCGAAAATTTTGGAGAGCCCTCATGTTGTTCTTCGGAAAAACAACTGTAGGTACATGCAACGTCTCGAACCCAGAACAGCTGGAATGCGTCCTTTACTTGGTGACGCCCTATGTTGACCTGTTCCTCCATGTTCGATCCGAATCTATTCAGGATCACCATGCGTTCGAGCGAATTCTCGATGAAGACGTGGCTGCCGGACGAATTCCTTTGCTGGTGGTGGCCGTTGTCGGCTCAACTATTCTCGGTCAGAACGACATGGTTTCAAAGATTCTGGAGACGAGGAAGAGGCATCGATTTTGGCTCCACACGGTTGGGCAGGTATGAATGGTTCCTTGTATTTGTGATTTCACGTTGGCCGCGCGCAGTGTATGGTCGTTGTAGTTTCGGAAGCAGTCACAGATTCCCAAACAATCAATGATACTTTCCGGGCAGAGGTCCACACGCCGCCTCGAGGTGGAGATCACATCACTCTTTGGCGAAGGCCAATCGCTGCGTCCCTTCCACTGGTGTTCCTTGTGCTTGCTAACTACCAGAATCAGAATCTAGGACGTTCCTTCTAGGACGGTGTGAGGTCTGCCCGAAAAGTACTATAGAAGCCGCTGCGCATACGTATGCCTCTCGACTATCATAAGCGTTGACCCCTTGCGTATTCGGGAAAGGTTTAGAGGGAACACGCACTGCTTTTACTTTTCACAATTCAAATTCGAATTTTATTGAATTGGCTAGGCCAGTTAGCCTTATTTTATTTTTTTCTTTCTTGAAAATACCTTTTTTGTAGTCTAGCGAAGGTATTCGATTTCGCGGACGGAAGAGACCGATTGCGCATCACTAACGCTAAACATAGTTGCGACGAAATTATGTACTTTTAGCGATCGCGCAGATTCTCAATATTGGGGCGCGCTTTTTCCCACTAAATGCAGCTTCCTCAAACTTGCGTAACTAAACTCATCTTCTTGAGGAATCATGACGTGCATTCTACGTGGATTGCTATCATAGCGTGAGACTTCTTGTTTTCATACATACTATGTCGAGAGGAGAACTCGTCTAGAATCCCAAGCAGTTTTGTACCCTTTTTGAGTTAAGCTGTGTGGATAGACTGGTGTTGCAACACTCGAAATGCAATGCCGAACTGAGACATGAAATCGCTTCATTATTTCAAGGCGGTAGCGGCGTTGACGCTTCGGGAACCAACAGAAGTGCTTGTGCATGTGCTGACGCAGGTCGACAGCGTCACCCTTCCACTCGCGCTCTGGCTAGGCGTTCCAGCGGCCCCCGTGGTGGTAGGTTCCTCCTGAAATGTGCGCATCATTTGCAGCTGGAACCAACACTGCTGGAACATCCCCGTTTCAGACCCTGCACCGAACAGTGGAGGGCCACAAGCCGTCGTATCGCGAGAAGCTGGACACGCTACCGTGGTGGGTGGTAACGCAGACGCTAACTAGTAAAGGGATCACCGACATCATCGAGAATGCGTACCTACTGGTCGGTTGTCTGGTTCATTAGCTTACGACATTGTCCGTGACTTCTTCGATATGACTAATGGTTTCAGTGCAAGGTCATGCTGAAGGGACTGTCGGCGTTTCCACAAATCGAAGTGGTCGGAATGGAGAATGTTGCTGAATTCGTCGCTAGAGTTTACAAGAATCAGTACACAGCACCTACAGTACTCATCTTCAAGTACCGCTATACACCTGCTAAAGAGGCCGCAAAGGTTCGTCGTTCAAGCGAGTCACTCAGAAAGCCTGCCTAAGGTGGAGCACTTCATTTTCTACATCAAAAGTTGATTAGTTCGCACTGATTAAGGCTCTACGAGAACTAACCCAAAAGCCAGAGAACGAGATAAGCAAAGAGGCCCTAGCTGAGGCGGAAAAGGCTTTCCGTGACGAGGTCGAGTACGGCGACTCTCTCAACTCATGGGTGAGTTATTCGAGAAGATTTCGGTCAAATCGTCGGAATCTCATTGTTTTTATCCAAATGGCGAATATTTTAGCTCGGTCAAGGGGTTGTCGGAGAATGTCAGTCGCTGGGAATTCACATGATTGAACTCGGTGGCACCTACGGCACTGCATTCCGCTTCTGCCCCCTAGAACACGCTGCGGGTGAGCTAGCCGTTTGTCTTCGTAACATTCACCTAAAGCTGCTATCAGGCTTTTTTCTCTTGAACATGTATACTAATATGTATGCGACAGCGTTAAGTAAGGCGCTTTGTATTGGATTCTACTTATTTGTCGGTATTCTGGCCTACGTTGGGGAGGCGGGGATACGCCAGTCAACCATAGCCAATTAAAGCACCGACCGTGCACGCCTCTCGGTGCAATCCCAAGTAGGGTGGTGAGCACCTTATAACGGGAATTCCGCCCTACCCCTCGTTCTGTCGCCGTATTGACCCCACTTCAGAATCATATGGGATGCCCCAACAGAAAGAAAATCCCTAATAAGATCCAACAAAAAGTATTAGAACAAAAAAACAAAAACGAAAAGAACAATAATAAACAAAAATACGTCCCAGGCATTCCCAGGTCACCTATATGTATCGCTCCACGGTCAATCAGTCGACGCTCACGCATTCGGTAGCGCGGGAATTTAAACGGGGATTAGCCGCTGGAGCCCTTTCATGCTTTTATAACTAAACTTTTTCAATATTCCGGCGATGGGGCCCGCTGTTTTCACGGGAGGGCATCAGGTAGGCAGTTTTTATGTTATTTTGTGTGAGCTTATCTTCAAATACTGCTTCCAAGTGCCTATGGAGTGCTCCCTCCCGTCTTTGGATTGCACCCGCCTATCGGGATAGCACGCTCACTCATAGCGTGCCCCTTTCCTATGTAGACCACTCTGGAGACTAGTACCAGTGCTACTTTTAACACGGTTAGAATATCACATTTTTGTGGTATTCATTTATTTGAAGATAATGTTCACGCGTATCGAATCGCTGACCTGAAATGAGAAACTTAGCGCTCGCGGCGATCCTCCTTTGCCTTTGATAGGTGTAAAAATGCTGCGGATAGGCTGAATGCGGGGCTTACTTAACCCCAGGGGCCGTATGCTATTCTCGCCCGACTCGGGGACGGAAAATCGATGGCGCATGATGTGCATACCGGGGATGTGGGCGGAGACCGCCTCATACCCGGCCGGGGACGGTTGGGGAGAGAATAGCATACGGCCCCAGGTCGTGCCAGCTCACACTCGCGCTCCATCGCAAGTTGGCGATAGAGCGCGGAGACCTTCGAACGACAATTCGACGGCGTCGAGCGACGTCTACCTCCCCTTCTTTCTCAGTTCATTTCTGCTTCTCGAAGTCAATGAAGATGTTGTGCGCGTTTGTGCCCTTGTCGAGTCTGCATTCACTCAGAAGACGTTGTTTTGTGCGTGACGGAAGGAAAGTTCGGGGTGTGGCTCAACTTGACCGCGTTGAATTGCTTCACCTCGATGACTGGCCACGAACCCGCTCAATACCGAAGACGGAACATCCCTCCAGGCCAAGAGTACTGCAGTGTGGTCCGCTGCAAAACAGTTTGGCATACGGCTTTGAATCTACGCGCCATTTCCGGCAGACTTACAACTGAGCCGTCCAGGGCCACTTTGTGCATTGCCTTTGAACCATCAAAGTTCCTTTCGTTCACTTCCGGGCACGAGACGTTCTTACAAGGGTGTTTCGTTTTCAAGCCGTTACCGTAACAATAATCTTTACGGGATCACCACGTCTCACCACGAGTGCCTTTGCGGGTTTTGAAGCAATATTTGGACGTTGCAGCTCTGTCTTCGCATGTGGACCATGTTCAACAATTCATTCGGCTTCTTGGTGGCGTCCTGAAGATCGTCGACTCCACCGTGGCCGCGAGGGAGAACTTCACTCGACTGAAGAACGAATACGAGTCGCTGGTCGTAGTACCCGTGCACAAATGGGCCGGCGTCGGAGCCGTCTGGTAAGAACGTCTGCTGGCCGTTAGGGGCATTGTGTCTTCTGGATGTGTGGATGAATTGCTCACGTATTCTTTCAGCTATGTACCTTCCATCGTGAAGAGCAAATCGCCAACCGAATGGGACGACAAGGAGAAGCAGCAGGTACGGTCACCGTCTAATTATCGTGCGTCTATGTTCTTGTGTGCACATTCGGGCTAGGTGAATTGGTACAGAACGGGTATGGGACTCCTGCAAAACTGTCATGTCCAGTGCTTAGCCACCGCAAGTCATTGTGATGGCGATACGCTCCTTCTAACTACGGCCACGAATATAAGTAGAATTCATGGCGCACTCCACTATAGTACAGATGAACGGCGACCTTTATCCTTTTGGATACCTTCTATGATAGCCAGTTTTAAGATCACAAAAGTGAGTGATAGTGAACACTGCTCAAAAGTGATTCCACAATACAAAGATTTCACTATCGAACGAAAAAAGTGAGAATTCAGAAGACTTGGGGCACACTATTATAAATAATTCGCATGCAAGACGTCCTCGTAGGATGAATTTCATATACGCTTTATGTTCTGTTTGCGATTTCAACAGCCGTTGTAAATTATTTTTCTTCCACTATAAGAAACAAGTACGAGCTACTCTTACCTCTCTTCACATGTGTTAGCAATGAACTTACTACGATCTCAAATTACCTCATTTCAAATTGGAATTCCCACATTACTCACAAAAGGATTGAAAAACACTCAAACCGAACACATTTCGTGTCATCTGGCTTAATTCACGGTATTTGTTTTGTTTATCATTTATGGCGCACAGTTTGTGTAGTAAATAAATAAATAACGTGGCCTAGAAAAGTCTGTGAAAGTCTTTTTCTAAGCTGTGCGATTTCCGCAAACCAAAACCGAAACATGGTCCGAAACATTTTAGAAGTCTAGCGATTGTTCCTAGTAAAGCTTTGTGCCAAGTGAAGTACTTTTCTTCTTTCTGGAGAGTTTTTCATTTGGGTTTAACAGTCCTGAAAAACTTCAGTGCTTTCTTCGTTTCAGTATCAAAGCTACGTCAATAAGATTTTTATGGGATTCATTCATTCAAGGGCACCTAAATGTCGCAGTCCTCCAGTTCAAAAAGCCTCACTTTTTTACTGCAGGAAATTGATCCTAGGGATTTTTTCTTTTAAATTCTGGGCTAAATCCTGATCGGATGACTAAGAAAGTACAACTATTTCCACTCCGACGCTAAACGAATTTTGTGAAAAGATCTGCTCATCTGCAGATCTCAAAAATGAACGGCGAAGGAGAAGACTGTGAAAGTCGACTTTCAGATCTGTGAACTTAAAGCAGACAGGATATTACTTTTAAACTACTGCTGAAGACTATTGAATGATGAAAAAAGTGAGTTATCGCTGCAGGAGTTAAGCTGAATCTGGCCGGGGGCCGTATGCATATCTCGCCCCGACGCGCCCCGCCGGGAAATGGGGAGGAAATACCGTACTTCCGCGATGCACACCAAGTTGGGAATACAGTACTCCGGGGCTCTGGCGGGAAATTGCGTCCCCCTACTCGGAGGTAGGGGGAATTCGGACTGGAGCAGAGACGTTGCTGATTGGAGCGGACCTGCTGCCGCCAAGACGATGTTTTCGAACTATGCCTCCACAAAAGGGCAGCAAAGAACGGGCTAGAGGGCGACTTCGTTACTGTTTTGGTATATGTGATGCTTAGTGAGGTCATTTTTGAGCAGCAGTGTTTAGCAATGAGAAGTTCGACTTTCCTTCATTCATTAAGTAAAACAGGCACTTACTGAAGCTAATTTTCAAACAGTGTCCAAATGTGGAGATTTTTTATATTTTCGTTGGTTGTTGGGTGTAAGAGACGCCTAAAGAGGCTATGATTGGGCCACTCGTGTGTATGTGTGTTTTCAATGCGGGTATAACAAAGTCTAGCCAGGTTGTTTTTATGTTAGTGCTTTCATTTACTGAAATGTACATTTTCCGAAACATTTGGTTAAATAATCAATACTTTTAAGGCTAAATGTTGCTTGGACGTTTTATCTTTGAATTTTTACCGTAGAGATATGGATTCTTCCAGATAGCTACGGCTTTTGGTACTAAGGGGGCTGGTACCCGCTCCATTATGAGACAATGGTCCTGGAACACTAAGATGAACGCGGTTTCTGAGCACAGAACTAAGCAACGAAAGGAACTCCGGGGTGTGGCTGATCTTACTTACCCGTTTTAACATATCTTCCCGGTGTACAGCAGGCATCAGCCGCTTAGTACTCGGCTTCTCGATGTTATTTTCATCGATGTTGAGAACTAGTACACATGTCAAATTGTTTGGAAGGCTTATCTGACCTGCTGCCAGCAAATGGAAGGGCATCGTTATTTGTGGAATGGAGCGGAGGAAAAAACGCTTGCAAATGCTTGTTTACTCCCAGCTCCACCTCATTTAACTAGTTCATATATGCTCTTATCTAACTAACAAACAAAACTTTGCCTGATGCCATGCGACGCATAGCTATGGCTTGTTTAACTCAGTACCACTATGGATTTCACTTGGTCATTGTTGCAAGATGATTCCCAAAACCCGTAGAAGCAAAGGAGAACAATAAATAGGCGAGTGAACGGGCGTATATAATGTGACGTAACATCGTTCTGATAGGCTTCATAGCGAATCCAGTATCGAGTTGATAATATACTCTCACGTCCTTCGTCATTCCTCGGCCGTCCCTTCATCCGGACTAGAAAACAGCTGATAATTTCTCCGTGATTTCCAACACTTCCTCTGTGCTTGTGAACGAAACATTTTCTGTACGGCTAGGAAGTTTCCCGACCGTACATTTCCCGAGGTGCATCGCAGGAAGGGGCACCCGTTCCCGCCGGGTAATTTCTGCTGTGGGGAGAGCGCGGGAAGTCCGCCCCGCCGGGGCAAGGTATGCATACGGCCCCGGAAGGAAGTTTATACTGATAGACAGAAATAAACTCGCCACCCAGCTGCCAACTGGCGCGCGCCATTCTCAGTGGAGCGCACAACTGCTCAGTGGTCCTAGCGCGCACGTATTTCCCGAAGAGCACCATCTAATTGTGATAATAACCGGCTACACGTCAGTCAGACTCTCACGGTTTGAAAGATAACCCCAGCTATGGATGAAGAGATTTTAGAACTGTCTCTTCGTTGCAGGCACTCCAACGCACTCTGTCTCTGTCTTTACATGGGTTATAAGTAATGCTAATGTACTGCCAGCATGCACAGCAGATCCAGTAACTTTACTCGTTAAAAAATGTCCCTATCCTTGTCTTGTTTTCGACCTTAAAGTTGCACTTAAATTTCCCTTAGTTGGACCGGAAGTTGGTTTCCGGAGAAAAAGTCGAAAGTGTGTCTCTAGAACAGAGAAACTAGGTTGTTTATCGTTTGGAACTCACGTCCAGGATAGGCTACTCTGAAGCCCGACCCACTGATATCTGACACGCTTTCTTTTATCCATCAAACTTTACTCACTTACTCTAACTTTTATCTCAAAGCATTTCCTGATCACATAGTTAACAAGAAATCGGCACAGATAAGTACATCCAAGGAATTAGTTGAGTGCACTGTATACATTGGATCCGAATGAATCATTTTCGGATATTCGATTCGGATAACCCGATCCGAATCATCCAAAAATCCGGTGTTCCCGAAATCGTCGTTATCCGAATCATCCAAAAATCCGGGGTTTGCAAAATCACCGTTATTCGAATCACCCAATTATCCGAAGATTTTCGATCGAATCCATTGTATCGAATGAATCATTCTCGGATATCCGATTCGGATAACCCGATCTGAATCATCCAAAAATCCGGTGTCCGCAGAATTGTCGTTATCTGAATCATCCAAAAACCCGATGGCGTCAAAATCGCCCTTATCCGAATCATCCAAAAATCCGGTGTTCCCGAAATCGTCGTTATCCGAATCATCCAAAAATCCGGGGTTCGCAAAATCGCCGTTATCCGAATCATCCAATTATCCGAAAATTTTCGATCGGATCCAATGTATAGTGCACTGCAGAGTTCGGCGCCCCAGTGAGAAAGTAGCGTGCCCCATTTGGCAGCCAGTTTCTCGTTTATAGGTCGTTCATAATGAAATCAGAAGAAAAATACTGTCATGCTTTTCAAGGAACACCTTTGTCAAAGCAGAACCCGCTTCGCAATACTCTGACAATTTGCGGCATCCGGCAGGCGCTTTGAAACGATAGTTGGCCAAATTCGATGGAAACGTATGAGATCACTAGCACTGCGAAACACAAGGTTCATGACCTTCAACTGTTTGTAGGCTATCTCTTTTGAATGGATGCTAATCGATTCTGAAGTCTTAGAATACGCCAACCTGGTGGTTTTGCGTGGTGTTCGTTGTTTCGTCGACAAGAACGGTTCAATTTTGTCTCCAAACTCTCACGCATAGTAGAAGATTTTTGCCAAAAAGGCGATAATGCAATGCCACGAGGACACAACATAACGACGATGGGAAATAAACGTACCGCAACCGTAGTTGTTGTTGTGGATATTGCCGTCATACTCCATATGGTCGAGCTCGTGATGCGGATTCCAAATTGCGAAGTCAGCACCTTAAAATATACCAATATACTGGTTCCTCTCTCGTATTCATTTTTGACGCTACAGCACTTGGAGAGGAGGTGGGGGAAGTGGCAGCTTCCTTTTTGTCTCCAAACTCCCAGACATGGAAGAAAATTGTGTCAAAAAGGCGATAATGGGAAGTGAACGCCACCTAAAACGGGACACAACGACGATGGGAAATAAACGTACCGCAAGCGTAGCAGCGGTTGTGGACATTGCCGCCACTCGCTAGAGGGTCGCGCTCGTAGTGCGGATTCCAAGTTGCGAAGTCAGAACCTTAAAATATACCAATGTACTGGTTCCTCTCTTGTATTCGTTTTTGACGCTACAGCACTTGGAGAGGAGGTAGGGGAAGTGGCAGCTTCCTCAAAGTATTTCAACAGCGCGGTTGCACACTGCTATTGCTCACTAAAAGCATAAAAATAGAGCGGACGAGTTTTCACGCGGTGTTGGGAACATGCATTCCGACCCAGATCGTGCATTTGTCGGCTTCTCAACGAGTGTTCGCGACCTTGATGGACTTCCTAATACGAAAAAAGTGCTCGACGTTCTTTTTCACTGTCATTCGCGGCCGAAAAGGAGTACGGGACACCTCGGCTCCTTCCGGATCCTGACATGTGCCAGTCAACGACGCTGATGCCTACCAGCCGACTCAAACAGCGGGTCTGCCACGTTCGCCAGGCTCCAGGACCTAACTCCAACGCGACGTCGCGCGCTAGCCGCGTACGACATCGCGGCGCTGAAACGCGGACGTGCGCTCGGTGACGCATGGTTAGCCGCGGATCACGAAATGTTCTCAGTGTTTAAGCTCCCGGACCACATTTCTAGCAAGGAACTTAAGATACCACAGAATGTGGTAGGCAACAGTCTGCAGTAGGACAACTGATCCGAGAATGGGTGATAGTGACCTTTTTCCGTAGTATAACCATAATCACGGGTAAAAATTGACGGAAGAAGTTGTAGATGGCAAATACTGACGCTAGAAACTATCCACATGACCAGGATTCCCGTATAAACTGTCGCTGATCGTCCTTTTGAAACCACATTCATATACCATCTCCAAGAAACGTTGAAATAAGGCAAAGGCGTGCCGCATGTCCCTGTAGGAAGCGTTTCTAGCCGTCGGAAGCATCGGACTGCGACAACTCGTCCAATTTCGTCGCGCCCGTGCGCGACGTTGGAGTTATGTCTGCCCCCGCGTTCGCCACGGCTGACCCCGCAGCGGTCACTCCAGCGGACAATGGAAAAATCGAAATCGAGAAGCCACATTGAGCCATAGTCTTCAGAATTATGTCATAAGATTGTCGCATTCGACATCGTGCACGGTGGTGGGTAAGTGCTAAATCCCTTTGCTTTCTTCCCATCACTTGTAATACGATTCTGACGAGCACACCCCAAGTGGTTACCGTGTCCTTTAGGCGTCAGAAAAGCGCGTGCGTTAGGCCCCGTTTATACTTCGACGCCGAGCGACGCGACGCTACGTATAGTGGCCATATTGATTGAGCAACGTGATCGATCAATTTGACCACTTTACATGCCGTCGCGTCACTCGGCCCCGGAAGCATAAACGGGGCCTTACACACATCTGTTCCCAGTGCTTTCTATTTCATGGCCGTAAGCTTCCACTAGACGCTGTGCTACGTTACTGACATGAGAGGCTGATTAAGCGGTATACCCTCGTAGAAATATCTCAACTCTTGCGACCGTTTCTGCTGTTGCAAGGAAGATAAATGGTAAATGATACGGTAACCCTTTGGGGTGTGTTCGTCGGAATCATGCTAGTCCCCTTACTTGGCCACGGGGTCAGCCGCAATTCGCTGGACGTTAGAGTGAGGTTCTGGAGCCACGAAAAACTCGCCCGCAATTTTTTGTTGTATGTGTTATTTTGTCCTTCTTTCTGCCCAACTAATCCGTTTTAAGATTGGTCCCTAGAGTCTCCTACCTGGAGTCTAGACGCAAGCGATTTTGTGGTAGAAATAGCAAAATAAAAAGGCATCAATGCACAACATGCGCGCTTACGTTGCACGTCACTGCACGCCCGTGTGACCCCCTGCCCTCTCCAGTGCACCGCCATGGGTCAGATTTTCGCGATGAAGCGCACTGTATGCGCAACAGGGGTGTGCGTAATTACGATTTACGATTTACGATTTTAGGATTTACGGCTATTTTGGCCAAATTTTTTACGATTTACGATTTACGACATTTTGGGTCGTAAATCGTAAATTTTCGTAAATGTGATCTTTGGTCAGCAACCAATTGGCGTCCAAATTTATGTGGATCGGATTGCAAAGGTGTGCCCACTCTAATGGTCTCCTTTTGTAGCACATTACTACTTCCCTTTAGAGCTGTTTTTTGATGCACTAATGTGTTAGATGGCAGAAGAAGCTATCCTGGGCATAGGCTTCTCGAATATGACTTATCATTTTCCTAGAGAAAGAAAGACGAGTTTTCTAGATCCGCGTCCTGTTTGGCAACAAGGCCTAGTGAATTAGTTTGTAACAGACACACGCTGTAACAGACACACGCGCGATTGACGCAAATCCACGATCGAACAACATTTTTGACTGGAAGCGTGGTTAGAAAGTTGCTACACTCAAGTGGATGGAAAACCAGCAATGTTTCTATCGGTTTGCATTGCACTTTATAGGGCGGAGCAAATTGATATACAAAGTAAAACGGTACAGGTAAAATGGTAAAAGCGAGCGCGTAGCATCTCAAGAAAAGGTCTAACTGGTTTTGACAGTTTTGGTCTCCATTTTCGGTGTGATTGAGTTTATCGTGTTCACCCTGTTTGATCCATTTAGAACGTCACATGCTCTGGGAGAACAAACGTTTGTTGCAGAACTGGCAAAGGGTAGCCGGAGCGAGTGCAGAGAATTATTAAATAGTTGCGCCATATTTTAAAGATTTCAAAATCTTACAAGTACAGGCAAACTTGCATAGGAAACCGGCATTCTAGGTAGGTTTAGGTTACCACTGGTGTTGTAGATCGTTGGTTCAAAACTTGAGAGCGCTTTTAAAATTACGAAACAACTTCGCTCCACTCTCTCTACAATTACAATTAACAGAGCTTCTGAATTTGAATATCGCGCTGAGGTCATTGCTTGGTAACCTTCATGAAGCAGTGGATGTGTAACTACCCTGGCCTATTCACAGTTTTCACTTTCTGCGTTTAAAATGAACTTCTGCAAACTCAAACTGAACCTGTTTCAACTTAAGCAGCGTTCTTTCCAACTCACAACTCAAATAGGATTACTTTTAAGCTAAACTAGACACCTTCTAAATCGAAATTGTGCCGTCTATAGAATCAAACTGACGATGCCTCAACAAGGTTGCTGTTAAGGAATACGTTAACCTTTCCATTTTAAAGCGACTACAAATGGTGTCCAAGGAATATGGTCATGCTGGTTCGGCGGCCTACTGTCCTATCCGTCTGCTATGGGAATGTTCCTGGACTAGTTTCAAGATGTAGAAAAGCGGAGATCTTTCGGTACGTCACACGATGGGATTGCGTCACGCGCTCACTCAGTACGCATAGCGCAATCCCGGCGTATGACTGTGTATGTCTGTTAGATTACTACATGTGCAGTTGCTGTTTTCACCCGCATTGGTCAGTGGTAAAATAACTTTTTTTTTTAATTTTTAGCTTTGATAGCGACTTTTTCACCGAATTTTGCTAAGTTATGGATAAACTAAGAAATTGGTAGGACTCTAAGGATTCAAAAATATTCACACGATGGGTTCAGCTTGAGCTAAAAGTAACACGACAACCAAATAAATATTTAATCATATCTGGTTAACATTGGTAGAAAAACTCTTTGGAAATTTATTTGTCTGCACTACATGACAAGTGACTCTTACGATTTACGATTTACGATGGTTTTTTCGTAATTACGATTTACGATTTACGAAATTTCAAATTTCATTTACGCACACCCCTGATGCGCAACATACGTAGTGAGACATTCCGCGCACGCATGCGACAGCTGGGCAGCACACAATTTTCTGGGTAACTCAACGCATTTCATCTACTGGTTCATTGGTTTTTATTGGACGACAAGGAAGGACTGGACGTCTTACACGTTACATCTTCTAAAGAGGTGGACAAAAGATGGATGACCATTTTCGGACCACGGAAGCAAAGAGGCGTATACGCTTCTTTGTATTGCACTCGAAGAATAAACCATGAGTTCCATACTGACCTTTCTTCGCGCCACTCATGGCCGAGAGGGCAAGAGAGTCCAGGATGAGGCGTTAGATGGCACACATCCCAGATGTCGCTTACTTGTTTAGCTTAGAATTCAATATTGGAAGACAGAAGTGGATAGTTTCGTGTTCTTTTTTCGTTACTAGAAGAATGTCGTCGCTAATGCGTTCAAAGCGGTACTAATATCTAACTAGACTAACGTTGAAGGAAATTATTTCTTGACCTGTGGCTGCTGCTTGAGTTCGCAGCGGGGCGCGAAATCTACATGCGCTGTCGTGGAGCGCCACCATGGCCATCCAGTTAATGTAGGAAAAAGCGCACTACATTGAAAAGTGGCTAAGTTTACAGTGCTGTCGGAGATCAGTTTGTGCGAAAATAGAAATAGAAATGGCAGACTAGAATGTCCGAAGCTCTTATGGTCATCTTATGGGTTTTCCAGTATCTGCAGCGCCTTGTACAGATAACCGTACGATATTTACAGCGGATGAGTACCAAACAAGGATGAATGGCTTGTAGCGTAATAGAAGGACTGACGAAACTGTTTTTCATTGAAACCACTAAGGGATGGGCAAAAATGTGGACTCAAATCAGCTGCACCTCCAAAGTCTCGTTTAACATTCAGTTTCACATCAGCTTCCAAAGGCAGCTCAATAGTACTAGATCCCGCAGTGATGGAAGGGCGTTTTGAAGACAGTTCACGTAGAAGTAAGGCAATCGTTTAGTATCACCAACAAGTTGAATTCCATAGCGTATGCTCAGGGAAAGCCTGATCCTGGATGCATTCTAGTTGCAAATGTAAGGAGACCTTTCTGGTTTCACCTTTTATTATCGTATAGAGATGGCGATCTTACTCTTAATGTTTCGGTAAAATATGATCACCCTTATAAAACGGTAGGAAATGTAATGTTCCAGCTCTCCTAGGACCGTTTGAAAGGTGACGAATAATGTGCTGTTACTACTAGTTTGTGTGTGATATTGATTTTTTTTACGTTGTTACACTATAAAGCCGGATATTTGTTGGTGACTTTTGCAAACCTTAGGGCAGCTGTGTAACCATTGTTTTTGAACAAAGGGTGTACACTCTGCCCATCAAAACTGTTGCTATACACCAGCCTGGATCTGTTGCTATACATATGTTCGGCACAAAGCTGAACTCCATCAGCACTGTCAACCGTCCCACTCCTCGCAATGCAGTGCAGTCATAGTTCCAGCTGCTGAATAGCCACGGTGTAACCCCACGACTTTCTTTTTTTCTTTTTTTCGACTTTTTTCCTTCAAATTTCGCGCTCTGTGGCGAATTCACACGGCAGCCACAGGTCAAGAAATAACTTTCTTCTCTAAAGGCCCCGCACACTTCTGCGGCGCTGCCGCCGCCCTATCCTTAACCATAGGGAAGGGACGCCGCCGGCGGCGAGCTCTGCGTCCTTGCCCTATGGTTAAGGATAGGGCGGCGGCAGCGCCGCAGAAGTGTGCGGGGCCTTAACGTCCTACTCTGGTCACCGGCATTGGTTCAAATCGTCGTGCGGGAAAACAACTCGAATTGCACAGGGGTGTTTTTGATCGTATTTAAAGATACAAAACGAGAGCGACAGCGCTCGCGCGCGGCGGCGCCTGGCGCGTTGCCAGCTCTGTCGGCCTGCCGCAATTTTCGCATTGGATCACGTCAGCATGCTTCCCACTGGCATCTAGATTGTAGGAACGAATGAAAGGCAGGCGATCCACTTTTTATAACAGACCAAGCCGTTAGGGATACGACTTAGCGTCACACATCAAGGAAGTTAAACTTTGTTCGTGTCCATTTACCCGCTTCACTTCTGAAGAAACGTTGAACTCGAGGTATTATCGTGGAACTTATGTCCAAGATATACAGTGAATGGCCTAGAGTGGCATGCTATTAAGGCCGGTTAAGTATGTTTAACAGAACATTCAGTTGAGGAAGATGTGAGATCAACGCTGGATACTGAATTTAACTTCATGCCTATTATCTATAAATTATATATTATCGAATTTTGTAGTTATTAGTGATTTATGAAGCTACCTGTCACCCTCGCTCGCCCCAGAGCTCACATTTAAGGTTCATTCTTCGTAAAGAAGCGCCTTCGATTCGTTGAACCCCATCGATCGTGGGTATCGTGGTCAAGCCCCCCCCCCCCCTTAATAAAGCTCAATGTGGGGAATCGAAAGTCAAATGGCCTTCCTCTAGTGTTGTAGCATAGTAATTTCGGCGGGCTCATAATGGAGCGGGCTGGTGCCCGCTCCATTATGAGACCATGGTCGTGGAACACTCAAATAAACACGGTTTCTGTGCTCTCCTCCGCTGACACGGAGGAGAGCACAAAGCTAGGCAAGGGAGGGAACTCCGAGGTGTGTCTGATCTAACTTACCCGCTTTAAGCCACCTTTCCAGTGTACAGCAGGCGCCAGCCTGCTTAGTACCGTAATTTCTTAAGTTCCATAACCTCATATCCGGTCACGTTCCCTTCCCCTCCTCGCTCGAAGTCTTTCCTTCCTGGGCAAGCGCATGAAATGCATGAGAGTTCAAAGAAGCAGTACAGGTGCCGCCATTGGCCTTTTCCTTTCTGGAATCTGCCTCTCCGATGAATCAGCATGCTCGAGGGCGAGCTGCCCCGTAATCGGCCGACAGAGCTGGCAACGCGCCAGGCGCCGCCGCGCGCGACCGCTGTCGCTCCCGCTTTGTATCTTTAAATACGATCGGTGTTTTTACGTAACGTTCCCTCCAAGTAGCACAGCGCGCATCATTCATTCTAAAGGCGCTTCTCTTTTGCTTCTAAACTCTCACGCAGAGAATTTCCGGCATCGGGATTACAATGTAGGAAGCGCTCGAGGAACGAAAGAACGAGCAGCAAAGATAAACGTACCAGGACCACACCATCCGTTCGTGTAATTGTTGACCGGCGGCGGAGTGTTGAACATCGGACGCTGAATCGGAGCGAAGCCTGGCGGCGGAGGAACGAAGCCGGGAGATCGCTGCGGGCGAGGCGGACCGAAGCGCGGAGGAGCGAACTCGGCAGCGAACCTGGGAGCTTGGTGCGGGCGAGGCGGTCTGAAGCGCGGAGGAGCGAACTCGGCAGCGAACCTGGGAGCTTGCTGCGGGCGAGGCGGTCTGAAGCGCCTCTTCCCGCGAGTAGATGGAGGTTTCATCGGCGGAAGCGGAATACGAAGTCGCACGGCTCCATCAGGCGTCGCGTCTATGAGGGTGCTATCGGCATACGGGTCGAATAGAATGTTGTCGAATGTGTACGGTCCCGCCGCTCCTGTTGGGCCCTCAATGCTATCGGAAGCTGCTGTGAGCTGCTTCATCGGAGTTTCCATTCTGAAATAGATGAATAAGAGATGACGCTAATCAATCCCTCCACGGGATGCGCCACGTATCCCACTTCTGCAAGATATGGTGGAGGCGATTTAAATGCGTATTTGGCCTATCCATTGGCTTTGAGGTCAGTCGATGGACAAGTGACATGGTGTTTCAACCTTCTCTTCGAATTCTGCCACCAATTTATCGACCCAGAAGAGTTGAAATGCTTGGCTGGCCTAGACGGAACCCAAACCATTAAACTGAAATTGTCGTGCTTGTGACAGTACGCTCTAATAGCAGCCGTAGATTACTCACTGTGTTCTTGAACCGAATAGCAGTCAAAAATAGAGTTCCTTCACTAACTGAATCAGCTCCGAATCCTTCACTAAGAGGGGCAAATGTTCGAATAAAATATAGCACGGTGTATGGGCTAATTATGAAGTCTTTGTATTTTATAATTGAAATTCTCAAAAAATGGGTGAGCAGGGCTCTGTGCCCTCTTTTCTGGAATGACGTTTAGGCTGTCACTTCAAGGTTATTTGTGGCACCGCGACTAGGACAGATCTATTTTTCGCGGTTTCATAGTAAAATCGTAAAATCGCTACAAACATGTATAGTAGCTGCCAAAGGTATACGTCCAGCGTTCCCAGCGATCGCAGTGGAAACCTGAGAAGCGTGTCAATGTGAAACCCGAACAAGAAATGGTTGGTTGGCGGCTTTTTCCCTTCAATAGGCCCAGGTAATTTCGGAGCTCAGATGACAGTTCCGCCGGGCGGTGAAGATCACTCATGCCGACGCCAAACAGTCACAGATTTCCCTCCGTCGGCCTTCTCGACTCTCTTCTTTGCTCCAGTGGAGAAGATCACGGAGCCGCTCTACTGTGAGTAGCCGATGATCATGCCTCGGCGGTGCCTTGAGCTCTGCCCGGAATGCGTACCACAAGCATGCCTTGCCGTCAAGAATGGTTCATACCACATCTTGCCATAAATTGCCCATCATAGAGTTCTACCATGTTTTGAAACCTCAAAGATTATTTCCACTTCCAATGGGCGTATATCACCGACCGCTACTTTTAATCACAACTTGTTGGACTTAGTTTTGCTGTATAAACAGCTCTAAGAGCTGTCACTACCTTTCGTATGTCACCTGGAAAGCATTCCATGAAACAGGCCTCAGGTATAATTTATGGTTCAGATTCAGTGCTGCGCGGCGTCTTCATAACCACTGATATCGGTTAGAGAACACGTGAATCGGTCGACATCAGTGTTTTCTGGCCAACGTGCTTCTCAAGATAGAGAGTACCCTCCCCTACTAGTACTACATCTAGTGGCGCCAAAGCTTCTAATGACTGAAAGCGAGAAACACATGCTTCATCGGCTTTGCATCAGTGGTCAGGTTGCTGCGGATGTCCCCAACTTTCTTAAAACTTCCGTTCATGAGGAAACCCCATGACAGAGTTTTGAGAGAGCTGCCCCCATATCCGCTACCCCATAATGTCATTCTGAAGTCCCTTACCTGCCGTTATTGGGAGGAAGAGTGCCATTTACTGCCCGTAGGTCTGGATCCATGGAGACCAAGCAGTGGCGGGAACACCGCTGCGCTGAGAGTGAGGTTACAAATGACTAATGACTGCGTATCTGTTCTAGCAACTCACAGTAGTAGCCTATTCTTAGTGGGTCCCGCGACGAACGCAGCGGATCGTTCGTGGCACTCCTCATCTCAGTACAGATTTGCCTGCAGAGAGGCAGAATTGATCGATCGTGCGCCAAGAATTCATATCAGTGGTAGAAGGCTTGGTTGACCTGGGCGGGAAATCCTAGCCAGGGACCTGGAATCGAGTACAATCGGCGGCCGGCGCCTCCTCTAACTGTGCTAGCAGCTGCTCCGGATATATAAGAAGGCTAATTCGTTCGTGTGTTCATGTTTCCGTGCACACCCAACTTGGTAATTGCCAGGCCATTACCAGTCACTCTAGGTCAGGTGCACATTCACATTGTTCCCAATGTTTCGACTAAAGTAGGATGCGTGGCGCACTACTACGACAAAGAAACCACCAAAGAAACAAATTAGACGATAAAGATCGTCATTTGAGGGCATTTTGGGACGTGTGACTCGCGTTTTAAAAAATGATTTGAAAGACGTCCTTTTTTCTTTCAAATGGAAAAACTGAGGCACTTCCAAAAGTTGCGCACTACACCAACTCGAAGAAAGAAGTCGGCCATGTCGTCTGACCAAACACTTAAACGTCTTGTTCAGATTTCGCACATGAATCTGGAGCTCGTCCATCAGTTGCGGTCTGTCGACTCGGCATTTTCAGCTGGAGAGAGCTCGACACGTGGTGTGAGTTGTATTTCGAAACTAATCCCAATTATCTCGGTTGCGAGGGTGTCATGTTCGGGGCGTCCACGCCTGAATTTACATTTCAGTTTTAGTTCACCCTACTACAAGAAGTGTTGATCAACGCCGAACCTTAAACCGCATGCACACCCGACAGCGACGGCAGCGGCAGCGGTTTAGGCCTATGTTATACTTCAGCGACGCTGTGCTATAGGGGCTGCTACGCACTGCGTAGCAGCCCGCACATCACAGCGTCGCCGGCGACGTCGCCGAGAGCTCCGCAGGGGGTGTTATACTCCCGCCGCCGACGTCGGCGACGTCGCCACAGACGGGCCGACGACGTCAGCGTCGCCGACGTCGGTGACAGCGCGTCGCCGTGCACAGCACGGCGACGGTCCGTCACCGACGTCGCCGATGTCATCCAAGCGGGGCAGAAAATGCACTCCGATGGAGTGTTATGATTGGGGGTTGGTTCTTCGTTCCCGGAACTGCCATCATCACCACCGTACTTCGAATTACGAAATCGAGAAGTGCAAAAGACGCCGTCTTGCGAACACAAAAAGTGCAATTCACTAGAACACTGAGTGTTTGGGAGGGAGTGGGACCCTAAACCTTAGCTCCCTTTCACTTTGTCACTTTTCTTCCTCTTTGTGTCCTTCTCAGCCGTTCTGTTCGCATTTCCTAGGCCTATTTGCTTCCTTGTAGAGCAAGTAATACTAAATAGAACTGTGTAGAAAATAAGTAGTGTTTCCTCGCCTTCTGAAATGGTAATGCAAACCTATGCGAAGAGCTTTTTCGAGATAGAAATCTTACTAATTAAGAGTTAAATTTTCCTTTGAACTTCGAGAATTCCGCGTTAATTCAATTTAAATACGATTTAACGAACAAAGTCTTTGCTAAACCGAAAATGCTGGTAAAATCGTTAAATTGGTAAATCAATCGTTAAATGCCCAACACTATCCCGTACTTCTATTATTATTGTGTCTATAATATATAATTTGTCCATAATCAATTAGTAGTGAGGTTGAGGCTGTTGGCCAATGGCGCATACCCCGCGGCGTATTGCAGACGGTGACTTCAGGATATGCCTGCTAGGTCGTGGGTCAGATAGCCTGCTATAGGCAAATTAATGTAGCAGTTCTATGCCAACAGAAAAGTTAAATGTTTTCTTGGTACTGAGAAGTTAAATTCTCATATAAAAGCTTAAGAAGATAGGAATTTTTTGATGTATGATCGGGATAGACTGCGCCATGCACTCGTCTGTTATTTTGCATTTTACAATATATTGATAGTGAATACTTGTTGTAATCTCTTTACAAGGTGACCATATCGATTGATTTGTGCTTCTTTAAAAAAAGCACAAATCAATCGATACGGTCACCTTGTAAAAAAACCTAAGAACACACTACGTCTTGCGAAAAATACAGGGCATCCTAAAAAAAAAACAGGTACTGTTTGAATGGTTCTAACA
Source organism: Heligmosomoides polygyrus bakeri (assembly GCA_947359475.1). Classification (NCBI taxonomy): domain Eukaryota; kingdom Metazoa; phylum Nematoda; class Chromadorea; order Rhabditida; family Heligmosomidae; genus Heligmosomoides; species Heligmosomoides polygyrus. The sequence goes on along the minus strand of OX375870.1, from coordinate 816,174 downwards.
TTGCTGCTAGTGAAACCTTTGAAGACGTTTGAGACTCATATGAAAGCACAGGTAACGAGATTTATGTAATTTGTAAATAGCCCCGTCTGAAACCTTGCATTTCAGACTTGCTTGATTGTGCATGGTCTGAATGCTTACAATCTTGTTGCTACTTGGCCACATTAACCTGTGATGTGCTTTTTTGATGTTTAGAACTTGACAGTGACATTGAAAACGCGCTCCGATGCTAAAATGCGCTCCGATGCTCTCCTGTCAACGACGTCCCTGATGCCGCAACAGAATCTGTTGACGACGTCGCCGACGTCGACCACGCGTCTGTGGCGACGTCGGTGGTGACGTCAGCGTCGGCGACGTCGGTGACGGGCTGTCGGTGACGGGTCTCAGCGTCGGCGACGCGTCGCCGAAGTATAACATAGGCCTTAATCACAGCTGCCGCTGCCGCTGCCGCCGCTGCCGAGCTTTAGTGTTTTGTCCTTATCTTGTTTTCGCCCTTAAAATTGCTTTTAAGAATACTTTACCTGTACAGGAAGTTGGCTTACGGAAGAAAATGAAGGTGGAACGCCGACTCAGTCACCCTTCGCGTGTACCACCTGTAGTTCCGTTGATCAGCGAGTTGCCCGAGTAGGCGCAAGCAATATCTTCATTCGTCCCTCTCGAGTGCCAGAGTGCTCCAGTCAATCCATCTCTCTCTAGAGACACCAGGAGCGTAATATCGCCCGTTCAGCGCTTTCACGAAGAGGTCCCACCAATGCATTGGTGGGCGTCTTGATGGTCACTCCGAGTATCGTTCTCTCCGTTCCTCGCTGCACGACGCTGTGTGTTCAACCTGTTTCTATATGGCACAGGTCTTCGAGGGGTAGGTTAGTGCAAGAAGAACGATGGAGTCGAATGTGATGGGCAGGAGGCCGGACGCTGTTCGACCTCTTTGCAGCCGACAGAATGGGGGACAGAAATTCATCATCGATGAGTAGTTTTAGGAAGGGTTTTAAAAGCCATAAATCTGATTTTTCGCTCTTTCTGGGTAAAGACGGGGAGGGATCCTATTTCGTCCTCTTCCCACGACTTTTTTCAAGTTTTCTCTTGTTCGTCAAACCCTTCTACGGAATCTGTCGCTTCTACCAAATCAACGACTAGGTGCCGTACGCTTGATAGAACAGAGCAGCTTTAACTAACCCATCATTTCAGTTGGCATGCGTGAAGTTCGGTATGCTGTCGGACGCTAAGGATTTGGCTGACTTGCTGAAGATGGTCGCCGAGAAAGGAGCAGAGATTGAGACCAACCAACAGGTCAGCATTCTTTCGGCTCTTTTTCAATTCAGTAGCTCCATGTCGATGCTTCTATTCATTCACTTTCAGTACTTGGACAGCTTGGCTGAACTGATTCGTCAGGGTATAGAGGCGGCGAACGAGGATCTGAAGAAGGAGAACGATCTGCGCCTTCAACAAGAGGTCCACCGATTTCCACAATCTCAAGAATTTCCCCGTATCCAGCGTTTCTCTAACTAGCGTTTTCTAGGGAGTTATTCGGCAGCTTCCCATCATGGGATCACTGGTCAACTGGTGGTCGCCGATAGAGAAAGACGGACGCGTTCGAGGGCGATTCTTCAATCTGAATACAGGTGATCAGTTTCTTCTTACTGGTTTCTCGTCCGTTCGCTGATTTAAGCGATTTCTTAGGTGAGATTCAAACAACGGATGTGATCTACAAACACAAGAAGGATGCCATCGCTGAGAGCCACGGAGGCAAGCCCAACAAGGTGCGCCAGTTGTACGAAGTCTATTCGTGTGCACCACAAATTTTCTCAAGTTGGAGTTGGGATCAAACACAGTTGTGCAGAAAATGTTTTTTTTTTGAATTGGAGCTTTCGATGAATTCTGGATGAAATGAAGAGCCACTAAAGCGGCTAGAAACCACGATGTACGTAGAAATTAAGAGCGCTGCTGTGATTTCCAGGGATTCCCATAGGGTTCTTTTTCAAGAGACCACGTAAGCGGCATTAACGGATTGTAATAGCAGAAGATTAGCGTTAACTAGTCTGATTTGGAGTGCGCCACGCATGCTGATTCACCATTGTACCGTTTATGAACTTCGGATTTGTACTGGACTAACAGTGGAATAATCCATGGAACCGTAAGATATGTGTGTGAGAGCGTTCCCCAACTAGGCCTGAATTCATACCACAGATACCATCATGGTGGAAAGTTCATCTGAATGACGTGCGAGGTCGATAGGTGCAGCCAAGGTCTGTCAGCACCGCGCATGTATCGCCCCGCGTTAGAAGTACCATGATCCCAGTTTACCACTGCTCCTCACTTTCCAGTTTTCTAAAGGAAGTGTAAGTCCTCCAGAAAACCTAGACATGAACGGATTTTGAATTGGTATAAAAAGTTTAGAAGATTCTGTAACAATTTCTAAACTGATAGTAGTATCTGGGGTACAGCGACTCAAGATTTTTTAAAATGTGCGCGCTTTGTCGCAACTTTCCGAAATTCTAAAAAATCTTTCCAGTTTTTTTTTCAGCCTGTGTACTAGTTCTGGTACTAACTAATTAGTTGATTAGTATAATCGTTTTTCGAACCTTATTATAACGAGTCTTGTTGCAAACTGCTATGTAAAGTCTGTTGTGCAGGAAGTCTATTTGTCTTATTTAAGTATAGTTTTTTGTTTCTTTTTCTCTTACTTTATTTGTTTAATTTCGAGACGCATTCATTTACTTCAAAATATTTCACTTTATGAAAAGAACTGCTTACTGAAAAAGAAATCCGGGGAGAAGCATTCCGCTCCGAGCTCATATCAGTCGAGCTCATGTTCAAAGTTATTCCGATACAGTTGTGTCTTTGAAGTTGCTGCATCGGTTTTAGGCCGGATTTGGGCGTTATGCGACATTATTAGGGGCTGGCCACTATTGACTAAGCGCTAGAGTCGATCGATACTGGTGGATTTCGGGGCGTCGCGTCACCCGGCGAATGAAGTATGAATCCTGCGTTCCACACGCCATGAGGGGTGACCATTCTATGTGATTCGCTGTATATGACGATTCTACAGATTGTTACAATTACTCGTAAGATTGGAACATCTGGTAGAAACCAAAATTGACTAATTAACCTAGTCATCTGATCTACAGAGCCAATATTCATGTGTTCTTCAGACATTACCATCACCTACAGTTGCCAATGGCGAGAAGGCAGCCGACTCAGCAGCAGAAGCGGCTGATGCGACAACGACAACAACGACGACGACGTCAAAAGCGACGGTCGAGCAGCCGACGTCGATCGAGGAGAAGTAGAGGCGGTGTAGAGCGTCTTCGAGCCGTCGAAATTCCCCTCGCATCGAGCAGTTCACAGCCGTCGCTCAGCTCAAGTGCATGTGAGTCGTCGCGGTTGTACTCGTTGAGGCCGACGACTGCGTGACTGACGCTGCTCCTTACCTCTTCTGGTCGACATACATTTGTTCCCACTGTGACGCCGCCGCCGCTTCTGTGTCAGCGTGGAGGTATGATGCATCATTCGCTGCATTCTTCTCACAGCTAATGCAACTCATAAGGAGCGGAGCGTCTGTGCTTTCAGCGCGCACGCCGTCTTCTCCTGTGTTTCCGTTTTGGGGTTGTTTCGCTTCGTTGTGCAACATGTGATAACTGTGATAACTTTGGGTTAACTGCTAGATGAACCGGTAAACGATGTTATGTATTTATTCGGAATCGATCACTTCTTGGCGGTGTGTTCATACTAACGGAAGTGATATGCGCCTTCCCCCCCCCCCCCCCCACCACACCCCACCTTCCTTCCTTCCTTCCTTCATCCCTTCATGTGAATACTCATCACTCCTGTTTAGAGCACATCTGTATCAATTTGCGTGTTCTGTTGTTGTTATGCGACCTGTAAGTCAGATCACAAAGCCACCACTGTTAACCGTACACTAGCACATCTGATCGGAAGAATTTTAACGAATTTCTGTGCTTTATTATTGTTGTTAACATTTTTGAGTTGTCTTTTCCGCGTCGACGATTTATCGTCCGACTGCTATCTGGGTGAAAGTCTCCTAATAAAAGTTTATCATGGATATTTATCAAAGTAGAATACTTCTTCTCAGAATTAATAAAGGTTGGGCATAGCCAATCCTTTTTGGACATACCCTGTATTCTAGTTCTGTGTGATACCTTCGAAGTATTATTTATTATAATTTTCGGTACTTTCCGTGCAAATGGATCAGCGCATTGTGCCGTCGCGAATTCGTTTTGCTTCTTGCTCTCCAACCGCTGATAGAGATGAGAGCACATAAGCGTATATAGTTTGAAACGGAACGGTAGGGACTGGGTCGCTCGTGCAAAGCCTACGAATCGATCAACACGGAGTGATCGCCTGGCAAAAATCGATGTGCATGTTTTACTCGAGCTACCAGTCACGCCCATCGCTTCCGTTGCAGACTATGATGAACAGGGCCTAACCTATAAACTGACACGGCTGGATGCCCTGTCTCTGCATCTTTGTCCCGATTTCATAATTGACCTAGGCGGCGGTTACTATGTTGGGGCTGAGCTGCCGGCAGCCATTTGCCTGGAAAGTACCTCATTTTCTTTGTCAAATTGATGGAAGGCGCAATCCGTCATAGTAAGTTATTGACTATTCTCATCACAGAAGGAATGTTAAGTGTTCGGATCATTTGTTCACAAAGCTTGGGGTGTCGGAAGTGGCCTCGATACAACTTCTTCGACTTCATCTCCGTAGAAGACTGCCCACCAAGCTCTCCTGGTCTAAACCTCTGGACTATTCCTTCAAGGCTGTTTTGGGGAAAGGAATCACGCTCTATCAAATGCAGGGATCCTCTAGAAAATGCTCTCGTCAAGGCCTGTCATGGAACTGAGTGTGAACACCTGTAGCGGGCCGTCAACGCGTTTCCGAAACGGCTTCGGATGGGCATTCATCACAAGTGCGATCCTAGACCCATTACGGTTCATACCTTGTTGGTCACTCAGCAACAAATTTTGGTGAATCAAGTAAGGCTGTTTTAACATACAAGAGAGCGGCTGTTCGTCTGTCCGTCCGACGCCTTTCGTAGACGTCTCGCAACAGGCGTCCTGATTCAGAAGACGTGTCGCCCATTTCGCAAAACGAGTGTCCGGACTCAGAAGACGTGTCAGGGACGGCCTGCAACAGGCGTTCGGGCCCAGAATATGGTCGCCGATGTTGTGTCATGAGGATAAAGGCCGCCACAGACTTCTGCGGCGCCGCTCGGCGGCGCCGCTGCCCTATGCTTAACCATAGGGCAGAGACGCAGAGCTCGCCTCCAGCGGCGCCGCTGGCCGGCCGGCGGCACCGGCGGCACCGGCGGCGTCGCTGGGGGAAATGACTTGAATCATTTCACCCGGCGGCGCCGCTCCAGCGTCTGTCTGTCTGCGCTCTGCGCTCTGCCCTTTCGCAGCGGGATCCAGAGCGGAGACGGTCGATGCGGGCGCGCGATCGTCAGCGGGGCGCGTTATTGTTAAGCACCAGTCGGTCCCCACTAGAAACAGTACAGTACCTCGCCGTCACCGCTCCCACTGATGATGAGTCAAGCCGCTGAGCGGCGCCGCTCGGCGGCGCCGCCGGTGCCGCCGGCCGGCCAGCGACGCCGCCCAGCGACACCGCTGAGCGGCGCCGCCGAGCGGCGCCGCAGAAGTCTGTGGGGGCCTTAAGAGGGGCATTAAGGAGGTGGGGCGGGGGTCCATTGGGGGAATCCAGCACTAGGAAAGGAACCAGAATTTATCACCCAAAAGGGAGGACCAATAAGGAACCATTAATGGGGGGGGGGGGACAGCGAGTGAAAGGGGTAAGAAGGAACCGGTAAGGGGGGGGGGTCCAGGCGCCCGGGCCAGCCCCAGAAGAAGCTTCGTCAACGTGATGCCATCAGCGCGGGAGAACCAGTGAAGGGGAGTCTGTAAAGAAGATCTCGAGGGAGAAGCAAGACGGGGGAAATAGTCTGAGGGGACCAGTAAGGGGGTCAATAGGCGAAGCAAGGAAGGAAATCAGGAGGTGGAACCAGTAAGGGGGACCAGCAAGGGAACCACTAAGAGGGACCAGTAATTGGAGGAGTCAATAAGGGAACGAGCAAGTGGAATAAGAGGTTGGACCTGGAAGAAAGGGGAGATAAATAAGGGCGATCAGCAATGTGAACCAGCAAGAAAGGAGCGGTCAGGGGAGACCAGGCGCCGAGAGCGGGTTCAGAAGACATCGTGCCACAAGTGTCCGGAGTTCAGAAGACCTGTTGCGGCGCCACGAGCGCCCGTGATCAGAAGATGTATCTCCGAAGAACGCCTGGTTCCACACTGCAACATGGGTATGTTGAAATGATGGCGAAGATAAAAATCACCACAGATGATGAGGTTTTAGCTTTTCATGGTTAATTAGATCCAATGACAGGTTTTCATTCCCATCTTTCACCTGGTTTTCAATATTCCAAGTTTGAAAGAGATGTCCATTTTCCCATCGTCCCTTCATTATTCCAAATGTGAAGGTGAGCATTTCTTCAAACGTGCATAATGTCTGCTATTGTAGTCTAGGCCAGCGCTGATGGATCAGAACAGCGTTCGTCTGAATTCCAAACCAACGCGTCATCGGTATCACAGGGTGAGACCGACGATATACGACGTTCCTTCTATGAGAGTGCCAAGGTATTGTTATGTCTTATTGCTGGTCTTTTTATCTCTGTGACCGTGTGGCGCAGTAGGGATAATGATGCACCTTTGTTCGCTCTGGCCGATGGTTTTTGGTTCGACTGCACCTTTGCGCACCATACTTCATCGTTCATCGTTCCAACCACTTTTGGAGGGAATTGGTAGGGGCACATTGCCACCCTTCCATGGCAACCTATAGCTTAAGAGATGCGCATCAATGTAGAGGAAACTGGCTCAACGATAGGCCGGACGGCAAGAGCGATTACTACACGGAGAATCTCCATCCTCCAATTAGTAAAGAAACATGTTTTCCTTTTGTGAACTTCCGAGCCTAGTGAGCAAGATGCACTGAAAGTTGTCTATAGTTAACAACGGGCAACAATCCGGAAGCGGGAGCTACCATTCAGTGACGCGATGATTGCAGCGTAGATTGGGTGGCGCAGTGGCACAGGTTCTGCCTCACGAACGAGAAACGTCGAGAGTTCAACCCTTACACCGCGTTGGGTTTTTGCACATCTGCGTTACCGGGTGAATGCCTTTAGTTTCCCATGGAGCTTAGGGAAGAGAACTGTGCCATGTGAAAGGGTTTGAAACGCTGATTACAAACATGCGCTCCAAATTTTCTAAATGGATCTCCTAAGCGATTTCTGTACGGTGAAATTTCAGTTGTCGACTGCATGTCGCGTGCGCTGATGAAGCAATGGGCGGAACGTTGCATAATCAGCGCAGCCACTAACAAGGTATCCAGTTGCGGCAGCGGCGCAGTAGAAGTGCTCTCGCCTTGCAGGAAGACGGCGATGGGTTTGGTCTCCATCGGTGCTATTGTTTTTGCATTTTGCGATTTATCGTCAGTGACACCCTTTGTTCTCATTCTCAACACATTTTTAAACAAACGCCTGGTAACAACTATCATACTCTTTTTTCGGGCTCTTTGAAAGTGGGATGATAACAAATGCTGATTAATACGTAAGGTAAGTCAAAATCGGACCACATTCGTCATCAGATCATCCGTCATCATCCGATTTTGACTTTCTTTACGTAATAATCAAGATTTGTTATCCTTCACCTTACAAAGAGCTCGGAAGAGGGTACGATCGTTGTTGTCAGGCGTTTGTTCAAAAATGTGTTAGAAAAGAGGATAAAATCTGTTCCAAAATGTGTTGTAAATGAGGGTATCTGTGACGATAAATCACAAAATGCAAAAACACCAGCATCGATGGGGGCCAAACCCGTCGCCGTCCTACTCCTGCAAAGCGAGAACACCACCATTGCAACGCCGTAGCAACTGGCGATCCGGCTATTCACTGCGCTGACTACGGAACGTTTCGCCCATCGCTTCATCAACGCACGCGACATGCAGTCGACAGCGGAGCTTTCACCGACCAGTACTCGCTTAGGAGATCCATTTAGCAAAATTGGAGTGTACATTTGCAATCAGCATTTCAAACTCTTTCACATGGCCTGGGTTTCTTCCCAAAGTTCCATGGTAAGCTGAAGGCATTCATTGATTAGTATCGAGTTTCCACAGGGGGGCGATGTCTGCACGTCTTTTTGGGTTACGCTGCCGTGTCACAGCACGACAACTCTGGAATATTTATAAAAAATCTTTAGCAGAAAGGTACACAGGTACACGAAGTGCATAAAAGAATGCAGGCTATCGCAGTATGGACAGTTTTTGAAGGCAATACTTTTTAAAATTGGCTTAGATCTTCCACTGTGCGAACAGTATGACGGCACTCCTCTCGTCTGACAATTTGCATATGTAGTTGTTTTTGGCACTATTGTACCTTCAGAGTTTTAGAGGTCGAAACAAAATTCTACACAAACTTCGTTTAGAGAGATTATTTGGGTGCTGATAACAAAAATGATATCTGATTGTTCTATTTATGCCGATTATTTTTTTATTTTTTTTTTCTGGTAAACAGTGAGAATGGGGGGGGGGGGAGGGGTGTGAGTGTGAGCGATTTCGCGCCTACGATGCATGATTACAGTACCGATTACGAATATGAAGTTCGATTTTAGTACTGCGGTTGAGTACGGTATATTACGATAGGTACGAGTATGTAGGTAGATGCCATGTGTACGTATAAGACGTAGCTACCGTTATAGCTAGCGCCACGTGCCATAGAACCCAAAGTGAACCTTATATTAGCACTCCAAATAACTGTTCTATAATAGACAAAGTTTGGCCGACATCTGTACAGAATCTAGACGTCCATGATGAAGTCGGCGGTCCTAAGGCCACCACCCTCACTCAACCGCACCTGTGTGAAAGGATTATACCGTTGCTATGAAGATTCGACTCTTTTTGCGGTAGAACCGGGGTAAGGCAGGGATCGAGCCCTCGACGTCATAATCATGAGATAGAACCTCTACCATTGCACCATCCAAATCCCGCTGACAGCCCTGAGCCCCTGAGTGTTGAACTCGCGCTTCCGGAAAGTTGCCTAAGGTTAACAACGGCACCCGTTGTTCACCTTAGGCAACTTTCAGTGCTTCTAGCTCGTTCGCCTCAAGGATTCGCCAAAAATGAAGCATGTTTTCTTTCTATTTGGAGGATGGAGATTCTTCCTAAGTATCCGTTCCTGCCACTTCAGCGTACCGTTGAGACAGTTTCCTTGTAAGTGGTGGAATGGACAAAGAAAAGGGGAAGCAATAGTCAAACCCTTTGCTTGATGTGCCATGCGTTCTGCTCTTACGGGATGATACGTAAGCAATTTGAATCCGAACTTGCCCTATGAAATGACTAGCTGACCAGCCGATGGACAAGTGAGTATTCTATCCTTCCCAGAAAGGCTGTGGAAAATCAACGGCCCGGAAGGGTGGAAGACTAGGTTAGCCTGAGGGGGAATCCGAGCCAGGAACCCGTGAATCGCGTGAACGCGACGCCCGGCGTCTCGTTCCACTGCCACACCACGCGTCCACCGCTTTGGAACAGAGTGTAGGTTTTCAAATTTCTCCTGTCTGTGTTCATTGGGAAAAACGAAACGACTGAATATAACTGCTGTCGGTAACGGAAGGAATGACAGCACTAAACTTGACAGTTGACAAGCCAGGGGGGGGGGTGGGTCGAAGCTGTTGTAGACGTTCCATGCCCAAAAACCTCAATGATTTCAGGACATGTCCCAAGACCACCGCGTGCAGAGTTTGAGGAACTAAGTCGATGAAGGCGAAGAACGCCTGTGCGGTCTCACAACTTCGGCAGCTTCGTATCAAACGTGCGTTATCATTCAAATTAATTTTTTTTTGTGGATTGGATCAGAGTGAGGATATATCGTCTACGGGTGTGGAACTCTGTGCAAACAGAAATTTTGCTATCAGTCAAATGAAGAACGCCACGCATTGGACGAGATCATGGCGCGATCTCTTGTCTTGGCGCTAGAAAACGGCTGCCTTTCTGCTCTTCAAAACAAGCTTCAAACCATTATTTTTCCTCAAAAAACTGAGTATTGTATAAAAGTTCAAATAATTTGTTTATTTATTGGGTAGGTGAATTAAATCTTCAAAGGAATCATACTAAGATTTTTCTTGAGCAAAAAAAAAATATTCTTATCTTTTTGGGTCTCCAATTTAATGTGAAAGGAGATCGTTTGAATTTGGAAGAGTTCGCTTTGATTTTAAAAGTCTTACCAGGAAACTATCTAAACGGTAGGTGGGAACGGCCAAAGTGTTGTATATGGGCAGAATCGCCTCACTCTGGGAAACAACAAAATGCAAATATCTCGACCCCAATACAACTCTGCACAGAGTTAGGGACGACGGAAGTTGGGCCGTTGGCGGCGTTAGCCCTATGCCTGCAGGCGGAGGGCGGGCTCAAGTTGGCTGGAAAGAGCGATGATGAGCGAGCGATGGTGGCGCAGTGGGTGGAGCTGCAGTGGTATCCCCATAATCGCTCTTTCCAGCCAAATTGAGCTCGGCGTCCGCGTGCAGGCATAGGATTAACGCCGCCAATGGCTCAACTTCCGTCATTTTTAACTCTGGGCAGAATTGTATTGGGGTCGAGATACTTGCATTTTGTTGTTTCCCAGAGAGAGGCGATTCTGCCCATCTACAACACTTGGGCCGTTCCGACCTACCGCTGAGACAGTCTCCTGGTTAGGTTAGCTTTGAAGACTGTCCAATTCGACGTGAAAATGGTGGATATGCTTTGGGCGGCGTGAAATTCCTATAAAATTTCCGGAGCCTTTCTAGTTTTGTATAGCATAGGGCCTGTGTCCTAGTTTACTCTCAGTCTAGGGAATAGATCCATTTTGTACAACGCGCTATTTTATTAAAAATAATTCGTTTGTATAATATAGATTTCCACATTATCCATGCGAAAGTATTTCTAACAGTGCACTGCACCAGGAAGTGTCGGTCAACTACGTGAGTTAAAATGCTCATCTATTTGGTTGTAGAAGTGCTTCGCCTCTTGTTAGCAGGGTAAGGGAGAGGCAAATAAGGGTAAATAACGGCTAGTTCATCAAAAAACCTTTTCAAAAGGATAAAAAACATTTTGCTTATAAACCTAAATAGAAACTAAGAATCTTCTCGGGATTTTTACATCAAATTAGGGGTTAATTACGCATTTCGTGAAGGATCCTACAAGCTATACTGCTATGATGTGGTATATGAGGGTGGGGGAAAGGTGAATGGTAAAAAGATCGTAGCGCAACTATGGTAATTCGAAAAAGGCGTTCAGACGCAATTTCTCTGTGAAAGCTCGATAACACAGTAAAAATACAAAGTAGCGCGAGATTGTAGGAATCGAACTCTCGACGTCCTGTTCATAAGGCAGCACCTCTACCATTGCACCACCCAAGCCGAGCAGACAGGGCTTCGCTACTAAGTGGTATGGTTCAAGCCTGTAGAGCGTTGTTAACCGTAGGAAACTTTTAAGTGCTTCTTACTCATTCACCTCAAGTATTGGCAGAAGCAGAATACGTTCTGTTGCTATTCAGAGAATGGAGAATTTTCTACAGCGGCCCGGGCATTTTTGTCAAAACCCCTTGAACGTATTACTCAGATCCATTGTCTCCGTAGTGCAGTCACCGGAACTGTCTGTGGGAAGGTAAGACCTTGCGGTTGTTCCCAGATAACAGCGGTTGTTATCAATCTCTTCCGATTCCGCCGCTTATGCTGCGGAACAACGAGATTTCGCCGCGCTAATCGCCGTGAAAACGCGAGAGAATTTGGTCTGGATCTTTGTCTTCCCGTCAAACGCCGCTTTCTGTGTTTGTTCAGCTGTTTCTGATTGTACCTGGCGGCGCAACTCTGTGGGTTTACCTCGAAGTGTAAGTTTACCATCGTCCACATCGTCCTTCCATGGCGACGTGTGAAGGGAACTTGTCAGGGTGGTAATCCTTTTCTTGGACATTCTCTCTCAGCCATCTGGAGCAGCGCTGCCGGCTGCTCGGTGACCAGCTCTGCATCGGAAAAAAGCCCCACCACCATCTGCCTGCGTGTCCTATGCAGAGAACGGACGGCTGCACTATCGGGAGATCGGTGTTCCAGACGCATTCCTCCGTCCGTCGCTGGACTGCGGCTCTTTCAGCACTTCCATGTAACAAGGCCTCCGATAAGACGGCAATCTCCTCTATCAGTCGCCGTTTTAACTGCACCCGCGGACGTCATATCTGCGCCGAAACACACCTTTCTTGGTTTTTCCCTGCGGCCGCAACTGTGCATTCTGTAGTGAATCGCTCCTTAATTCCCAGGTGAAAGTGGCCAGCTGTCAAGTCTTCCGGTTACGATCGAGAGCCACTTGTTGCCATTGAATGCCAAGTTTGTCTTCGCTGGGAATTGCGCTGAATCAAATTTCAGAAGGGCGGAATCGCTTTTCCTAGGTGTTTCGCACGCCATCGACGCCCGTCATCAGCCGTAGTCTTCTGGCTACAAACCAACCATAAGAGGCAGTCAGTTTGTTCCCGATTTGTTTCACCTTCTTCTAGAATCGCGCTCTGTTCCTGTGCTTGTTACTATTCAATCGAACAAGCATGGACATGCTCGTTGCGGACTTTCATTAGTGTCTCTCTGCTCTCGACATTCCACGAGTATGTAGTGTAGTTGTGCTTTAAAAAAAATTTTATCGAACGAATGGATGAACGAAGAAATCCCACGTGGAAAATTTTCGAACGAATGAATGAACGTATTTACTCAATGTCGAAAAATTTCGAGCGAATGAACGAACAAATTCATTCGCTCGTCAACTTTTTCGATTGATTGAAAATCGAATAAGCCCTATTTTTCGTTCATTCGAATATTCGAATAGTGGAACAATTTATTCGAATCAGGTTCTGTGTTTAAAGGTTTGAAGTTTATTCGATATTCGACTAAAGTTCGAATATGACTCCTTTTCGATGTTCGAATTCGACCGAATATTCGAAAATCTAGAAATATCAAATGCTCCACTATTCGAACAATTATTCGAATAATCATTCAAATATATTCGTTCGAGCACAACTTTAGTAAGTAGTGCTCTTCCGCGTCTGAACTGCATAGTTTTTGTCTGGAGTAGTTTTTATATCCGGCTGGAATATATTCTACATATTATAATATTTGCGATCTTTGTCTGCTATTCTTTGCGGGTACCTAACGGTCTTTTGTGGCTCTTCTCTCTGTCGTCTGTGTGAGGACGCCTTTTAATCTAATAAAGCTGAAATTGATCAACGAGGACCATTAAACATGTAAAGATTCGCATTAGGCTGTCCTTGTTGTAGGACGCGCCACGTATTCTATCAACTGGCATGAGCTCTCGTGGAGGCAGTTTGACTATGTTTTGGCCTTTACAATGAGAAGCGGTAACCAGGTGATGAAGTGAAGTTGGTGTTTTATCTTCGCTGGACAAGCGTGTTACCAATTCATCAGCGCTGAAGTGTGGAAGACATGGATGGCCTGGTCGGGAACCGAACCCTCAATCGATTGGTGGTGCGTGCTATAATCGGCGCCTCCACCGATTGAACATTTAAAGTGATACCTGCATTTGAATTAAGTCTTTATTACAAATAAAATTTCAGTCAATTACTTGAAGATTCTCAGGACTTGTTGTATTCCTAATAGATCCATAACTTATCGTTTGGATTGCGCCGTGTTTTCGTTTTCTGCGTACATCATTTCAACAAATCCATAAATAAATCAATAACTACTATGTTTTGCAAGTTGCGTATGTTTTTACTTCACCTATTACAGTGAGACACACTAGATAATAAGGCATTCGAAATGTGTTACAGTTCTGGATCGCGCCGCGCGCTCGTTTTCGGTGTGTATTGCTTTAATTAAGCCTTCATGCCTCAGTTCAGACAAAACTGCAGCGATGCTGAGGCTTCAAGTGGAAACTTGGGACTAAGACTACCGATGTGCTTTTAGTACTCACAGGGTTCTGGACCACTCTAGAGACTTACGATCTTTTGTTCTACCTCTGGACGATGATTCGGAAGCCCTTTAATGTCTCCGAGAAATGTAGGAAATATGTACGGCTTACAGCCTTGGTGAGCTGATGCTAGGCTGTGTTCTCGAGTAGAGTGAGAGAAAGTGAGAGACGGAATGGGCGCGTGTTAGGCCCCGTTTATACTTCGTCGTTGAGCGACGCGACGCCACGTATTGTGGCCACATTGATCGGGCGACGCGATCGATCAATTTGGCCACAATGCGTGGCGTCGCGTTGCTCGGCGTCGGAAGTTAAGCGGGGCCTTAGCGCAGCCAGAGGGACGCCGGCTGTCGCGTGCACCCCGATTAGAAGGTTCTGGGTTTGAATAGGACTCAGGCCAACTAAGCATTCCATCCCTCCGGGATCGACGAATTGGTACCATACTTGTCTGGTGAGGGTAAACCATTGACTGTTCAGTCGGCCCGCAACCGTTTCGTCGTTTTACAGACCAAATATGCATTCACATCTTTTCACGACGTGCAGTAGAAGTAGTATGCGCGGCGCATCCCAAACAGAGATTGACCAACGCTTTCTTATGAATAAGTGCCTTAAGTGCACCTTTATTCAGTCTCACTGTCTGCCGACTTCTCGACCAAATTTAATTGTTCGATTCAGGTTAGCAATGCTAAATGATTGACTGACTGAGCCCGTGTCTTCGAGAAAAACGTCTTCTTAACGTTTTTTCTCTCTTCTGGCTATCAATTACCACTGACAAGCGATCACAACTCCGTTTTTGGATCTGAACAGTTGGGGGTACACACCGACGTGGAGATGACGAGCGTCCATGCGGTCGCTCTCCCTGTGTACGGTCGTTGCCCGTCGCCACAGAGTTCCGGTTTTCAACGGGACTCAGCAGTTTGGTCTCGATGATGAGGGCGGATTACCCCGCCACTCCCGCGTACTGCTCGATCGCTATTGACCATCGCTTTCGATCGATATTCGACGAAATCGACGCGTTGCTTCGTCTGCAAGCAATGCGTCGTTTTTTCTTCGTCCGTCGTTCTCGAATCGCTTTAGAAAGCCGACGTCGTTTCTATTGACACTTGTCTAGACAGTGCCAGCAAGTATTTTCATCCTTTTGCCGTCTCTACATTGACCTGGGGTTCCTTAATTACTTGTGCAGCATTGTTCTGCTTAAGACCACACTGGATTTAACGACGGCAGCCAACTGCTGCAGTTTCCGAAGTTCGTTCTTAATCATGCACAACTAACCTGTTCAGGGATGCGTGTATGAATGCTGGAATTATTTTTCGCTCGTTAGCGAAAACTGGAAAAAAGTAAAAAATCTTGTCTGCTAGAGGAGAAAGCTTATTGCGTAAAATTGTTTGGTAGCACACCCACAATGCTTTCCCTGCTTGAGGTTATTTTGAATTTTGCGATATTTTCATAACACATACCATTTACATGACAAATACATGACACGCTCTTCTAGCAAGCCTGACGCAGTAAGTGCGAGGGGTGGTAACTCTGGGTTCGGCGTAAGGTTTATCCATAGCAGCAGTCAATACAAGGACGAAGAGTGGATCACAGTGTCCCGGGATTGAGAGTCGATCGTGCTGCCCTCGGAGTCGTCCTTGGGTTCGCTGTCGCTGTCGTTGAGCTCCTCGTCGCCGCTCTCGTCCTCGGCGCTGCCGGCCGCCGTCGTCGCCTCCACGCATCTCCTCGATCGCTCCCCCGCCTCGGCTCGCTAGAATCAATCGGATCAGAGAAGGCGTGGAAATCACAGAACGCTCAGCTAGCTTCGCTTACACCTCCCCCTTTTTACCAAAAGATCGTGACCCAGAATTTAGCTGAAAGATGCGTAACTGAACCGATCCCTAGAGCAAACTGAGAAACACCTACCCTATTCCGGTGGAAGGTAGTCTCCCAAATTCATGGCTGGAACGATGGCTCCATGCTGCCTTGCCCACGCGAG
The DNA here is from genome assembly GCA_947359475.1 of Heligmosomoides polygyrus bakeri. Classification (NCBI taxonomy): domain Eukaryota; kingdom Metazoa; phylum Nematoda; class Chromadorea; order Rhabditida; family Heligmosomidae; genus Heligmosomoides; species Heligmosomoides polygyrus. Next base: position 800,204 of record OX375870.1, on the reverse strand, counting down.
AACCGCATTCCAGAATGGCACAACCGCAAGCGAAGCCTGGTGGCCCAACACGAACTGTCCGTGCTTACAGCGCGTGAGTGCCACGTTCATCCGATGCGGATCGTCCAAGAACTCAGCCGCGTCCGCTTGGAAGTCCGTCTTTGTGGTCAGCAGCACGACCACGTTCTTTTCCCTGCCCTGGATGGCATCCACGGTGGACAGATCGACGCCGGTGTCGCGCGCGAAATCCGCAAGCCGTCGGTGCTGTTCTTTGTAGAACGTGATTATACATACACTGCTCGCGGCGATGCCCCTTGTTAGAAGACGTCCTACCAGAGTGGTGCAGACCATAGCCTCCGCATCATTGAAATGAGAGTGAGTTGCTCTCCGAGAACTACCGCTGACGTCCAAGAACATGAACGGTAGGGACTGATTCGGGAACCGCATCATGTTCAACAGCATGTGTCGCTCCTCAGCCGCCGTTCCACTCCTCAACTGCCCATCGTAGACGAAGTGGTTAGGGAGCTCGTTCAGGAGAGGATGCGCCCTGAACGTGGTGACAAGGGGAGCTATGGGGACGGCCCTCGCCCGCGTTAGAGCGTCCATCACGCTACGCGCTCCGCAACCACTCGCTGCTACCAGTAAGTGCGAGGGGTGGTAACTCTGGGTTCGGCGTAAGGTTTATCCATAGCAGCAGTCAATACAAGGACGAAGAGTGGATCACAGTGTCCCGGGATTGAGAGTCGATCGTGCTGCCCTCGGAGTCGTCCTTGGGTTCGCTGTCGCTGTCGTTGAGCTCCTCGTCGCCGCTCTCGTCCTCGGCGCTGCCGGCCGCCGTCGTCGCCTCCACGCATCTCCTCGATCGCTCCCCCGCCTCGGCTCGCTAGAATCAATCGGATCAGAGAAGGCGTGGAAATCACAGAACGCTCAGCTAGCTTCGCTTACAACGCTTTTGAAATCGAACTGAACATCTTCCAATTAAAACCAGCCTATTCCGGGTTAAATTACAGACTCGCTAACACGATTACAGTAATCCTTTCTTCAAGTAAATTTATTTTAACTTTCTTTGAATTTTCAAAGTTCATATGTCCAGTAAGTGAACCACTGAAATTTAATAAAAATGTTATTTTAAGGAAGAATAATGAACTACGTTTTATTTTAAAGCGCAGGAAGGTTACATCTATTTAGTATATCAAAAAGGGATCGCACCATGTACTCGACTAGATCGTGGCGGTTTTTACTCGACTATTTAGGTTTTTATTCGCTTTGAACACCACGGATGAAAACGGTGCAAGAAAAACAGCTATAAAAGGTTCATGTCATTCAGATGTTATTGATTTTTTAGAGGAGGGTATAGATCACTTTCGTTTAACGTGCCGTAGATTAGTCTCACTCCTAGCTATTGGTTATTCTACTGCATCGACGCTCTGGCTTATTCATCCGATGTGCATCTGGCTTTTGGTTTGCCAACATAACATCACATGCCGGATGACGTCTGACGAGGGTCCTTTTCCATTCATTCACCCGTTGTGTCATAGCACTTAGCCCACTATTTGCACTTCAACTGAACGACCCCCTCTATAGCTGTAATCGTTCAGGTAATCCTCAGGTCCGGTTGCTCGTTTCCTGAATGTCATCACTAACCACGCTGTTCACCTACTGACACCACAGGCATATCTAAAGGTAAGCAGTTTGAATATCATAAATTTGAATTTTTTGTCTTCATTATTTGATGATGTATTCAAGATAGTTCTTCCTATATTCAAAAAGAAACGACTGGTGTAGGGGCGCGCGTAGCGCAGTCGGAGGAGGCGCGACTGTCGCGTGCACCCGATACCAGGTTCCTGGCTCGGATTTCCCGCCCAGGCTAACCAAGCCTTCCATCGCTCCGGGGTCGGTGAATTGGTACCAGACTTGTCTGGGAAGGATGAAGCGCTGACTTGTTCATCGGCTGGCCACCGCAAGTCATTGTATGGCCAAATACGCATTCATGTCGCCTCCACGATATCCCGTAGAAGTAGAATGCGTGGCTCATCCCAGAAGGGATTTAATAACGCCGTCTTTTATCCTTTATCCTTTTATTAACGACTGGTGTCAAGGCCTGTGCGATGCTGTCGGTTTGGGCAAAGGTCGCATATACATCCTTTCGATAGTTGGGCATATTCTTTAGAAGGACACGCTTTCCGTCCTGGTTATGGGTGCTAATCATTTCCTTTTGGGATGGGTCATGCACTCTACAGTGGTTCGCGAAGGCAATTCGAATAGACATCTGGCCTATACACTGACTTGCGTCGACCGGCCGATGGGCAACTCAGTGTTTTACCTTCCCAGAGGAATCCGCCGACCCCAGAACAATGGAAGGCTTGGTTAGGGTACACAAGACAGTCGCACCTTCTGCGACTGCACTTCCAGGCATCGCCCCACCTACAGGGTAGATCTTTCTAATTGGCCGGATTGTGCAGCTTTTCGAGTAATTTTCCCATCTGGTGCCTATGGTGTATTCTGCATGCTCTACTTCTCGTTGATAGCAAAGATTTCGATCATCACAATGTGCTGTTTTGTAAAATTCTCCTCGTTTATCCCGCCAAATGGAAAATTTTGGAAATTCTCCAAGTTCAAGAGCTCTCTTTTTCTTAGTTCGGCTTCATGCGTGGACATTCAAAGTTCGATCTTATCTAATCTAGTTCGATCTAGTTAACGGTAACTGATCTGCAACACAGATTAGAAAAAGTTATCACTTCGAAGACTACTAGGTTGGAAAGTGAACTACAGAGTCAGTAGTTGCTTTGAGGTTTGATTTTTGCCAATCTTAAATGGGCTCTGAAGGCGTCGGCCCAATGGGCAGAATGAGATGTGAAGGAAGGCTCCGTGCCGTCGTCCAGCTGAGGGCTATTCGGCTTAGGCCTATGTTATATTTCGGCGACGCTGTTGTCGGCGACGTCGGCGACAGTGTTGAGCAGGTACCACGCAGTCCGTCCCGCGCAACAGTGTCGCCGACGTCGCCGACAACAGCGTCGCCGAAGTATAACATAGGCCTTAGTGTGGCTTAACCTACAACAATCAAGCCGTCATTTTTCATCGAAATCGCGAAACGGCCCTAAAACAGTGATCCGGCTAGAAACCCTGTTCTAGATTTGATAATTTCCTAAACCAGTGAATTCCCTAGCCAGTTTGGGTCGACTAATGTTAGTTTTTTATTATGTTAGTCATTTTCCGAACTTGTAGACTTGGTCGCTTGACTGCGGAGTGTGATCTGGATAATGATTACTAGGACAACCGCCGCTCTGCATCAATGTAGTGACCCCACACGACCGCCTTGATGTCTAATGCCACCCGATAGACGCCTTGCGCCTTGAAAAGTGTCCCGTGCATAGCGTACCTTGAGGAGAAAAGTTGCTCATTATGGCCAATTGGAGAGTTTGCCGTGTGGTCGTGTGCGCGGTAGCGCAGCCAGTGAAGGCGCCGACACTCCACTCGAGGTTCCTGGTTCGGATTTCTCGCTCAGGTCCTCCAAGCAATCCACGATTTCGGTTCCTTGAGTTGTTACCACACTTGTCTCGGAAGGATATAGCACTGGCTTGTTCATTGGCGTAAGTCATTGGTAGGCAAAATACGCATTCATGTCGCCTCCACGTGGTCATGTAGATGTGAGACGCGTGGTGCATTTAGGAAGGGAACCACTAAGGCCATACTTCGTAGCGGGGCGACGCGACACCACATATAGTGGCATATTGATTGTGCGACGCGATCGATCAATTTGGCCTCATTGCGTGGCCATCGCGTCGCGCCGCGACGAAGTATAAACGGGGCCTAACGCCATGCTTTATCCTTTTTCCTTTATCCTATATCGTTTACTGGAAGTTGCCACCGTAGAGATTATATATGTCTCCGGATCAGCTCTTCTGAAATTACTGAATGCTACCTAAATCATTGGATACATAATCCGGAGTGGATTCTGGCGATTACATTTGTTTTCTGAATATGCAACTTTGAAAGGAACTAAATAAAAGCAGCGAAAAGGACGGATTTCCGCCTAAAAAAAACTAAAGAAAGGGAGTGTTGGTCACCGCATATCTCTAGGAAACGCATCTCAACTGGCACGTTAAGGCTGTATTCTTGTATCGATGGTCTTCTCCATGTTCAACGACTCATTCCTCATATTACGAACCCTGAGAGAAACTTCAGAATCTGATCGACCACAATCTTGTAGGCCTCATTCTATCGTAGACCAAAATCGGTGGATTGAACTGTGACAAGTTGGCCAGCTAGCCCACAAGGACTCTACGTAAGCCGAAAACAAGCATTTACCTCGTCACTGTCGGCAGTGATTTTTTAAACCTGTGGCGCATCCCAGTTTGGGAGTTGTCATAGTCGTGTCGCTATTCGTGCTAAATATTGTGGCAGGAACAGTGCTTGTGTAAAGATGAACGCGTTCCACATATGCTGATCACGGTCTTCCTTATGGATGGTTCTGGTAGGATGTACATTTCCTTTCTGCTCTGTTCCTACTACAAGCGTAAGTTCAAGTGAACTACCGATTTCTTATCAGTGGGAAGTTCCGTTCTATGTCATTGGAATTGGCGGCTCGTATCTACCTGCAGTTTGCCTAGCGTCAGCGTTTTTTCCTTTACGATACGATTCATGTCGCCTCTCGTTTACACATCGTTCACGTCGTCCGTGCTAAAACAAACACCTGCTGCACGCGAACAGTTCTCACGTATTCTTTTAAAAAACCACGGCATATCCTAACATCGGGTCAGTTGATCTACTTATCTAATCAATAACGAACATTACTAGTCAGTTGGGTAGATCATTGTAACCGTTCTAAGGTATTTAGCTGAAATTGAAGCTAATCGGGAATGAATAAGAAGGCTTGATTAGTCAATAGCTTGCTTTATGTTCTCTTTTCTTTCCGGTAAAGTGAAGCGACATAGAAAGAAGTGAAGTTAGTGGGAGAGTAGGTTTGGATCAGTAAGATACCGTTCGTTTAGTGTGTACGCTACGCGCGACGCGATGTAATGATTAGCTCCTATATCGATCGCACGACGCGATAAATCGATATGAGAGCTTAACATGGCATCGCGTCGCGCGTCGCGTGCACGCTAAACGATCCCATAAGAAATAAGGATAAAGAATAAAGGACGGCGTTACTCAATCCCCGTTGGGATGCGCCACGCATTCTACTTCTACTGGATGTCGTGGAGGCTATTTGAATGCGTATCTGGCCATACAATGACTTGCGGTGATCAGCCGATGAGCAAGTCAGCGCTTTATCTTCCCCAGACAAGTCTGGTACCAATTCATCGACCCAGGAGGGATGGAAGGCTTGGTTTGCCTGGGCGGGAAATCCGAACCGAGAACCTGGTATCGGGTGCACGCGACAACCGACACCTCCTCCGACTGCGCTACATGCGTCCCCTATAAGATATACTGTTGGAAAATAGCGATCGCACAAATATTTGATCCAGCTCCAGCACGCGTTCGGAAGCAATCCTAGATTGGTTGGGGTAAGTCTGACTGTTAAACCATTCCTTCCCTTTGCCCTCTACCACCCAGTCTAGTAATAGTGGCTGGATTTAGTATTTTCTTTCTGTATGTATTCTCTCAATGTGCTTACAGTTGGATGAGTACTTTAATATTTAGTGGATAATCGTGACCTTGAACCAGTGATCTTGTAATCTAATCAATAAACAGCATTACTGATCAGTTAAGTATATCATTGAAGCAAGTTTAGATTGCTCAGTTGGTTCAAGGTGTTCACGGTTGCCTAAACATCTTAATATTTACTAGATCACCCTAAGGCCTCTGTTATACTCCCGCGGGAGCATCCGCCGAACGTCCGCGGACTAAGGGTGCACCGCGGACGGCGGGCGTGGCGGGGCGCGGCGATTGGCCAGGTGAGGGATCTCGGCGCGATTCCCGCCCTTCCGCGGTTGCTCCCGCGGGAGTATAACAGAGACCTAACACTGAGCAAGTGAAGGCAGGGCGGTACAGGCCTAATCAATATAAAACATTATTGATTAGTTAGTTAGATCACTGCAATAATGAGGTTTTAGAATGATCAGTGGAGATTGGAGCTAATCGCGAATGGATAAGGTGCGTGTGGCAGGGAACATTTATGTGCTCCACTGTCTACAGATTCGGCGCATTGCCCTCCAAAATTTTCGCTTTATTCTCACTTTACTTCATTAGTAGAAGTTTTCTGGTTCGTAGAAAAATGACCTTCGTTTCCTCAACGGCCACCAGTGGTAGGTTACTAGTGAGGGACTCCGTCAGTCCTGCTCCACTCACCCGGCTGCTGCCTTTATCAGGCGTGTCGTGTCGACGTATTGTCCTCCGCCCGTCCCTGCTCGCCCCTGTCCGTTCCACAGGCCACACACACACACACACACACACACACGCTCTCGCCTGTTCTGGATCAATCGCCCCCTTTTCCACCACGACGGAAGCGGTGCTGGTCTGTCTGGTTCGTGATCCGCTTTTTCCTCGCCCGTGAAGTTCACGCACTGACTGCTTCCTGCTGTGGTGCAACTCCTCGAAGCGGCCGCAACGGTCGGTGCTCGCGACGACGCCGCAGCTTCCTATCAAGCCCAGACGCCAAAAAAGGTCACGCGACCGCCTGTGACCGACCCGTCGCCGTCGCCGTCGCCATCGGGGAGACCACCACCTGCCTCCCTCCCCCGCTTTCCGCTTCCGCAGCCGGTTCTTAGCACGTCTTCGGCTTGATTTTCGCTTTCGGGCACGTGACTGCCGTACACCGCAACATCTCTGGTCGACCTCGTCGCCTTCCGACTAATTTCGCTTTTTTCTGAGCAGCTCTCAGCAATGAGTGAGTCATTCTGTGCCGGTGTGGAAGGCACTTTTTCTGTCTCCGTGTTTATCCCCTGCACTTCCACCGAATAGCTATGCGATGCAGGCCGTTTCGAGGCTAGGCTCTTGATCCCACTTCTCTCGATCTTCCTTGTGACCCTTCAATCATCATCTGCACTTCTTGCAGCTGTTTGCTGTTGAACACCACTCCAGTTTTCTTGCTCCTCCTCCAGAACTATCAGGGAGAAGAAAGCAGATAGGCTTGCGAGCCTAAATGATCGCACAACCTCCGGGGCACCGGTCACCAATCCTGACGGCTTCAAAGGCTGCTACCTATTACCGGCTTAAGTTGAAGAATATGTTGTCTGAAATACGCTCAAGGGTTCGCTAAATTGATCACGTCGGAACTAAAGGTCAGTGTTTTTCGTCAGACGTGGCCTATCAGCTGATATTGTTATGGTCTAACACACTCATGACCTTGGTCCATTGAACCGCGAAGAAACAACGACCAAACGTTCAAATCCCCCCCCCCCCCCAGTATGTACGTTGCGTTGCTGTTCTTTATTGTAACAACATTCTGTGTCGGAGTAGAGCTTTTCTTCACAATGAAGCTAGATTTGTCCAGCACATCTTGCTGTGAAGGAGGTGATTAGAGCAGTTTCCAGCAAATCTTGAATTTGTTCCCGTACTTTTCATACGAAACTGAAGAGACACGGGTTGAAAGCCTTGAACTTTCGCGACTTTCTGTCTTCTTACTTGAAAAGCTCTTCGGGAACACTTTGTTCGGTGTGGATTGTACGCAGAAAGTTTCGAATCTAGGCCAAAAAATACCGTAAAATTGAAGGGTAATATACCGTCGGCTGGACAATAGCCTGCACAAAATGTTTATAACGAAGATTAACAAACAGAGAACGATTTGTTGTGCGCAGGGATCTGACTCTTACCTTACGTAGGCTGTGCTGTTCAACTAATGACGGCCTATTTGGGAGTTGCATATGGTCGAGCAGAATCGAACCTATAAGGCCCATGCACACTTCTGCGACACCGCGGCGCGGCAAGAGGAGCGATGGCCACCTCTGCGAAATCCGGCGGTCGCGGCGCGGTCGCGTTAGAGCATCGTTATAGGCAACGGGACCGACGTCCCAGTGCATGTCGCGCCGCTAGGAATGATTTGAACCATTCCAGCCTGCGGCACTCAGCGCGGCATCGCCGGCGATAGCCGCAAGAGTGTGCATGCCTCCCCCCCGCTCTGCGGCACGTGTCACAGTGTCGCGCCGCTCCCGTCGCGGCCCTATCCTTCATCATGGCCGTGCCACGCTGTCGCAGAAGTGTGCATGGGCCTATAGGGGGAACAAAATCGCTTCGTTCCAAAGTGAAATATGACATATAAAAGACTGAAGGCTAAAACCGGCCACTGTTGTAGCTATTAAAAACGGCGGCTCTTACTGGCTACTTCCATGTTATTCGCTTAGGAAATCTGATTCATGTCTTGAATGTGAGCAGCATTAGGAAGTGGGAACGTATCAGCAAATTAGGCTGCACTGAATGGGCGTATTATTCAGAGTCATCATGACCGCTTGGGCGCGTGTAGCGCAGTCGGAGGAGGCGCGACTGTCGCGTGCACCCGATACCAGGTTCCTGGTTCGGATTTCCCGCCCAGGCCAACCAAGCCTTCCATCCCTCCGGGGTCGGTGAATTGGTACCAGACTTGTCTGGGAAGGATAAAGCGCTGACTTGTTCATCGGCTGGCCACCGCAAGTCATTGTATGGCCAAATACGCATTCAACTCGCCTCCACGACATCCCGTAGAAGTAGAATGCGCTGGCGCATCCCAGAAGGGATTGAGTAACGCCGTCCTTTATCCTTTATCCTATCCTTATCCATCATGACCGCTTATCGTCAAAAGAATTCGGAGGCTGTCTCTGTCAAGAAATTTTAGTTTAAGAGATAGCGCAGCTACCATTTTTTTGGTTCACCTTAAAGCACAATTGCTAGTCCAATATTGTAATTAAATATTAATAATAATAAATTAAGTTTTAAGGCAACTTAAAAAATAATAACAATTTATCTTATGCAATCAGAAATAGTGATCGAACTAATGATTCAGTAAGGCTTTAAAATAAAAACACTATCCATCCTCAGCTATCAATCCACAGAAGATTTTCGATCGCCTGCTCTTCAATACCAGCTATAAACCTCTACTGTAGCTAAAATGGTAAGAGGTTTATGACCAGTGCACTTCTTTCACACCCATAGGTCAAGGCCGTCTGTTTTCAAAATTTTCGCAACCATTGGTTTTATTCACGTCCAGTTGAGCAATCACCTGTGTGAAGGAATGAGGCCGACGTCTACAATAGCGAGGCCAGGGGAGCGCGACGAAGTGGACGGAGAGTGGGTGTGCTATTAATAGCGTTGTTTTGAAGAAAAACGAGCTTCCTCGGCTGATCTGATAGCGGCGACGACGGCGTTCCATCCCCATCCCACACGGCGACCTCCGATCGCCGGCTGCAGCTGAATCAGTCGTGGCTCATGCTCCCGCCTCGTTCTGCTCCAGCTCTGACCTTCATTTCATTCATTCATTCTTTTTTCTTTCTTTCTTTCTTTTTTCTCTGTTTCATTCATTCACCATCATCTTCTTCCTCTCCCCTTTACAGTTCTCGTTTCTGAACACTGAACCACTTGGTCTCCGGTTTTGCTGCTTCTCCGCATATGACAGCACATCATCTTCATTTCTGAATGCAAATCGAGTCGCACTCTGTATGTTGTATGCCCGTGTTCCGATCGCCCACACTCTGTCGTACAGCAGCAGCGGCCACCTCGACTAATTCTCCGCCTTTCGCTGCTTCTTTTATCGAAGTCGGAAGCTGATTCGTTTACATGCGGCCGCACTTTCACTCCGCCTAACCAACAATGGTAAGTATCCCATGCTTTGCGGTTACTCAACGCCTTTTCTCTCCTTGGCTCCAGGAGATCTTCTGTAGTCCAGTGCGATTCTCGGTGGGAGTCTTAAGGGTCTGTCCTACTGGGAGAGCACTTCATCTTGTTTTTTGTGTTTTGTTTACAACGATGGCAAAGTTGAAAGTGAACCATTTAAGAGAGACGACACACTGAACTAGCCTACGAGGGGACACAGGAATCTCTCTGCAGGTTGCTGACCGGAAGAGGTTACCCTGTCTGCACCTGTTTCGCTATTGTAAGGCGCTCCCTCCGACTAGGACGGACCGAGCTTAATCCTCTCATTACCTAATCCAAACTGGCATGGAGACTTTCCAGTAGGGAAGAAGTGAGGAAGATTTCCGACAGTTCAGGCAGCTGGTTTAATCGGTCGAGCAGATTAGGCAGTAGTAATTGATTGGCATCGATCATCTGTTCCACGCGACAAGCAGACCGATCGATATGACCGACCGTTCTGAGGCCACCCGTGTGTCTGGCACCGATGGCACCACGGTGGACCACACCATCACTTATAAGAGGAGAGGACGTTTAGAAAAACGCAGATGTTGCTGATATTGAAGGGATTTCTTCGAAGACTGAAAAACTGTAAAATCATCGAGTTCTAAGAAGAAATTTGACCAGATTTTGATTTTATTTTTTTAAACAATTGATTGTTGAGTCAGAACGAATGCGAATGAATAGGTATAGGTAGATTTGAGAGACGTGGCGGAAGGAGTAGGCATTAAACGTTTCACTCATTTGAAGCCAAAATTTGTTTATTTATGAGCTCAGTTCTGATGAAAGCTTTAGCTAAAAAATATTGTTTTAAAACTTGGTGCAACGTATCCTATTTTCCAAGCAGATTATTGGACACGTTTACTTGTTACAGGATAAGCCATGCCAGCGATTGTTACAGGAATACTAGGAAAGCTCACAAAACTTTACTAGAATCTCTGGAGTGAAGTTCTATTGCTGAGGCTCTACTCCGTCCAGTAGTTCCTTTGTTTATTTGAGACATGATGGACGTAGCGCAGCCAAAGGATGAAGAGGAAAGAATAAAGGACGCCTTTAAGTTAATGAATCCATTTGTGGAGTGCACCACGTGTTCTACTTCTACGGGTCATCGTGAAGGCAATTTGAATGCGTATTCTGCCTATCGGCGCCCGACAATTCTGAATTCCGCTCACGTCGCGCACTACCGTTCCAAAAAACGCTGTCTGCGGATAGCGGTTTGACATGACCCTGCTCGCGAGGCTCGAAGTTGGAAGCGCCATTGACGGCTTAATGACCACTCACTTTTCGCGAACTCGACTTTCCACTCACGGCATCTTCCTCGTGTCCGCTTCCCCTCCTGGACCACCGTTTCTGTCGTGCCCCCACCCGCTCGTAGTCGACTACCACCGACACCGTGTCCGCACCCTGTTATGAAGCCTCACGTGAACCGTGCATGCCGTGCTCTTCGTTGGGACACCATTTCTGCCGTTTCCGCACCCTGTGAGGAGCTCCCACGGAAATCGTACGTAGTAGCGCAGTCAGAGGTTGTGCGGGCTGTCGCGTGCACCCGATTCCAACTTCCTTGTTCGAATTTTGTGCGCAGGCCAGCCAAGCCCTCCATCTCTCCGGGGCCAAATTCGTCCGGCAAGGGTATGGCACTGGTTTTTTCACCGGCTAGCGACCGCAAATTGTTGTATGCACCATACACGTATTCAAATTGTCTCGTGACATCCCGTGGAGATACAGAATGTGTGGCGTATTCCAAAGGGAGATGTTAATGCCATCCTTTATCCTTATCCTTGTTTGTCCTATGCGATCACCTATGGTTGGTAGCCGATGGACACTCAGCGCTTCGTCCTTCTCAGACAAGTTGAGTACCGTTTTGCCGATATCGGATGGGTGAAAAGCTTTGTTAGCCTAGGCGGAATCCGACCCAAGAACATTGATTGATGGGTGCAGACGACAGTCGGCTCCTCCTCCAGCTGCGCTACCACGCGGTCCATTCAAGTTATTTCTTCAAGTATTCTAATCGTACTACTATGCGAACAATTCATTTGCGAACTGTGGCTGTTTATTTGTTAGGAATGTTGTGCAGCGTAGTCCTTGTTTGCTTAGAAATTGAAGCATCTGCTACGCACCTACGACAGCCTACCTTCGTGTGCTCTATTTTCTTTATTTTTAATGTTTTTAAATATATTCAGAGCGGGGCCTGTGACGGATACCTCAAAAAAAATGTAAATTAGAACACCTGAAAAAATAGGAAAACAAGGTGAGCAGGCGTTTTCGAGTGAATGAGCAACTACTTGTTTCAGAGCTTTATCTACGAGGAGAACGTCGAGCGGAGGCCGCTTCTGCTAGACACCAATTCAGGTGAGGTGTCGTCTTCTACGCCAAGCAGCGTATTCATTGTCAGGATGGACAGTGACATGATTCTATTCAGACTCCTATCAGTCTTTGCTGGACGGAGACATGGGCGCTCATGACAAGCATGTAGTGCGAATTCAAGCCGGAGATGAGGCACTTCAGCTCTACGCCTTCAAAATTGCCCGCTGGAGAACGGTATGTGGAACGTCTGAGGGACAACCTAAAATCCGATTCCTTCTCCATCGCTTTTATTTCCTCACTTTACATTATTCCTATATATCCTAATGCTTAAGTTCTTTATTCGTATTTACAACCATTGTCTTCTTCGGTGCGACGTATACTTGTGTGCCGAAGGAAGTTTTAGGTGGACCAGTTTCTCTAGCACCCTAACGTCTCGACCTGTTCATCGGTCTTCTGAGACCTAATAGTGGTTTAGGTATTCAGTTTTTGTTTCCTGTTCCACCAAGCACTACCTTCACTCCGACTTCGTGACCATCTTAATTGAGGAAATTAGAGAAATCCTATGCGTAAAAGATGGACTCACCCGATCTCATTCCATAAAACTAAAGAGATTAATCAAAGTTTCAATGTTAAACCCTTTACCAGTTCGAGAACAGCTAATAGTTGTTCGATCGCTCGGTAATTGTGACAACTTGCATTGGGCAATTGTACCAACTACATTTTTTCTAATGTATTCGTTGGCAAATATTAGGTTGTCCCATAAGTCTTCGCCGTTTTTTTCAACGATTCACTGCAGATTTCGCCGGCGGTCTCCTGCATAGCGCTGCATAGCTTTCGAAAGAGAATGATTTGCTCTATCAGACCATGTATTGCATTTATTTTTTCGTCATGAATTTTGTCAATTTCTAGGTCGTTGAAGTGAAAAGTGAAAAAGTGAAAAAGTAGCCATTTGCGCACTTGTTCTCTCCGCTTAGGTTTGTAATTTTTTGCGCAGTTTTTTTTCGAGCATTTGGGAGACAATGTTCTGTACTACAAGAATATGTGCTAGTGCTATATGCTCATTTGTCCTTTATTGATTTTTAGGTCATCAAATTGGGACGTCCGAAGGAGGATGGTTATTTTTGCCGACAGCTCCTGCTCTGTGGTTGGACTTTTTGGGTTGGTGTTATATGTCATTCGAAAGAGAATGTTTTGCTCTATAAGAATATGTGTCGCGTTTATTGATTTCTTTTGAATATCAACAAAATGCCGAAAAGAGAAAAATCGTCTTCACCAGCAACTCCTTCTCCTTCTTCAGTTGTTGATATTCGACAGAAATCAGCGTGAGCCAATAAACGCGACACAAATTCTTACTGAGCAAGACATCCTCTTTCAAACGACATATGACACCAAGCAAAAAAGGCCAACCACAGAACTGGAGTTTTGGTAAAAATTCGGACGGAAAAGTCGGAATTCCCAATTTGATGGACTAAAAATCAATAAAGGACAAGTCAAGGACAGGCTACTTTTTCACTTTTTCACTTTTCACTTCAACGACCTAAAAATTGACAAATTTCATGATGAGAAAAGAAATGCAATACATGCTCTGATAGAGCAAATCGTTCTCTTTCGAAAGCTGTGCAGCTCTATGCAAGGGACCGCCGGCGAAATCTGCAGTGAATCGTTGAAAAAAAAACGGTGGAGACTTATGGGACAACCTAATAATTGGTAGGGCGCATTGTAGCGCAGTCGGAGGAAGTGCCGGCTGTTGTGTGTACCCGAATGCAGGTTCCAGTTTCGTACTTCCAGCCCTACCTAACCAACCCTTCAATCCCTCAGGTGTCGAAAATGTAGTAGCCGACTCGTCTGGAAAGGATAGAACACCGACTTGTCCGTCGGCTGGCCATTGCGAGTAACTGTATATGCCAAACACGTATTCAAATTGCCTCCACGATATCACGTAGAACTTGTGCATGGCGCATCTCGAAAGGTATTGATCAACGCCGTCGTTTTCTCTCTATTCTTTTGACCGTTTTTGGCCCAACATCCTCAGGATAAGTGCGGATGAGTAGCATTTTTTCTCTCAACCCGGCCATGGAAGTGAGACTCAACTCAGTACGTGTTAGGTTGGAAACTAAGTTTTTACATTTTGTTCTGAATTTCGCTGAAAGTTTTTTGAAATTGCTACACATTTGAAAGGGAATGCTTTGCTCTATCAAAATGTTTGTTTCGCTTTTCCTATTTCCATCTTTGTCAATTTTTAAGTATTAAAATGGACAGTCAAGAAAATTACCTTTGCCGGCAGCTCCTTCTTTCTGCTTATGTTTGAACTTTTTTGCACCAGGTGATAGACCATTCGAAAGAGGATGATTTGCTCTAAAGGAATATATGTTATCTGTTTTCGCTCATTTTTATTTTCGTTAATTTTTAGAGCATTAAAGTGGAGCGTCCGGAACATAAGCATCGTTTCTATCAACAGCTTCTACTTGCTGATTATTTTTTTTTACTGCATTCTAATGACCTGAAATGAAATTAGCAAAATTCAGAATGACCAAAAAACAAAACATATACATTGACAGAACAAAACTTTCCCTTTCAAATAATATATGACATTGTGCGAAAAAATGAGAAGGAGCTGTTGGTGAAAGGCTTTTTCAATTTCTTAACATTCCGCTAAAAATTGACAAAAATCAGCAAACAAGTAACGGCAAACAATTAAATGCAACGCACGCTTTGTTACAGCAAAACCTTCTCTTCCGAACGACATATAACACTGTCAAAAAATATTTTGCTCTATCAAAATGTGTGTTGCGTATAACTGTTCCTGCAGAAATTATCAAATTTTAGCGGAATTAAAAAAAAAGTGTTTATTTACAATGGCTCTTTCCTTTTTAACACTCCTATTAAAATTGACAAAAATTGGAATGGGAGAAAGAGCGGAACATGCTTTCTGATTAAGCAAATCATTCTTTTTCGAACGGTATTTAACATTATGTTGAAAACTTTCGTCGAAATTCTGAATAAAAATTTAAAAAAAAACAGCGCGCAGTTAGTTTCCAGTCCAATCTTAAATGCCCAGCAAATGGTCCCTGCTTTTCGTCGGAAGTAATAGCCACATGGAAGATCAAATCGCTTTCGTTTTTTGAAGAAAAGTGCAAGGAGTCCGCCCATCTCGTGAAGGAATTTGACCTAAGTTGTAAAAACTCAAAAAGAAACCTGGTATCTAGATTCTAAATTGTATCCTTTTAACGACAAACTCTTTGGAATTTTTTGTTGGGTCCACACATTTATTGATTGATTCGCGGCTGCAGTAATCAATACTCTTCCTCCGACAAAAGATTTCCTCCTTTACATTATGGTTCTGCTTATGTTTTACACTTCGGGCTGCTTATAAACTAGGCCGTCTAGGATTTTTTACCTTCTGCTTGGTGTTAAGGTGGTCTACTACACACTGACCATCTGTACGCTGGGCATTTTCCGACTGATACTGCATTGGCGCCCGGATTGGTACATCAAAGTACGAGCCTCGCGGTGTTCTCATGATGTCGCCGACTACATCAACGTGATGTGAGTTCGTGCTCAGACATCGTTCATGATCAAGGATGTCGCACCCAGTTTCAGCGATGAGCACAATGTTGAGGCCTTCCGACCAGTCCGCCTGCACACAGCTCTCGATGGCTTGCTGCCCGTACTTCCATCGGTAATCACTTCCTATTTGAAGGCATTTCAGAACTCACTACTTGGCGCTTGCAGGGTAATGGCACCATGGAAGAGGTGGATTCCATTCGCTATTTCACGTTTCGGAAACTCAAGTACATATGGCGAAGTGCTGTGGAGGAGTGGATATCGCCGGCTGATCTCGATGGTCAAGTGGGTAGATTGAATTCTTTCTCTCTGCTTTTTTTATTTTCATTTTTGGGTTTGCGTTTCTTTTTATTTTTATTTTCCAAGCTAGAGGTGGAGTGCCTTTACGTCTCAAGTGCCCAAAATTCAGTCCAGTGTGTCACAGAGGCGGTGAGCAAAGCAGGGTGCTTCTTGCTAGAGTCAGCCCTTCCTTGTTAGTTGTCATTCTGAAGCGGGCGGATTCCCCAGTAATAGTTATCTGGCCTTTCCTGGTGCAGTGTTTTCTTGTTTTTTTTCTTCAAAAAATGATTCACTTTAGCCAGGGCGATGCATCGTAGTTCCTAGCTGTGATTATTCCCACCTCGACCGACCGATCCTTATTAGTCTCTTCGTCTTTTTACGAACGTTTACATCTTTCGAAGTATGGATATCGCCGTTCTTACAGCTGTTCGGCACGCCTTAGAGGCAATAAGATAGTGTTCATTGCTTCGCGTGGGATTTGAGTACGCGGCGCACACCAGAGGACATTAACTGCATTGTGCACTTTCTTGCCTTCTATTCATATTCTCGCTTGAATCCAATTTGAACTTTTGATACATAGGATAAAGGATAAAGGATAGTGTTGTTCAGCCCCTGTTTGGGATGTGTCACACATTCTGCTTTTGCGGGATATTGTAGGTTCCATTTGAATGGGTATTTGGCCCGTACACTTGCGATGGTCAACCTTTGGGGGGGGGGGGGGGGGGAGGGGAGGACAGACGTGGCCGCGTATTATCCTTTACAGACTATTCTGCCAATTCACCGACCTCGGAGAGGTGGTACGTTTGGTTGACCTGGGCGGGACCCGAACTGAAACCCTCGATTCCAGTTGCGTTCGACGCCTGTTGCCTTATCTGATTGCGCAACCATGCTTCTCCTCTCAGAGATGTCAGTTGTGTACCTTGTCAAATCGGTACGGGTTGTCTTTGTGATATAAATCACTTTGTGTTGACACCGTATCATACTGGGAGAATAGAGTGCACAAGGAGATATTCCGTGATTCCAAAAGCAGAAACATTGTGTCCATAGCTACTTGGTTTTCACGAAGGCACAATTGTCCGTGTGGTTTTTAGATACCGCTGGTGCATTTCCACTCAGAAATGGAGTCGGGGACTGGCCTGTCCGAAGGAGACGTAGCACGTCGACAGGTGACCTACGGAAAAAACTGCATAGAGGTCAAACTGAAGCCGATCCTCGTGCTGCTCTTCATGGAAGCCATTTCGCCGTTCTATATTTTCCAAGTGTTCAGGTAAGGTTTATCTCATATTAGGTGTCAACCGACAGCTTGCCACTGAGGGATAGTATAAAAATGCCATCTGCTTCAGTGTCTCAATTTGGTTTTCGGATAACTACGAGTACTATGCATCGATTATCGTGGTTATGTCGGTGATGTCGATTGCCATAGATGTCTACCAGACGAGGTTTGTCGGCTTTCATGAGGCTGTGGTTAGATGCTTTGCTGAAGTATCGAAGCGTCCAAAGTGGTCTTCGTTCTAAAGAAGTCAAGAGAAGAAACTGCGCTCTATGGTTCAGTCATCGAACGAAGTGCAGGTGCTTCGTGATGGAGTGACGAGGACAGTCAGCAGCGAAGAGGCAAGTTTTTTCCGATGTGCAGGTGGCCCTTTGGTCGCGTGGACGGAAGAATTTGTTGCAAGGATAAGTCTCCGGGACGATATGGCTCCTTTGCAGTTGGTGCCGGGTGACATCTTCGTCGTTCCGGCTCATGGAGGTGTGATGCAGTGCGACGCGGTGTTGATGAACGGAACGGCAATCGTCAACGAGAGCATGCTGACCGGCGAGTCGGTTCCCATCACAAAGGTACTGCCACGGGTTGACCATTCTCTAGACCGGGGACTTTCATTTTGTGGGAGTTCCTGGGCTGGACGAAGACGGCCTTCTGATGAACTGCTATCGAGATGCGCGACGCTCCTTCCTACGCGACCTTAAGTAAAGACACCCCACCCCGTGTGCAGTTCAATTTATTTATTTACTTTGGATGTGTAATCCATTTATTGCACGATAGAAACAGAAAGTCTGCTCCATGGCGCATAGTGTGCTCCACGGCGCATAGTCTGCTCTGCCTATCCGTTAGGCCCCGTTTATTCTTCCGATGCCGAGCGACGCGACGGCAGCGATGGCATGTATAGTGGCCAAATCGATTGATCGCGTCGCCCGATCAATGTGGCCACAATACGTGGCGTCGCGTCGCTCGGCGTCGAAGTATGAGCTGGGACCTTATACCTTGTCCGAGGCGGGCTCAACAACCCACCACGGTTCTGTAACCGGAAGCGGTGACTGCGCGCTACCGTAACTCAGGGAGGCACCTTATGTACGAACCCACCCGACACGAACGGTTGTTTCGTGTGTTTGGCCGCTGGTATACTTCCAGGAAGCCGCACTTCGCCCAAATGATTTGACCATGGCCTTGTTCTCAACGATATCATCTTAAATTAGTCTTTCAGGTGGCACTGACCGGTGTTCACGAAGATGAAATCGACATGCGGTTCTGTTTCGAGAAGCACTCGAAGCACATTTTGTTCTGTGGTACGCATGTGTTGCAGACTCGATACTACCAAGGCAAGCAAGTAAAGGTAAGCGTCTTAGGAGGCCTTTGTGATGTCTGCTCTGAGAGGAGCTGTCGTCATATGTGGGGCACCCCAAACAGGGATTAATTAACTCTGACCTTCCCCTTTATCTCTACCCTTTTCACCAGTGTTGTGTAGTCTCCACTGATTTTTACCATATCTCGGTCTAGAAATAATGTTTAATCGTCATCAGTAATGCATATAAAAGTACACTGTGAAAGGGGTGGAAGACTCTGGAGCCGGATTCATCAAGAAGTGGGTGTAGGTAGAGAGGTAGAGATACCGCAGGGGAATCGTACCCACTATCCGCAGTGGGTAGCGGGTACGATTCGTATTCATGAATGGACTTAAGGGTATAGGGTACTCTCGTGAAAGCAGTTGATCTCACTGGAGCTCCATTTTGTCGGTGGGGCGCGAAATGATCATGGGTATGCGGCAGTACCCACGGCGATCGACGGGTTTTGTCAACACTGATATTGCACTGATATACCCACGATATGGCGGGTTTATCACGAACGCCTCATCGTGGGTAGGTCTACCACCCATACCTGCATACCCGCAGGTATAAGCGCTGATAAATCCGGCTCCTTTTTACGCACGACGGTGAAGATTTGTTTCGTCTCCAGCATCCTTTAATGCCTCGCTCCAACCACAGTGCCTTCCGGACTGGCTTTCGTAGGGTTCTTCCTATCACACATCTGCTTCCACATTCGCTACTCCAGCTGCTGATTTGTGTGTCTGGGGTTAGGACATGACCGATTTTCATATTTTTCCTGAGTAGGGACCTTTTACCGGGTGCTTGGAGTTCTGTTTTTGAAGGCTGGAGCCTTTTTGTTGAAGATGGCTGACATTGGTAGTGTGCCCAGTATTTGAGATGCAAAGTACTACATTCAAGGCAATCGTACTCAGGACGGCGTATGCAACGCTCAAGGGACAACTGGTGCGTTCGATCATGTACCCGAAGCCGATAGATTTTCGATTCACGAAGGATCTGTTCAAGGTGAAGCTGTCCGGTACGGTGTTACATCCTATTGTGCTGTTCTAAACATCGGTGTTTCAGTTTGTTGCGTTCCTGTTCTTCATTGCGATGTTCGGCTTCGCTTACACCATCATTATAATGATCCAGAGGAATGAGCCTGTGAAGAAGATCATCGTGCGATCCCTTGATATCATCACCATTGTGGTTCCTCCCGCTCTTCCAGGTATTTCACTGATAGCCTTGAAAAAGAAAAAAAGATGCGCGTATTAATTCATGGTCACCGCGGTCATTCTATTGAAAATTCGGGCAAAGCAAGCGTTCAAGAATTGATCCCCTTAGTGCTACGATTCGTTTACTTCACTCTATTCCCAGTAGATCTCAGTATCTGTATACCACAAACTATCCACAAAAACGAAAAGGTAGATATCCTATTAACACGTTGACGACTGCGTGAGACGATGTCATGTCGCACACTTTCGGCCGCGCAGACCGTGTGACACGATGTCGTGTCACAGTCATGCAATTTATTCTTCCAGCTCGATTCAAATCTTTCGAAGGAACGTTTTTGTGTTATTGTGTACTTCATCTTCAAACATTGTTCTGGAAAGCGTGGTTCTCGAGAACAATTTTCGGTTACTGATTTATTAAGTTTCTCGCTAAGTAATGGTTTCAGTTGACAAACAGCTCTTGACGCTGCAAAAAATCGATTAGTCCCGCGCGCCAGACACGGGTAAATCGCACGGTCGTCAACGTGTTGAATGGGACTAACTCTTCCATCTGTTTGTCTGTTTGTTGGTCAGGCACAGAGGCGCAGTAGCCGTAGGAAAAACGACTAACGACGCAACCGCTTGTTCTCTGCTTACGGTTCGCTGATCGGCTGCTCCGATCGAGCCAAGCTTGAGTTCTGGAGTCTGCTTGCTGGCATGGCTGCAGAGATGCCGTCGAAAGAAGTCGTCATTTTCTCACATGGATCGCTACGAAAGACGGCTATAACTGTTATGGTGAATGGCGGCTGTTGCTACGGGTCGCGTAACGTCTCTGACGAGGATATTTTTGAGTATGCGGAATCGCATATCCTCACCGTAGTGAACACGGCCTTTCGAAAACGCGACCCATTCTATAGTGAGAGAGCCAGGACTCAGATAGTCTTTGTTTATCTGAAGGATCGCTACCGAATTGTTGGCAGAAACAGGAAGACCGGGCCGTATCAGACGCCTCCACGGCATCGACCGCTGATCTGAAATCTAAGGTTCACCACTCCGAGGTTAAGGCAGGTCGAGCGATGGCACAAGAAGAATGAAGTAGTGGTGAAGTAGAGAGAGCAAAGCAGCTGTGATTTTTCGCGTCCAGTTACCCACACTCACGACTGTCGATGAAATTTGGGAGGAGGTGACCGTGATACGTAATGAATGATGACGTGATACGCCAAGCTGCAAGATCGGAACTCAGCATCATGATGCCTGAACGATGCAAGGTCGAAAAACAGGCTGGCTGGCCACAGACGACGTGAAGACAAAAGCTCGAGAGCGAGAGAAGATGCCGCTATATCACATATATTTCTGGGAGTAAGGGCAGACGACATCTGGCGGACGTACCATTGAGCGAAAAACCTGCAAAGAACGCTGTTACATGATGTTTTGTTGCGATCAAAACTCTTGCGCCAGGCGGGACTCGAACCCGCATCTTCTGCTTTCCGGGCAGCGATGTTCGCCTTACACCACCGGCGCTGTTTGACCGCACGTAACATCCGCGATATCCTCCAGGTCTGTCAGCGCCCACCCGTGATACGGAGATGGGCCGGCCGCTGATATCAGCATGGAACCGGTTAAGCTGAAGACCTTACTAGTAACAATGGAACAATGCCTGCAAAGAACGCCGTATGGAGAGTCAACGGTGGATGACGCCCGTCTTTCGGCGTTCTCTGCGATAGGGAAACACCGGGGCAGTCGTCCGACCAGTAGCGTTGTACAGCGACGACTGTTGTGCTACGGGCCTGTTCATACTCCGGGACGGGAGCGGCGGCAGCGACGGGAGCGACAGGGCAAGCCCTACGTATCGATTTTTCTTGTGCGACCGCTCTACATTAATCGACACGTATGCTTTGCCCTATCGCTCACTCCGGTTTCGTCGCTCCTATCACGGAGTATGAACATACTGTAGAATCAGGAAAGCTGAAAAGCCCCTCAGTCTGTACCGTATCCCAAACGATGCTACTCAGCAGAAGTTCGGTGTCGCGCCGCAGCTGTTGAGATGCGCGAAGCTCGCTAACGATGGCACGGCCACGTTTTCCAAGAAGTCGTTATCTCACGAAAACAACATCCATCACGGAAAAACGAAAACATCTTACCGATATCGGCGCTGATTTTATTGATTGCTGTTTGGAGTTGAGTGCTTCAGGTGGGAATCAAGGGGATATCGTGACCGTTGGGTACGCTTTACTACACATAAACAATAACGATTAGTATCAATTACTGGGGTCAAGCCCCATCCAGTAGCCGGAACGGCCATTTGGCCAGACAACTGCTGTTCTCCAACA
Organism: Heligmosomoides polygyrus bakeri; assembly: GCA_947359475.1. Taxonomy (NCBI): domain Eukaryota; kingdom Metazoa; phylum Nematoda; class Chromadorea; order Rhabditida; family Heligmosomidae; genus Heligmosomoides; species Heligmosomoides polygyrus. The sequence continues at coordinate 778,201 of OX375870.1, read as the reverse complement.
CTTTAAAAACACCTAGAATCGTATCGCGTTGTATCGTTTGTAAGGAAAGCTAGCATTCGAATTCTACAAGGGAAGAGTCCGAAGCGTATGTCTGAACGGAGAGAGCGGGTCGTAAAGGAGGAATTTCCACTCATCAATTAATATACAGGGTGAACCAAAATAACGTGGACAAAGTTTGGGGTTTTTCAAAAATATTTATCCGCAGCGCGACGGCAATAACGGTTCTTTTTCGGCGCATCTCTTTCTACCAGATATAGTCGTTCGTGCTCGAATTCGGATCGCCGAGCGTAATTTAAAAGATGTCAAACCAGCGCGCCGCAATTTTGGAGCTGCATCGTCAAGGAAAACGGCAATGCGACATTGTTCGCTTGCTCCATGTCGCCCGATCGACGGTCTCCAAGACAATTATTCGCTTCAAGAAGCTTGGACATGAAGGTGATCGTCCAGGACGAGAAAGAAAACAGAAGAATCATCAAAAAGCGGGTGGATCGAAATCCGAAGGTCTCCATGAGAGGCATCGCCCGTGACATTGGCGTCAGCTTAAGTTCCGTGCTGCGAATAGCCAAAAAGGAACTAGGCCTCAAGCCCTATAAGCTGAATACGGCTCAATCGATGTCGCTAACTCAAAGGGCGAGCCGCAGGTCGTGGCTGGGAACGGATTCTGTTCACGGATGAGAAGCTGTTCACCGTGGAGCAGGCGCACAATCGTCAAAATGATAGAATCTGGTCCGCAGAGGCTCCAAGCACCTCTGCTGTCGTCGAGCACCGCCAGAATCCACAATCGGTCATGGTTTGGGGCGGAATCTGCGCAAGCGGCAAGACTCCCCTCGTTTTCGTGGATAAAGGAGTGAAAATCGACAAACCAGCGTACCAGCGAGACATTCGAGTCCGTAGTTCTTCCTCGGACCCAGCAGCATTTCGGTGATGCCCATTGGACGTTCCAGCAGGACTCTGCTCCCGCACATTCTGCAAATCCAATTTCCCCGACTTTGTCACGGCTTCGGAATGGCCGCCGTATTCTCCGGATTTGAATCCGATGGACTACAGTGTGTGGGGCATTTTAGAGGCTAGGGTCTGCGTCAAATGCCACCGCAATCTCGAGTCCCTGAAGGAATCCCTGCGCCAGGAGAGGGAACGGTTGTCTCCTAGTGACCTGCGGCCCATCGTCGAAAACTTCGCGAAACGTTTGGCCCTCTGCATCCGCTCCAAGGGAGGCCATTTCGAAACCACTTGAATATAATGTACCTTAATGTTTGTATTGTTATAATTTAGTCGTCGTTTTACACGAATTGTTGGTTGTTTTATAATGATGGTAAAAAAATCTTGTCCACGTTATTTTGGTTCACCCTGTATAAATGTGTTTTGTTTTTTTTTTGCCAAGTCGATAAACCAAATGAGTAGGCGGTCACTGAAGTTCCTATATAATCGGTGCTACACGAGCACAGAGGTGTCCCTTGTACGCCCGCGATGCCATCGCCGTCAAGCGGTTCGAAGCCTAGTGGATAGTGGCGTTGATTCATGCGTGGGGGGGAGGGTCGGGGTTCGGCTTTTCTCCGGTGTTTTTGCATTTCAACGGGCAGGTTGAGATTTGAGGGGTCCTGACTTCTATACAAGCGTTAGGTGTTTTTGCACATTTTCCAGCTCTATGCTGGGGAAATTCACCCTGTTGTGATTTTCTGGCACTATTGTACTTTCAGGACTCTAGAGCTCGAGGATTGGTTGAAAAAGAAATTCTCCAAAACATCATCAGATATTGTTATTTGTGTGCAAATCACGAGTCTGACATCCGTTTTTGAGATATCGTTTTTGAAAAAGAAATAGAATAGTTTTGAAAAAAGAAGAATGAGGAAGAAAAGGCTGCCAAAATTCTTCGACAGAATCCGATTTTGACAGACAGACAATGAACTGATGACCAATTCAAAGAACATTCTTGACTCACTCCGCATCATTAACGGTGTCGTGGTGCACGTACGTGGTGGAGGCAACTTGCAAGCCTTGCACTTACATTTTTTTTAGAAGTGCGCTGCTTAGGGAAGGATGTAGTCCTGCAGCGAGCTTCCAGAGCACAGCGGTGAGGTTCGCTGTCGCTGCGAGCCACTGGGTGGTCAAAAAATGGCGAAAAAATTTCGACACCAGCTAATGGCTTTCTTCCAAACGGACTGACACCTAAGGAAATTACAGAAATTGTGGTTGAGAGTTCGATGTACACGACTAACAGTACCAGAGCAGCAACGGAGTAAAATGTTTGTGTGCTGTTTGACTAAGCTTGCACTGGTTCTTTAGAATCTGTGGGGAGAAAAACCTGGGAATCCACTGCGGATTTTCTAGCCGCTTCAAAACTGCCGGGAAAATAAATTTTTGTAGAGATTTGTGGTTTTTCTTAAGCTGACAAAATTTTTATTGTTATTTCCACTTTCAGTGTAAAATCAGCTGGCTGATTTCTGCATGATATTGAGGATATAGCCTTCACCGATCTATCCTAATCGGAGGGGAATATGGTTGTTTACGTCTCCATTCCCAATTTATTCTTTTTTCTTTTTTTCTTTTGAACATCGGCTGCTGTCCCATGTTGCGACGCTTTTCATTCAAATTCAGGGGATATGGTTGTGTGGCGGAGAACGACGTGTGCAACTGTTACTTAACGCTTGCCCCCTCCCGACTAGGATAGATCTAACCTTCACTTTAAAATCAACCTGCTTGAAGGAGCATAATATCTAATAAATAATGGCTATCTATCGAGAATTTTCCACAATAAACGGAAGGAAAACGCGGTGACCCACTCCACACAATCCTTTTCTGGAATGCGCAAAGCACCCGAATTCAAGTGGCGCTTCACACTTTCATTGCGAGGAGAACACTTCTGATCGATGAGAGCAACTGTTCTGCGGTTGCCGTCAATTTTCAAGTCGCTCAAGGACTGCAGGAAAAATGCTCTAGGGGCTGGTTTCCGTCTTTTTCAAGCTACGGCCTTTTCTTCAAAATCAGGCCGAATAAAGGTGTGCCACATCCGTGAAGGAACGCGCACAATTCGGGAGATCTTCACATTTTTCATCTCTCGGCCTCCATCAACGCTGTCTAATTTCCAGATCCATCGGTAGAGAATTCTTTTTTTTCGAATTTTCACCAAATCCCTCGTTTTCGTACAGAGGCCTCCGCGGGTGATTGGTAGGTCAAGGAAATGTGACCGGGGCGGTCAAACGCGATGGGGATTCTGAAGCAGCAGAATCCGCTGCATTTTAGCGCCTCCCCGGACTTTACTGGATACGTCACGGTTAGGGATCAGGACACATCTGATCTTGTTTCAATTTGAACTTGGGGAAGCTCTGGGCCTTGAAACTCGAGACCTACACGCGCCATCGATTGAAGTTTTTGTGTAATAAACACAAAAACAAGAGGGTATGACTACTCCTTCTGACAATGATTGACGACATCATTTGTCCTTATATGTTGATTTTCATTTTTCTTTAGCTTTTATTTATATACATTTACACCTATACATTTGTTTCTAGAGATGACCCGTTTTTTGTTGACTAAACGTATCCATGGGTATTCTCATGTATTGTGCTAGTCGCAAAAATCAAGATCTGTCGCTGGGACACTATCAGATGATATGAGATTCTCGGCACTTTGCAGTGTTGCTCAGTCTAATTGCAACAATTGCTCGAGTCAGTTCTTGTGTTGGTGGTTGGAATGATAGGCACTTCAGTTCAGGATTTCTGTTCTGATTATTCTGCTGTCACGATTCTTCAATTACATGAGGTCGCTTATGCAGCGATTTCGTTCCCACGTCATTGTGCATGATCATCTTTGTGATCTGTAAACAGTTGACAACATCCTGAAGGGAAGCCTCGCCATCGTGGGTAGCTGAAGAAGAACGGATCTGTTATAATGACATTGAAGGTTTACCGATTCCTTTGCCATCCTCAAGTGTGAAAGCCGGTTGCTTATGTCTGGTTGTATGGCTAACTAGTCCTGCTCCCTTCGAAAATCCGAGGACGGTTTTTTTCCGATGTCATTGGGCCATGTAGGGAAGCCATCTGTGAAGAGCGGGTAGCTTTTATACGCGTCTTGTGACCAGTCCTTCTGCTTCGTGCGCTCTGTGCCTGTGTATCACTGGTGTTGAACGTTCATACATCATTATATTGAATACTTTTCTTCTTACCTTTGGGCTAAAAAACTGATCAATAATAAGCAAGTCGCAAGAAAGTTACTCTCCACAGCATACAGTTGGAAAATGCGCAGAAACCGCCTGAAAATTATGTACACGTCAGGACTGCGCAAATCTCAACCAGACAGTTGAAATGCAAAAATTTTGCGATGGAGAGGGACCGAACCCACCTCCTTCGTATGAAGCAACGCTACTATCTGCTGCGCTACAAAAACCGCTGCATGGCAAAGGCATCGCGGGCATACAAGCGACCCCAACGCTCGTGAGGCGCCGATTCCATAGTAACGTCAAGGACCCTATACTCCTTGGATTTAACGATTTGGCGACAAAGAAACACATTTTTATACTAAATGGGGCTTGGGAATTCTTCCTGTGCGACTTGCTCTCCCCGTTCAGACATACGCTTCAGACCCTTTCCTTGTTAGTGCCTCAAAATCAAGAATGAGAAAAGCCATGTGGAATTGTGTAAAACAACAGGAACATGTAATTTCTAATTATAACGGGTTACATACCGTTCAGTGAAAAGGTCCTAGCCGAAGGGTAAAACGTTGGAAAACATGTAAGGCAGATAGATTCTGTGTAAGGCTTGAAGGCTAATGGAGCGCACCTTGTTGAATGAACGAACGACACATTTCAGCTGCGATGTCGGTCGGAATCATCAATTCCAATCTGCGTCTTCGCAAGAAGGAGATATTCTGCATCTCGCCTTCTACAATCAACACATGTGGTGCCATCAATGTCGTACGTTTTTCTGCTTTAAATAATCATTCCGCTTGTTTTGAGGGTGTGTGGTAGTGCCGTCGGAGGAGGCGATGGCTATTGTGGGCAACCCGAAGTAATGTTCCTCGTTTGAGTCCCGCCTAGTGCACCTATCGTTTCGCCATCGCAAGTCGTTGTATGGGCCAAACATGCACTCAAATTGTCTTCATGACATTCCGCAGAATTTGAGTGCTTGGCGCATTCTGAAAAGGAATGGTTAACTCCGTCCATTTGAAGAGTTAGTGCATTATTAGAGTCTTTCATGTAGTTCAACGTGTAGTTGTAAGGCTTTTTACTGATTCTGCAATAGCTACTGGCCTCACATGAGCTTAAAACTGCTGTGCTTAGTTGGCGCTGTTAATGCTCCTGCTCAAGTGCTGTTGTTTGATTCTTTTGTGGTTGCCCCCTATTCTGCTCGATAGTAAAATTTATGAAATATTCCGTAAGGCCGGAAACAGAGTCTTGCGGCACCGCACCGCGATCTCGTCCATTTTGCTCCTCTTGTGGTGGGACCCACCTCCTGCGGTCGTCGAAGCTGCGCAGCGGACGAGTCGTCGCGCGCCGCATGCGGCGACGTGCCGCGAGTGCAGCCGCTGTGCCGGGCAGGGGGGGCGTGGTTCACTTCACTTCTGGCACCGTCCCGCCTGCGGACTAGAACTAGGAAATTCTAGCGGTCCCTCTAGACAGAGCCTGAAAGAAAGAAAAAGTTCGCTGTGCGTACGGTAATCTCTTTGCTGCGTTTTGCCGCGGTAAAACCACCAGGTTCATGACAGCCGTTATGGGCTAGCTGTTAGCTGTTGATCTCCTATTTAGTACGACGGTGGGTAAACGTTCGGTGCACGATTCTGATCTGTTGTTCAGTGCTGCTTCGATAAAACCGGGACGTATAATCTAGATCACTAATGAGCAAGCTGGCTTCTTGAGGTCCTACTTGTTAGGGTTATTAAATATCCAAAGAAAGTCAGAATCGTCTTTTTAAATCGAAAATTATTTTAGATAATAGGTCGTATTTAAACGGAAGGCGTTCGCTTTAATTTGAATGGCATTGACCTTAATTTGGGAGGTATTAGGTTGGAAAAAAGTTCTTTCGTTTTTTTCAAAGATTTATTACTTCACAACTGCAAAGTCAAATCAATCAAGATAATCTCCATTTTGCTCCACTACACTTCTCCAAACACTGAGTAATTTTCTGATTCCTCTCGCGTAAAAGACTGCAGTTCTGGAGTCGAACTATTGCTGAATGCAATTTTTGAGGTCTTCATACGCTTCAAAATATTTCTTTCCAATTCCTTGCTTGAGAGCACGGAAGAAATGGTAGTCGATAAGGCCGAGGTCAGGGCTATACGGTGGATATGGCATTACTTCCCAGCCCAGCTCCTTTATTGTTTTTCTTATGAGTCTTGCAACATGCGGTTTTGCATCGGCATGCAGGATCATCACCTTCGACTTCTCCGGCCTCTTTTCTTGGAGAGCTGCAGCGACTTTGTGGAGTTGGCCACTGTATGTGGCAGCAGTAAGTGTTTCTCCACTTCTAAGAGTTTCCCAGCAAATCACTCCTCTGACATCCCATCAAACACTCAAGAGAATCTTCCTTTCGTGAACATTGGCTTGAGATCAGGCTTAAGGTTCTCTCCTTTTTGTACGCATTGCCTTTTTCCTCGGAAGTTGGCATACAGAACCCAAGACTCATCGCCTGCCATAATCCGCGGAAGAAACGATTTTCTTTCGTATCTGGACAGAAGAGAAGCAGCGATGGAAAGCCGTTGATCTTTCTGAGTGTCTGACAGGGCATGTGGAATCCGAGTTCCAAATTTCTATGTGAAGCTAAGACCCTTCAGATGGATTCCCACTATCCTATGAGACACTTCGAGCTTCTATGCCAATTGACGTGTCATCTGCCTACTATCGGTATGAAGAAGATGGAGTAGTTCAGTGTCGTCCAATTCAGTTGGCCTTCCTGACCTTGTTTTGTCCTCGAGTGAATAATCTCCCTTTAAAAGCTTTCCGAACCACTCATAACAGGCGCGATGAGTAGTAGATCCCAGTCCATATATATACCAGGCTGTCCAATAATTCTTGTCCGAAAATTTCTCCATTTTTATTTTTTTCAACTTTATTGAAAAACAAGTCTAATCAACAATATAATCACCACAGTTATCCATAACAGTGGCCCATCGATTGGGCAGGTCGCCGATGCGCTTCGCCCAGAACTCCGCGGGCTGCGACTCGAAGAAGTCAGCGATGTCGGATTTGAGGTTGTCGTAGTTGGTGAATTTTCTTCCGGCCAAATGGTGCTTCAGCGGGCGGAACAAGTGGTAGTCGGAGGGGTGAGGTCCGGGGAATACGGCGGATGGGCAACCGTCTCCCAGCCGAGCGTCGCCAACTTCTGCTGGGTCTCCTTCGGAGGAGGGACTGGCAGACGGCCTCGCGGCTCTGCTTATTGGCGTCCGTCTGACGGTGGGGGAACGAAGCAGGGCCTTCCAACGGGCCGAACTTTGTGGTAGCCGAGTAAGTTGAGTCGATTGTGGATGGTGGACTTGCTGCAGCCGAGCGTCGTCGTCAGTTCACGGGTGGTGGCTCCCGGCTTCTCCTTGATACAGCGACGGACTTCGTCATCATCCACCGCAGAAGGCCTCCCGCTGTGCTCCCTGTCCTTGAGGCTCTGTCGCCGCTCTCGAAACGATTAAACCACCGCCTGACTGTGCGTTGCGACACTGCATCCTCCTTGCACGCTCTGCAGATGTTGGCGACCGCGGTGCCCGTGTCGTTGCCCAGCAGCCACTAGTAGTACACGAACGTACGAATTGGTCCATTTTGGCTTGTACTGGTAGCTAGACGCGGCGACTGCACCTTATATACCCCTAGCGTGAAACTCTGGAAAACCTTCTAGAAGGTTTTTACACTTGCCTGATATTATAACACTTCTAAGGAAAATTATAGAATTTTGAAAATTTTCGGACAGGAATTATTGGACAGCCTGGTAGTTAATTTGGTCGGCTGCCTGACGTGCTGTAGATCCTTTAATGATTTCATGAAGAATGACGTGCCGAAAATGGCCCTGAGGTAGATCTGGCGTTGAGTCCGGAAGATTGGATGGATAACGAAGTACATGAAGGGGCTTGACCTATGTCCGTTGCGAACGGTAGACAAGTGTGATAGGATTACGAAATCAGCTATCAATATTGGCTAGTGTGTTTACAAGGAACAACGGTAAAATTTTTCTCGAAGTGTGAAGAGACTTTTTTCCAACCTAATATTTTGTTGGATTTGAAAACTTATTGCAAAGAAAAGATTCGAAAAAATGGTGTAGATGAGATAATAAATGTCGGTATTCAGGAATACCAATCTGAGATGCGAAATGCGTTCTAGTTTTACAGAATATTATGGTGACTGTCTGAATACGTACATATTCAGCATATACAATGAATTATGGTGGCCAGTCGACAAACTACACGGTGTTTTCTGATCCTTCTGGTTGAGTCTGGTACCATTTCACCGCGCTTTGATTGGTATCTGCGAAATCTGAATCATAAATCGATTCCTGCTGCTCGTGACACCCGCTGCAACCATCGACTGCGCTATGCGCGCCCATGGGCCAGCTGTTGCTCTCTTATTTAATACCATGGTGGGTAAACGTTCGGGGCGCAATTCTGATCTGTCGTTCAGTGCTGCTTCGATAAAACCGGAACGCTAACCGAAGATGGTCTCGACTTCCAAACCCTTCGTGCGGTAACACCGGCAAGTGAGAAGGAGCTTCCCACGTTCACCGAGGTCAGCCGCCTAGGAACACCGCTACGTCTTTCTTCTAAAGAGCTTCCGATTTCGATATCTGAATTTTAGGAGAAGGAACAGATGAATCCGCATGAGCTGCCGTCGAATGGGGAACTGATCACTGCCATCGCTACTTGTCATTCTCTCACCAAGTAACTTACAACTTTGTATTTCCGTTTTTGTGTCCACGTTAATTTTCTTTTGTCTCAGGATCGATGGAGAGCTACACGGAGATCCTCTCGATCTGATTCTATTCAATCAAACCGGTTGGACCTTAATGGAGTCAGCAGACGATGAAGCTGAAAGCGAAGTTCAGATCTTCGATAGCATTCAGGTGAGTTTCCTTCATTACCGTACTACGAGCTCAAGCCAAGAAACCATTTTTGCTCAAGGCTGCAGGGGGTTTTCTCTCGAAACGCGTGGCGAAATAGGTTTAGCAGTATAAAGCGCCATAAGTAATGGAGAGTCTTCCTGTAAAAACTCGTTTCCATCGTCAAAATGTCCGTCCCCAGATCTTTTTTCAGCGTCAGGCTGGTGTCCAGCATCACTCTCAGCTTGCCGGCCTCTTTTATGGCATTGCATCCTATCTTCATCCACAGTATAGCCATGGTGGCGCGCCACGACCGCGCGCGTAGGGTTCGCGGAATTTCGCAAATTCAAACGCCAGCCAGTGGTCAAGGAATAGCCCCCTTCGCAAATTGAGAACACGGCTGGTCGTCACGGGGCACCTTGCCCAGTTATTCTGTCGGCAGGTTCCCCAACACAACATCCCAAGATTCCGTCAAATAAGTTGTATTGGGTGGCGGAGTATAAATGCAACAGGGGTCCACCACGTGGTGCGAAGAATAGGAATCCATGCCGGCCGTGACGTAACAAGGTGTAAACTACGTCTTAGACGCATTCGTCATACGCCTACGTGAGGAATGCTTCACACTGTGTTGAGAATGTCCATTAGAGATCATCCACTTCCAGCCTACTGTCGTGAAACCACCACCTGAGCTTGCTGACGGTCGACCGTTCAACAAAGAGTACAGTGTTATTCGCCAGTTTACTTTCAGGTAAGATTCTGCTGCAGGTCGATCTTTGAGTGCTTCTAATCACAGTCAATGCTTCGTGAAAGCAACCCTCTGATTTCGCTATCACTTGTTTTCTGCCATATAAGAGCGCGCCATCGTTTGAGTGGCTTGGGGTTATGTCCTCTTTTAATCTCTGAATTTGATGAGGTTTTATCACAGAACGACGTTTTCTGTGTGTTCACTTTTGAACATGAAAAAATGTTAAGCGTAGACTAGCACATTTTGGAACAATTTCTATTTGGAAAGAGATTTAAATCAATCGACACCTGTCAACACGAGACGCAAACGTTCTTCCTCGTGCCTACAAAACCTACGTATGTACGTCCTATACTGGAGTGGTACCCCGTGTTTCTCTCCGCATAAGCGTAATAGTAATGGAAAACAGAAAAAAATTCAAAGCAGTTTTTCAAGGAAACTGATGACTGGAGTCTAAGGGTTCCTGTATGACGTAGTTACAACCATTTATTAGGTTGTAACGAATTTAATGGCACTGGCTCGCGCCATTTTTTGGCGCGTCTTCACGCGTTTGATCAAGAACAAACCGTAACATGTGGCATATCATTTAGAAGCGCAAACTTTGCTCTACCGGAGAGTACCAAATGCTCTATGTAAAAGTGGGAAAACTTTAGAGTTTTATTGACTTTTTTGCAGATGGACAAAAGGGTAATCTGAGGCATTTACTTGTATAAATTCAAACTGGGCACTACAGCTAAGGAGGCGGACGGGAAGATCAACGCCGCATTCGGTCAAGGATGCTCCACAATTCGGACGGCGTATCGTTGGTATCAGAAGTTCCGGAATGGAGATGAGAGCTTGGAAGAACATGAACGTCGTGGGAGGCATAGTGATGTTGATGAGGACAAGCTGAGAGATGTGGTAGAGGAGGATCCACACAAAGGTACCAGGGAGATAGCGAAGGTTCTTGGCGTCAGTCACAACACAGCTGCCCGGCATCTGAAGGAAACTGGAAAGACCAAAAAGCTGGAAAGATGGGTGCCTCACGAGCTGTCTGAGGAGCAAAGAAACCGACGATATGAGATCTCGTCCGCACTGCTTCTACGGAACGAAACGGACCCATTCCTTGATCGCATCGTAACCTGTGACGAGAAATGGACAACGTACGACAACAGGCGACGATCGGCACAGTGGGTGAACAGCGATGAGAGCCCCAAGGTTTTTGCGAAGCCGGAATTGCACCAAAAGAAAGTAATGGTGACAGTATGGTGGTGTTCGCTGGGAATTATTCACCACAGCTTCCTCCCTCCCGGTGAATCCATCACGGCAGAGAAGTACTGCATTGAAATTGAAGAAATGATGAAAAAGTTGAAGGATATCCGGCCGGCCTTGGTAAACCGAAGGCGAGTTCTCCTTCTGCACGACAATGCTCGCCCCCATGTAGCACGAATGACGTCGCAGAAATTGAATGAGCTGAGCATTGAAACTCTACCACATCCTCCGTTTTCTCCCGACCTCTCCCCAACAGGCTACCATTTCTTCAAGCATCTTGGCGACTTCTTGCTAGGGAAAATATTCAAATACCAACAGGATGCCGAAAGTGCCTTCGAAGATTTCGTCAATTCCAGAACTTCTGATTTTTATGCTACTGGGATAAAAAAGCTTGTGTCACGTTGGCAAAGATGTGTAGAATCAGGAGGTTTTTATTTCGATTAATAAACTTGCCTACAAGCCGAGATATTAACTGTTTAAAGCCATTTATTTCGTTACAACCTAATACCTTACGGTTGTTCTGACATCTGCACCTTACGTAGTTACACGCCTTCGAGATTAATCCTATATTATATGCTAGCGTAGTAAGATTCTAGATTATGTTATAGCAATCGATTAGCTGAAAATTAAAAAAACCAAAGAGCTTAAAAAAGGTCATGCAAACAAGCCAATATCGACTGTAGACAATTGTAGCACGCCAACCGGCTGATTGCCGTCATTTGTTTTTTGAACACCATTTCCTCTTTGGAGGACCCTGAGCTGACCCAACTTATATTTTTCCACGGGGGAAACTCATTTTTTTGTGTTTCAAGGTTCCTTAACATTCGCGTATGACCTGACTGTGCAGCGTTGGCCATACAGACTCCGAACATTTGCAGCTCATCACTTCAACGCATGTCGGTGATTGTGTCGAATCCTCGCGATGACTCAACTCATGACATGACTCTGTACTGTAAGGGCTCACCAGAGATGGTGCTGTCGCTCTGCGATCCGTCGTCGGTTCCCCAGGATTACGAGGTAATTAGTCATGAATTTCTCAAGCGTTCAGCGCTGCAATAAAGTTTCTGCCTAGTATTTGGTGGCTGACCCATGTGTCGTTATAGGAGCAAGTGGACTTGTACGCACAGCATGGCTACCGATTAATTTCCGTTGCGCAGAAGCGACTTGAAATGAACTACGCGAAAGCCTCAAAGGTGCCGCGTAATGCGGTATGTGTGACACTCCTGACTAGTGGTGTATTCCGAAGGCCATTCTATAGCATGTTCTTCAAAGGTTGAATGCGACCTGGTGCTCATGGGGCTTGTCGTCATGGAGAACAGAGTGAAGCCGGTAACACTAGGAGTGATCAATCAGTTGAACAGGTACAGCGCACGCCCCCTCCGCGTCTACTAGTAGTACTTATCGGTTTCTTGCCCAGGGCTCACATCCGCACAGTCATGGTGACGGGCGACAACCTGCTCACAGCACTGAGCGTCGCACGTGAATGCGGCATCATCCGACCGAACAAGACGGCCTACCTCGTCGAACACCGCACCGATGAGTTCGACAGCAAAGGACGACCACTGCTTACACTCAGGCAGGTATGCATCACATTGCGAAACTTCACTGCCAACTGTTCGACTAGAAAGGTGTGGGCCACCTTTGTGAAATTCCGAATTGTGTTGAACTAGTGTCCCTACACTAGTGGCCTGTACAGGTTACTTGTAGAAGTAGGGTAATTTCTTTGGTACTAGTCGGTAATGTGGCCTGCATTGGAAGGCGGAGACGCGCTCACCAGTCAGATCACCGATCGTGTATGAGCTCCGGGATGCAGCTCATCTATGCTACCCGTGTCAAAATTTCCCATAATCCGGAGCTTTTTCTGTTCCCCAACTTCGTGCCCTCTTCTGCATCAACATAGTAGATCACGTTTGGTTTGTACGCCTCAGTCCAGGTCCGATCTAACGAGATGCCATCCAGAAAAAACATGCACGTTCAGTGCTTCGATTAGCCGGCGCGTTCCCTCCTCCCCATGCAGACCTTATTGCCGACCAGTGCCGTTTCTTTTCCATCCTAGCCTCCGAATCTGCCACGGCTTCTTCGCAAATTTTCCAGGAATTGGCAGTAACGAGTTGCTTTCATTTTGTGGAATTCCTTCATGTTATTTACGCTACTCCAGCAGCTCTCCACAATGACGCCAAGGCATAGAAGGATCCGTGCTAATCCTTCCCTGTCCGATAAGCGCTTGGCATTGTTTCTACGAGAGCCAGTTTGAATGAGTTTTTGTCATACCGCGGGGACCAGCTGATAAGCACCCCGGTGTTTTGTCCTTCCTAGGCACATCTGGCCCAATTTACCGAACTTGGTGGTGTGAGCTCTAAGGTTCTGAACGGAAAACGAATCTGTGGTAGATTTCTGACTCCACAACTCCTGATGGTAAGTTCAGGTCCCCTGCCGAATGCGCCACCCGCGCCCACAAAAAGAATAAAAGTTGGACCTATCCAGTCGGAAAGAGGGGGGGGGGGGGGCGCCGTTAGAAAAGCGAAACACAGAAACATTGAGAGCTCTCCTCCAGGTTTGGAAACCGCGAAGGAAAGTCCTAGATTACTTTAGTGTCTTGGTTTTTTTAAAAAAGTTCTATTTCGATTTTGCAGCCGTTGTCAAAGTAACAGAGAGAAGTGCCCCTCCCCACTAGGATAGGTCCCGACGCTGGACATTTGCACTGATGACGCTGCTTAGAGGACTTTTGCTGCTGAAAGTCTACAGTTCTTTTGAGAAATATGCAGCTTAATCCGATCATTACTGTATCAATTCCTCTAGTATCTGAAATATGTATATTTGTCATCTGTTATAACGATGTTTTGTTGCGATCTAAGCTGCGTCAGGCAGGATTCGAACCCGCACCCCCTATCTATCGGGTTGGATACTCTGCGCCACTACACTACCGGTGCTGTTTGATCAAACGCAACATCCACATTTCGTCGGCTCCAATCAGCACTCGCCCGTAGATCGGGTGTGGATGTTCCGTTCGATCAAACGGTACCGGTGGCGCAGTGGCGTACAGCATCCACACCGCTACACAGGGGGTGCTTGTTTGGGTCCTGCCTGTCACTAAAATTTTGATCGCAATGAAATGTCATTGTAACAGCAACCACTCAAGGCTTAATGAAAATTACCCGAATAATTTCTAATTTTTCCGTGTACGCTTTCATAAGCTTTTCATTGTGTTGCTAAAGATGAAGATTTAGTCTTCAAATTGTACCAAAAATGGAGCAATACAGGGAAGATCACCTTACTTCTTAATTGAGTTCTGAACTTATGATCCAACCTTGCTCACAAGGGAATTGTCTGAACGCTACGCCGGAACGGCAAGAACGAGCACTAAAGGGAGAATCTCCGTCCTCCAAATAGTAACAGAATATGTATTGCTTTTGCCGACTCCTTGAGGCAAACAAGTAATAGGGTGTAACGGTTAAGGGTCCGCAGAGCGAGCTCATCACGGCAGCGCAAGATGCCAGCGTCGTGGACTGGGTGGCGCAGTGGTAAAGGGGATGCATCATGTTCGTGAGGTCGAGGGTTCGGTTCCCACGCTATGTTGCGTTTTTGCACTTTTACCATAGTATCGGATTTCCATAGAGATTTCCATATCTGAACTTGTTTTTGGAGTTTGCTACGGTAAGATGTTTTTACCACTTATTATTTGTCCACATCTCGTAATTCACCAGCAATGTCCGCAATATGCCAAATGCGATTTTATATGAAACCTTTACTCTAATAAATTGTTCTCATTGTCAATGGAAGAAATTTTGACGCAGGAACAACATGAAGCAGCGGCAGAAAGCTAGAAGAGTGCTTCAAATGCAATTTATTAGTGTCGGTTAGGTGAGTGCCACCAGTGTACTGACAGTGTAGGAGGGGACCACATCATCTCCTTGTCTGCTTACCCTCGAGTGGTCATTCACCTACTGACGCTGAAGAGTGGACCTCCACTGGATGCTGTTCCTTAGAGAGACGAAATGAAGCTGGCGGGAAGGATAGCAAGTATCCTATAGGATTTCGAACGGCGATAGCTGGAAATCGACGAAGTGGAGAAGTTGGAGGTAGTGGAAGAAGAGGACCGAAGTTTCAACCAGAAGAGGATTGTGCCGGTGTCAGTACGCCACTAACCAGTGAAGGCATATCACGTTTTCGGCAGGACATACCGCTTCGGAGGAAAAGGTTTGGCTATACTAGAATTGTTATACTATACAAGCTTGTGAACTGGGGAAAGTGGACTGTATCGCGATTCCAGGCTTGGGCTGCAGCGGAGTACCACTGGGCAAGAACTGTGAAGCAATCTCGCAGCGGAGAAAGTACTAGCCACTGCTTTAGATTTCTTTGAAAAAATGAAAATGAAACATCACCATCAACATCATCGTCATCAACATCTTGGTTGCTTCGAAAACCCGAGCGGAATGGCATTCCCGGAAGACCCCGGCCCATGTGATGAGTCACGATGTGAAGAAACTGTAGCCTTCATACGTTGCCCACACTGTGATCGGTCTTACTGTTTTATGCACTTTATGCCTGTGTATCTTTGGTGCTGAAGTTATTTCATAAATATTTCATATATAATCGTATTTGGCATATTTCGGACATTGCTGGTGAACTACGAGATGTCGACAAATAATAAGTAATAAAAGCATCCTACCGTAGCAAGCTCCAAAAACAAGTTCAGATGTGGAAATCTCTATAGAAATCCGATCCTACGGTAAAACTGCAAAACACCACGTAGCATGGGAACCGAACCCTCGACCTCACGAAGTAAGGCATCCCCTCTACCACTGCGCCACCCAGTCCACGACTCCTGCATCTTGCGCTGCCGTGATGAGCTTGCTCTGCGGACCCTTAGCCATTACGCCCTCGTACTCGTTTGCCTCAAGGATTCGGCAGAAGCAATACATGTTCTATTGCTGTTTGGAGGACGGAGATCCTCCCTGTAGTGCTCGTTCTTGCCGTTCCGACGTACCGTTCAGACAGTTCCCTTGTCAGTCCTGCTACACACACTAAATATGCGCAAGTTTAGAACGTTTGGTTCTAAACTGCTTGTGGTTCCATGCAATACACCGCTCACCCATCCTCAGTTGCTACGTTTCAGTCAGTGTCTAGCTCCGAGAAAGCCGAAAGCGAAGAGCAATCAGAAGTTTCCGTTGAGATCGGGAAGAGACACTTTCTTGAGAGCTGCTACCAGCTTTCCATTTCCGGTGAGCTCCTCGATTCTCCAGGACATCCTTAGAGGCACTAAAAGCTTTTTGTCGTCATCCTCTACGATTTTTTAGGTCCGACGTTTGCTGTGCTTACTCGTGAATACCCGGAACTGCTTGACCAGCTAGTAGCCGTCTGCGATGTGTTCGCTAGGATGGCTCCCGATCAGAAGCAGCAGCTCGTCAACCATCTGCAGGAGGTACGCCACTCTCCTCAGTTGATCCGCCCTCCATGTAGTTATCGTGCTGCTGCTCAGATCGACTACACAGTGGCGATGTGTGGCGACGGAGCCAACGACTGCGCTGCGCTGAAGGCTGCCCACGCTGGGATCTCGCTCTCTGACGCTGAGGCCTCGATTGCGGCGCCGTTCACGTCGAGGGTGAGCTTTCACGTCTTCGGCCTTTCGCTGTCCTCCCAAACGGCTTCGTCGTCTGCAGATCGCGGACATTCGCTGCGTGCCGACGGTGATCCGCGAAGGTCGTGCGGCTCTGGTGACGTCGTTCGGGGTGTTCAAGTACATGGCAGGGTACTCGCTGACGCAATTCTCCTCCATTATGCTTCTCTATTGGATCTCCACCAACCTAACGGATTTCCAGGTACTGCTGTCGGACTTACTGTTCTTGGGGAAACCACCCTGGCGATCTGGGGGCAGTCGTTCGCTACACCGTGCTGCCCGCCGCCCACTTCCCGCCCTGCCCGCGCCGCCTTATTTGGACAAGTTTGCTGCGCGCGAAACCGTCGTTAATCGGCGTGACGTCGTCCAAAAACCTAACAGGTGATAGGATACGATTGGGAAGCGCATCTCGGCGAACTCTGAAGTCATGTTCCAGTCGGTTCGGTTATGGAGGCAGTTGAGGAAAGGGGAACGTCGCTCTTCTCTCTAGATTCTTCCAAATTTCACCGCAATTTTTTAAATTTTCTCCTCAACTAGAAACTATGGGTGATTCCGGTCAGGAGTTCTACATTGAAGGCTCATTCGTAATTGTCCGCAAAACCGGCTCACCGCCCTCTCTTTCCAAAGATCAGACAATTCTTCTTGTGTTGAAGAACTTTCTAGTGGTTGGTCGCGTTGTTGTCATGACATAACTCGCCAAGATGTTGCTGTACTTGTCAGAAAACGCGGAAGACGCTTTAGTACTGAGCAATGTGGCGGGACCTGAAGAAAATCTTCGCGCTGCAGCTGAAAACTCTTTTCCTCGAAATATGGTGAGCGAGATTCTGACGCTTGTCTCAAGAACAAAATCAGTTCAGGATAGAGCTGCAGGGATAAGGGAAGTGATTAGAAATGCGATGCCTCTATGTGAATGCAGGGACCCGGACATCTTGTCCTCGGCGCGCCCCTCGCCCCGCCCCTTTCTGAGGACGGTGTATCCAACGACTCTCCGCCGTAAAGAAGGTGCTTGAGGCAAAGATACCTACAAATGGAGGAGGAAAACGGATAATGAACGAAGAGGGCTCAAGGATCATTGAACAAAAGTCGCATATGGCGTTTTAGTTAATATCGTCGGATTATCTATTCATTTCTAGTTTCTAAACTCCGAAACATAGGTCTCAAGTCACTGCAGAAACAAGAGTGTTTGTCGTGATATTTCCTTACCTTTAAAGTTTCTCAATCTGTACATGCCTGAATGTAGACGTCAAGCCTTTCCTCAACAAAAAGTCCTGCTCATTTTAGTTCCTCTACATAGACATGTTCCTGATTACCATGGTTGCTCTGTTCTTCGGTAACACTCCGGCCAGCGATTGCCTCAGCTCAGCTCCTCCACCGACTCGACTTCTGTCCTTGGCGAGCGTTACGTCGGTGTGCGGCCAGCTTCTCATCATGGCGCTCGCACAGGTGTGTCCATTTCTCGCTGTGCTTTCTCCAGAATTCAAAGGAAGGGAACCAACGAAGTTTTGACCGTCAAGTCCTTGAAGCTGTAATCTTAGGTCAACATCCTAATCCTTATTCTACGATGAAAGTCAATGAGATTAGTAGGGCATTGTTTAAAAAGCACCGCAGTGATCTCCAAATCACCCGTGGACCCCTGAGTAGGTCAAAAATTGCAAAAACGGTAACGCCTCGGTACGAAATAGTAGTGTGAAATGTACACCTGCAACTGCGTTGCTCAGGAAGCAACGTGCGAAAGATTTGGAGCGTCAGTTGCGACCGGGTTATGGGATACTGACAATTTGGTGGCTGTTCTGTCGGAAGCCGCAAAGGTACATCAAGGTGGACCGTTCACCAGACTACAGAAGCGAATGGATGACCGAGTCAGTAGCGTTGCGAATTTGCAAGAGAGGTGTCGTGATTCGATTCCAAAAGCTGCTGAAGGTATGGTCGGTGGGGCATTCACATACGAGAAGGGGCTAGATTGTCAGAATACCATGATCTACTCATAACGTATTGTGTTGGATAGTTTGTCTGGTGATTGTTATGGAACAGTGTTGTAACATGGAATTCCATGTAATAAATACAATACAACTGAAGCTCTAAACCCTTTGCCTATAGTTGTACTTTTGATAAATTCTGTCGAACGAATGAATGAACGAATTTATTCGCTCATCAATTGTTTTAAATGATCGAAAGTCGAATAAGCCCAATTTTTCCTTTATTCGAATATTCGTTTAGTCGAGAAATTTGTTCCAACCAGTTTCTGTGTGCAACTATTGAAAATTTATTCGATATTCGAATGAAATCGTTCGATTTTCGAATAATGTTCGAATATGGCTCACTTTCGATGTTCGAATTCGAGCGAATGTCTGAAAATCTAGAAATATCGAGTATTCGACTATTCGAATATATTCGTTCGAGCGCAACTATACTTTGCACTTTGGGTGCTGAACGTGACAAAATACAGGTGTCGGCCCTACCGAAGTATATAATTTTTCGCCATTTTTAATCTACCCAGAGGCCCGTGGGTAATTTGGAAACCAATGTGGTGCTTCTCAGACAATGCCGTACAAGCCCCAAATTTTGGAAATCTCTGCGGTCACTTTACTGACCTTTTCGTTAGTCGTTTGATGCTAAATTTCACGTTGTTGTTTTTTTTTGAGAAAGGAACTGCTTAAGAACTTGCCTTCACCTGAGTGGCATCTTGAAAGAAATTGAGGAACAGGTCTGAAGTGTCTGTTTAAGTTCTACGTCTTCGTTTCAACAACATGGCAACCGTGGTTCATTCCATACTCGGTGCCGGTTGGCGACGACCAGGAGGATAAACGCAGCATGCAGGTGAGCTCTTCACTCCCGAAGACCATGTGGAGAAGCACATTCTTCCTTCAGTTCCACTGGTGTTTTGCTTCAGGGCACGGCGTTGTTCTGCATGACCACCTTCCAGTACATCACACTAGCCTTCATAAACAGCAAGGGAGAGCCGTACCGAAAGCCGATCTTCTACAATCTTCCGCTCTGCATCACCCTGCTAATTGTGACTGTGGTGAGCTCTAACCTGTCATCACGCCTAGTGGCATCTGGGAGTGCACATTGGTTCTGGCCATCGTTCAGGTGTCGGTATACGTGACGCTATGGCCACCTGGGTTCATCATCAGCTTCCTCGAGTACGATCCGATACCGTACTTCGAGAACCGCCTCTTCCTGATCTTCGTCGCCCTCATTTGTGCCGTGGTGTCATACCTCTTCCAGTACGGTGTCGTCGACTATCTAATTCTGGAGCTGAGAGCGAAGTGAGCACATCATCAGATTCAATTTCGAATGCTGCTATCGCAGTTGAACGCTTCGCTGGATTAAGCCTCTGTGTCTCCTAGTTTATCACCTGGACAACCATCTGAAGATGGGCAAAATTAAATGAGAATGTTGCAGTTGAGTTCTGAAGAAAAAAAAAACTATTTAAGACCTTAAACCAAACAGAATGTATTTAATGTGCGTGGATATTCGGAAAAGTTCGCGCAATAATTTTATTATGAATATGTGGGCGCGTATAACGCAGTCGGAGGAGGTACCGGCTGTCGCCTGCACCCGTTAGCAGGTTCCTGGTTCGGGTTTCACGCCCAGGCCAACCAAGCCTTCCATTCTCCGGGTCGGTGAATTGGATAGAGCGCTGACTTGTTCATCGGTTGGCCACCGCAAGTCATTGCAAGGCCAAATACGCATTCAAGTTGCTTCCACGACATCTCTTAGAAGTAGAATGCCCGGTGCATTCCAAAAGGGATTCAGTAACGCCGTCTCCTTTATGCGTTGTTATGAATATGTATCATATGTTATGTTATGTATATGTATCACGTTGTTATGTATATGTATCACGAAATTTTCCGAATATCAACAGCCTTTAGGCACAATCTGCTGGGTTGAAGAAAGTCTTGACCGGATTTTTTCTTTTTTTCAAAAATTATATTTTTACAATATTACGAACTGCGTCAGCTAGCTAGTTAGACAATCCGAGAAAAGATACCAGAGTCAAAGTGTCTTCAATGATGAGGAAGGAAGTTATTGAAGACAATTTCTTTCCTGAATGAATTTCTCACTGAATTGGAAATCTCTTGTGACCACTGAGTCCTCTCTCAGGGTAAGGTGTATAGGAACCGTAGAACGGAGTTTCTATCGAAAGGCGATTGCATTAGCTCGTCATTTAAGTATGTAAATATATCATCACTTTACTCTGATAGTGACATCTTAGGCGGATTTTGTACTTCAGACTCTGGGCGGCGTAAAAGCTAACAGTATCGATTGGTTGGTGCGGACGTTCGATATTGATAGCCTTCATAACGCCGCGCCGCTCCGCTACTTGAAGTATAAATCCTGCCGAATAGTGAATAGCCGGTCTTAGGCCTGTGTTATACTTCGGCAACGCTGTTGTCGGCGACGTCGGCGACAGTGTTGAGTGGGTGCTACGCAGTGCGTAGCAGCCCGCGCAACACTGTCGCCGACGTCGCCGACAACAGCGTCGTCGAAGTATAACATAGGCCTTACTGCAAGCGCTGCCTGCACTGTGCAGAACAATGTCGAGCTTCTTTCAGATGGCTGCGGCACAGAAGAATTAAGGATCCTCAGGCGAACCACGAGAAGTTCGAGAGACTGTTGTTCGACATCGGACAAGAACCGGCATGGCTGCGTGTCTACACAGGCTCGCCGCAGAAGCAGAACGCCAAGGGAAGGGGCTACCCCTCCGAGAATCAGACCACACGGGTTTAGCGCTGCACCAAGTGCCTTTCGTGCCTCTCCCGATCACTTGCTGGCAGATTCACTGTGATCGTCCTGGCCTTTCCTCCGACTGACTTATCAACTCAACTTACCAGCTGTGATCTTGGACTCTCTCCTTACCTGCAGCTAGCAAGCTAATCTGCCTTCTGTTGACGATTTGAAACGGGTGCTTCGGTGTTGTATAACGTAGAGTAGTATAGCGTACTGTCCTGACTGCAGGGGCCTTCCCTGCTCCACATGGTTCCGGGAGACGATGTTCACTTCATTGCCAAGCTTTAACCTTCACTTGCAACCTCCCTCCACTCGCTGACTTTAAAGCATTTGTTCCGCTCGGTTGTCATTCGGTCCAAATCAATCAATTCCTATCTATAACAGTGGGTCGCTGAGAAGGAACGTCGAGTTGTATAGATTTTATAGATGTTGTTGTGATCAACTCCTTTATACTTAGCCATGACTAGTTAGTAGGTGAACCAGTGCTAATGTTTTCTGTTGTGACCTGGTTCAAGGGTCTACAAGTGATAAACGACTTGACATAAAGTGTTTGCGATTTGGACGATAAAAGTCGATCACAGTTACATATTTGGAAGTGAAATGTGTCAGTGGTGATCTTAGTGGTGCGGATGAGGTGGCCCTCTCTAGTCCTGCACCAACTGCCTCGTCGATCAAGGGTTTACTGAGAAGGGCTTCGTGAATGTTTCTATCCGTCCCTGCCTCGTGCTGAAGCGAGCTTCTGCCCGATGCGTCCTAGAAGCGTCGTATCCTTCGTTCAAGGCTAGGCATGCTGATGTTCTTCTGACACCTCGTAGGATCCACTCTGCTGCGCTCTTGTTCAGTCATTGTCAGCATAATCCTGTACGAGGCAGCCACGCTTGATTTTTGATGACTTAGCACCTGTGATGATATTTGAACGTCCAGGTATGTAGCGGTAGCGGTGTTGGTCTCTTCGTACTTGAAGCAGGTTCGGTTTGTGAACGAGGGTTTCTGGGCTCTATTCATCTCCAGTTGAACCCCTCTTCTTCGAGTCGTCCCATATCCTTCCCCTCTCCACCCCTCTGTCGGCCCTGTTTCGTCGTCAAAGCCCTGAATGAAACTATTCCACGCTTGTTTATGTTTCTCAAAACATGCATTTATTGGGCCACTCTGGCACGGAACTGTGATGAATGGAGAGTTCGCTGGCCCTTCCTTGAACAACTCATCGACAACGATACTGCAGGAAAAAATGGCAAAATGTTGCTGCATGGTAAGCTAAAATGGCTAAAAAATTGCATGGTAAGCTAAAATGTTGCTGCATGGTATGGTAAGCTGCCGGACCGAGACTTCCGCAGCTTTCCTTCTACTCAGTTTTGACCGTTTTAATAGTCGTAAAGATCCCTACTCTTGTTCTCGGCCCACCCTGGGCGAAATTCGGGCGAAATTTTGTTCGACCTCTCCTCGACTTCTGGAGTCGTGAAAGTACAAGCGTCAGAGAATCTTTGCAAGCAGTTTTCATCGGCACAGAAACAAAAAAGACAAAATAGCAGTCTTCAGGTTACTAAACCGGTCAAAACCGGATAGAGTTGGATGCGACCATGGTTGGGTAGAGGGTTTGCCCCCTTGCTTAGATATTATTATACTATATAATCCGCTTACAGCTATCGATCGGTGCCGCTGGAAACACTGGGCGGCAATCAAGGGGCGCGAAAATAGCGGAAATACCCAGACGTATGCTACGTGCCTGGGGATTCAGAAGACGTGCCGTGGATGTTGTCCAATGTGCCTGGGAATTCAGATGATCGTTGACGGAAGGACTTCGCAGCAGGGGAAGGCAATCAATAGCGGTCGATATTATCGATTCTCTTTCGGATTTAACCGGTCATGGTGTGGGAGTTACGTGGTTATGATCGTCGGTGGAAGGCCTTAAGTGGGAGGTTCCGATCAGGAGGCTAATATCGGTCGACATTATCGATGTCCTGACCGGTGATTTTGGTTTGGGAGACATACGGGTGTTATGGCCGATGGAGGTGCTTCATGGCAGGTGGAGATTTTCGATCGATAGGCCAATATCGATTGCTATTGAGGATTGTAACTTGAAAAAGACATTCTTTTGTTTGTTTGTCGATGACAGTTAGGCAATTCGTCACCGCTGTAGTGGTCCCGCATAGAAAAAAATCCGTGCAACATGATATTTTAGCGGTGGGAATCCTCCATTCTGATAAAAAGGTTTTTCGGACGCTCAGTACCTATCGAAATTTCGATGTTTGCCTGAGGTTGACCGTTTGAGGACGAGGAGGGAAAGTGCCTGCAGTCATACTGGCACTAGAGTAGATGACCATGCTCCGGGGCACCACGAGTGTTGTAGAAGAACGTAGGGGGCGAGGGCACTGGCAAGCACAAGCAACGACATCACTGAACCGTCTGGAGATGATGCCGATTTTGACCGTTGTGGTGGGGAGGAGGTCTGGATGGCTTCATACCGGAAAACTACTCTCCTGATCTTAAGGAAGGTAGGGCAGGGTTGGAACATAATAAGGTTCTCTAATATTGCTTTTTGTACTGCTAGGGAGGAAAGAAAGCTGCACAAGCAGAGCAGCTACCTTGATGTGAGGGACCTCAGCTTAGAACTACCGATAGGCGTGCCTCGCACTTGTTTTCTCTGTGTGTGTGTTTTTTGCGTGCATTTGGGTGAAATAATTCACTTTCGAAGTGGTCGTTCCGCCCTGCAATAGGATCGTGAGTGAACTCCAGGAAGAGAAAAGACAAGAAAACCTCATCTTCCTAAGGGTGATCCCCAACCTGCAGAGCGC
Organism: Heligmosomoides polygyrus bakeri; assembly: GCA_947359475.1. NCBI lineage: Eukaryota > Metazoa > Nematoda > Chromadorea > Rhabditida > Heligmosomidae > Heligmosomoides > Heligmosomoides polygyrus. The sequence continues at coordinate 754,057 of OX375870.1, read as the reverse complement.
CTCGAGTTATGTTCATTTGAGTTTAAAAGTTGGAAACAGTGCGAGCATTTCCACTGCGACATGGCTTATCATGCAGCGGAATTTCTCTAAAATTGTCGCGTCGTTGCCATAGAGCTGCTCGAATGAGTGCCAGCAAGAATTAATTGCTCATTCGTATAGCTTATGTATTTGCTCCGGCACACTAGCTATATGAGACATGGTCGCATGGTCAATACTTGTCTCGTTCAAGACGAGTGTCCGAAGTCTCATGTCTAGTGTTTTTCGCTCTTTCTGTCTCCAACTGGTGTCTGTTCTTGATGCCAAGTACACCACCACAGCTGGAGCAGAGGTGAGGACTCGCTCCGGTTATACGCAGACAGTGAAACGGGAATTTTTTCGCAAATATGACAGATCCTAAAAACAGCAAGAAATATGTCGGTGGGATGGACAATGCTAGTATCACACAAAATATAGCATTTTCGATATTAAATATGATAGGAGTGTTGGATTGAGATTAAACATCTGGTGCTGAATGGAGTTCAAACCAGCATCCCTTTCATTCTGAGCTGTCGAGCCAACAACGTACATCTATCGATTCTCAATTCCACTCCTTTGGCTTCTTGCTCTGACTGAAATCCTACAACCGCCTTTCCGTGATTGTCGTTGATGTCACAAGAGTAGTTCAAGACAGGTTGACGCAGTACTGGAGGGAAGGGGATGCTATTAGGGGGGGGGGGGGGCAAATGTAAGGAGACAAAATGAAAAAAATCTTTATCTCTTTATAACTCAATTACAACTCAACGATGCTGAGGAATGTATTTGCCATTAAGGGCAAGGACCTTGCTGCCATTGCTCAGCCAACTTCCTGATCCCATCCTTCCAGAACTGCTTGGGCCTGGTGTTGATCAACTGCTCGACATGGTTGTCAAGGACTGCTTGGGTTCTTGTGTCCCTTCCGACCAGGAAGTCCTGTAGGCTCAAGAAGTAGTGGTAGTCGCATGGAGAGATGCCCGGCGAATACGGTGGGTGAGGCATGTGAACGTAGCCCAGCTGGCCAAGCTTATCCGTGGTTACTTGTTCCCGATGGGGTGCTGCGTTGTCGAAGAGGAGAACCTTCTTGAAGCTCAGCGAATGAATAAGAGCGAGTCGCCGGCCCATCTCTTCTATTTCGTTCACCATGGCCTTGGAGTTCATCGTGGTGCTCTTGGGAAACGGCTTCCGGTAAACCGATCCATGTGCGCAGACCCAAAAGCTCCAAAGATGTTTATCGCCGTGAACATCTCGCCGAAGGAAGGTCGGTAACAGCTCACCAGGCCTCACCCAGACTCGCTGCTTGGCAGGGTTAAGGTAGAAGACGTACTTCTCATCCTGCGTGAATATTGAGCCCAGGCTGCTCGGGGTTGGGAATTGGGCGAGATTTGCGCGACACAGGTCGACTCGTCAGACTGGGGTTTCGGCATGAGACAGTCTGGAGTTTTGGCATGCTTCTGGAAAGGGCGGAAGTGGTAACTTCTCAGATGGGCTTCAGTAAGTAGCATACAAACATACAAATACGACAAGCACGAAACCAGACTCCAGTCACGAGATATATGGACACGGTATGGGGTGTCTCATTACTTTTGCACCCCCCCCCCCCTCTAATAGAACTATGTGCGTGTGGCGGGTTTTACGAAATTGTTTGAAAAATTAAAAGTTCGGACGACATGTTGTCAAGACTGGTTCAGCCAATGTCAAGGCGTAAAGAAATCGTGCATTTCCAGCTGCAAACTCCATGTCATTAGCATTGGCGCTGCCAATTAAGTAAGCATTGCGACAAAATGGGAAGCGCACAGCACAGTCTCAGCAGCAACTCCATGCCGCTTAACTGCAACAGTTGGCTTCAAGGCTTCATTCTTTCTCCTGCAAGATGTGTTGCTCTCCTCTTCCGACTCCAACTCGTAGTGTATGTACTTGATGCCAAGTACAACACCACAGTTGGAGCAGGGGTGAGGACTCGGTCCAGTTATACGCAGACAGTGAAACGGGAATTTTTTCGCAAATATGACAGATCCTAAAAACAGGAGGAAATAGGCAATTGGAATGAACGGTGCTAGTATTTTTCAAAATGTATTAAATATCATCCTACTATATATAAAGCAGCAAGCGTGTGTGCGTGCGTGTGTCACACTGTCCGTCCGTCCGTCACACTTGAGTTGGGGCGCGGCAACCGAACACGTCGGCAACCGTGCATGGCGAGCCGCAGACGTGCCGAACACGTCGGCAACCGTGCATGGCGAGCCGTAGACGTGCCCAACACGTCGGCAACCGTGCATGGCGAGCCGTAGACGTGCCCAACACGTCGGCAACCGTGCATGGCGAGCCGCAGACGTGCCGAACACGTCAGCAACCGTGCATGGCGAGCCGTAGACGTGCCGCACACGTCGGCAACCGTGCATGGCGAGCCGCAGACGTGCCGAACACGTCGGCAACCGTGCATGGCGAGCCGTAGACATGCCGAACACGTCGGCAACCTGCATGGCGAGCCGTAGACGTGCCCAACACGTCGGCAACCGTGCATGGCGAGCCGTAGACGTGCCGAACACGTCGGCAATCTGCAAGGCGAGCTGTAGACGTGCCCAACACGTCGGCAACCGTGCATGGCGAGCCGTAGACGTGCCCAACACGTCGGCAACCGTGCATGGCGAGCCGTAGACGTGCCGAACACGTCGGCAACCGTGCATGGCGAGCCGCAGACGTGCCGAACACGTCGGCGGCACGGAACTTCGGCCCTGGGGGTAATCGAGGTCGCTGAACACGAATCTGTAGTCGACCAATCGATATCGATCGATATTATCGATTTTTTGAGGATGGCGCTGAAGTGGCGCGAAACTTCGGCCCTGGGGTAATCGAGGTCGCTGAACACGAATCTGAAGTCGACCAATCGATTATCGATCGATATTATCGATTTTTTGAGGATGGCGCTCAAGTGGCGCGAAACTTCGGCCCTGGGGATAATCGAGATCGCTGAACACGAATCTGAAGTCGGATCAATCGGTTCATCACGATTAACATAAAGGTCAGAAGGCCTAGGGAAGAATATGAAACCCGTAGCGGCCATGGCGTCCTATTCTCGGAGTTTGGGGGCGAAGCCCCCAACCAGTCGTAGGCGGCCGCTAGGCCGACGAACGACTGGTAATTTTAATATTATATACCACAGTAGTGTTGGGTTGAGGTCAAAAACCTTTCGCAGGGTGGGGCTCGAACTCGCATTCCTCCACTTTACCGTTGCCCCTCACCAACTAAACGCACTCGTATTCGACTTGGAAGCCTTAAACAAAATATCTACTATGCACCAGATGTACTTACATACTGGGAAAATGTACAATTAGAAATTTAGTTGGTGCGGCTTTAAACTGTTCGAGCCTATCCGATGGGTTTAGCGGGGTAATATCGGTAGGTGAGCTACAGTATGTGTACCATTTTCATGTCGAATTGGACACTCTTATAAGGTAGCCTAGGGCTTTTAAAATCAAAGCGAACTATTCCAAATTGAAACGACCTTTAGGCAGGTTGAACTACAGACTTACTAAGACAGCTAGAATTTTTTTTTGTTCAAGAAAACCTTCGAAGAACTTTGAAATTTCTTAGTTCACCTGCCCAAGATGTGTAATAATTTTGTAGTTTTTTTTTGTTGAGAAAAATAATAAATTAAATTGCGTCTCAAAGCGCAGCAAGGCATCAATCATGTAGTGCATTAAAAGACTGTATCGCGCCATGCACTCGAAGAGCAAGTCGCAATATTTATTTGATTGATAGTGTAAATACTGCTTATATGCAGCATGGTAGTTAGGTAGTTAGTTTTACAATTGCTTATGTTGCACCGTTTGCAGGTGTGAAGCTGCACGCAAACAGAAGTTTTGCTATGTTTTGCTATGAATCGAACAAAAATCGCAAAGTTTCGGACGGGGGCATGGCGCAATCTCTATTTTGGCAATATAAAATGGCCGCCTTCCTGGCCCAGAATAGCAGACCCCGCCACGAAGCGGAACAGGCGCTGAAGAAGAAGAAGAGGAAGAAGAAAATGGCCGCCTTCCTGGTCTTCGAGACAAGCTTTAAATCCTTGCTTTTCCTCAAAAAAATAAAACTCTTATAAAATTGCAAACAATGT